>SJYO01016970.1:51360226-51960226 GCA_006410555.1 Capra ibex | reverse complement strand
CAAGGTTAGTGTCGACGCTAATTCTGCATGACTTTAGCCTGACCCGGTCCTTGTTGTATGTCATGTGACATTAGGAAAAAAAGTGTCACAACAGGTCATATTGGTCGTAGTGTGGACCTTATTTACTATCGTAGGTCAATGGATTTCGATGGCATGAGTAAAAATATCAACCGGATACCGGTAAAGAGAAGTAAAACTTTAATTCCGGAAAACAAAGGAAAAGGACGAGACTTTTCTATCATGAAACATCTAAACAAATAGTTTATGAGTAAAAGTTATTCTAGAGAAAAACAAAAAGTAAAGTTTCTATATACCAAAGAAAATTATGAATATTATTATCTCAAACTTCTGTCCCTCTACTATCTTCGAGTCCTTATTGACAAGAAAGATAAAAAAAGTCCATTCGAAATGTAAAATAAATTGAACGAGAAATTAATTGGATTCAGTTGTATTAATGAACTCTTTTCCGCACAAAGACTACTGTACTCATATTTTTTATTACGATACATAATTAAAAAACCTATTTCGTAAGAGACACGTTGTCAATCTTACACAATTTTTTATACAATCCCGGTCTCCATGTCGTTCTGACTAAAGAAATTAAATGACAAGTATTTCAACAGACGAATACAATCTCTCAATTTAAAGACATCATTTTTCCATTAATGTTACATCCGTTATTCCAAACCGTTTTATTCGGGTACACATAAGTAGACTCTTACTTCTGACGGAGAGACAGTGAGTCGGGAGAAGTCTTTCGAGTCCATCTATCACAATCTTAATCGTCAACTGGTACTTTACTCCTTTGTCGAGTGTGCTCTTATTGTGATCACCCCTAGTTGAACAGTAACTGAAACACGTTGACAAAACATGGAATGAAACTTACAGAGTATTGGTATAGGAGCTAGAAACCAAAGACGTAGCCTTCCCAAATTATTACTGTTGAGACGACCCTTACTGTCTCGTCACCCTCGTTGAAGACAGACGGACCGAGATGACCTTCCGTCCACGACCACACAAGTCACTTCCTTTTATACTTTCCTTCTGTCTAGAACTCTTTCTCTCTCTCTCCTTCCTTCCTTCTTTCTTCCTATTCTACTTCTTTTTCTTCTCCCTCCCCTTTTTCTACTTTTCCCCTCCCCCACTTCCCTCCCTTCTCTTTTTCTCTCGCTGTGAGGAAAGGGACTTGTCGTTATACGTTGGATAAAGTGGTAAACGATGAACATATACGGTAATAAAACCTTTTCTACTGGATGGGTTTCGTTGGTACAATAGAATGCATCTCATTCCGGAGTAAGTCAGTAAACTCTTTATAAACAGTTCAGAGATTAGACACGGTTCGTGACGAGACGTAGATACCCTTTCTCACCACTTACTTGGTCTCCTCCGGTACAGAAATTCCTTGAACATTACGGGTTCTATGTTAAAATTTAAGATGGTCGTCTTACATATATTACTACACAATGTATCATGAACGTATACCTTCCACGTGTCTATAACAAAAGAACACACACACAGACACACGTCCTCTCCGTCTCTTTTCGCACCGACGACTAGTGGGTGAGTCCGTCTTACGGTAGGTCTTAAATCAAAGACATAAAAAGGAAATACGTACATTTTCCATTTCCCACTTTTGGAATGGACGTTCTGCCGAGGACGTATAACTACCTCACAAGTGTGAAGGGCACGTACGTCTTCGGTAACATCACAAGACCCGTTCCATACACCACAAGAGACCGTGAAAGAAGATTAAACAATCGTAAGAGACACTTATGTCTGTTTTCGTTGTAGGGGACATTTATGAAAGAATCGGACCATTCTAGTTGGTCCTATAATTCTTCGTTTCGATGTCATCCGTTTGTTATAAATTTTCCCATTCTTAATTTTCCGGTACGAAGTCTTCTTTCTGCCTCTTTCTTGACTTTCTGTCTACAGAAACGTTAACACAAATCTCTACTTTGACGTTTTAATGGGTCACGAAAAGTACGAAAATACATTAAAGGATGTAGAAATTCTCGGTCATTACAAAGATACACAACAGTCTGTCGAAATTGAAAGGAACACATCTCTGTCATGTAACTAGTATTTTATTAAGTCCTTCTTTATAGGATAAAACACTTAAAGTTTTGGGGGCGTATTACAGGGATTTTCATTTAACGACGTCACGGAACTGTGAGAGAGGTACACCCTCGAATTTTCAATTATATACCGGCACAAGTTAACAATTTGTCTTCAAAAGGTTTGGTTTACGTTTAAAGTTGTTTACATAAGAAAGTCCGAAAAAAGTAGATGTCACTTGTATTTAAAAGGATCGTGGGCATGTAAAAGAATAACGGATTTATTACGATAACTTTCTCGTTTACAATAAAGTCTTAGTGAATACATCTAGGATTGTGTCATAAAGATTTACGACACTCATATAAGATTAAGTATATAAACCGGATACAAACGTTACAGTGCACTTTAAATTTAAATGTTATTTCTTTTTTGAACACAAGATTTTACTTGGGAAAGGAGACAGTAATTCGGAACAAAAGAGTATAAAGATATTTCTATCATTTATAAGAAGGACTGGAAACGATCAAATTTATGTAAACGAAGGACAAACATTATGGTAGAGATTCGACAGAAAACTAAGAAATATACAAGCAAAATACTACATTTCAAAACGGAAAAAACTCAAAGAAGATATTAGACTCTGGACTATATGAAATTCTAAGAACGGACTTCATACTCTTTACATTTAGAGAACTGAAAAGTGAAAGGACCACCAGGTCACCAATTCTGAGGTTCGAAGGTTACGTTCCCCGTGTCCAAACTAGGGACAAGTCCCTCGATTCTAGGGTGTACGGTACAACGTACCGGGGGTTTCATATTTTTATTATTACGAAAAGTCCTGGTGTCATTAACCAGTCGTCATACCCAAAAAGGTCGCTACCTTCTAACTCTTATTTAATGATAAAAATACTTTATCTAATAGAGGATGATAAAGATATATCCCCATATCGAAAAGAAAATAATGTCACGTAAGAATATTAAAAAATGACAGGTAGTACACACGCACGATCCAGTGAAGCCAGTTCAGAACTGAGAGAAACTGGGGTACTTGGACGGTCCTAGGAGACAGGTACCCTAAGAGGTCCGTTCTTGTGATCTCACCCAACGACAAGGGAGGAGGTCCCTTAGAAGTATTGGATCCCTAGTTTGGACCCAGAGGACGCCGAGGGCGTGACGTCCGTCTAAGAAATGGTGACTCGGTGGCCCCTTCGGGGAATGACAGGTAGTATCTACTACTGATATAAGTAGTACTCTTTTTTTTACATGGAAGTCATAATCACTTCATCTGTTTACATAATAAATACAAATTCGTCTCGATATTTTATGGAAATTTAAAATTATGGATCCCATAGTAGACTTTTTATAATTGTAAACTTCATTTAACAATTTATACAATGAACGAAAGAACATATCCTTATAAATACGTGTATCCATACTCCCATTATAAAGTTTAACGTATGGGTTTCTTATTTCCTGATTAGTATTCCTACGACTTCTCTGACCGCTACCGTAAAGTCGGTAAGGAAACAAAATGTAGACGCAGAGAAATGGATAAATCCACTAGAAAACAAACGTGACATTATAAAGATGAAACTATTAATGATAATTTGACGTTCTTGGTGAAAGTATCTTTTCTATTTATATATATTGAAAGAGAAAACCAAAGAAGGGAAGAAGGTTCAATGGTACCACAAAAACCATTGTTTATCACGGACGTCCTTCGTTTGTTGTGGGTTTAATTTTACCTATCACACCTCAGTCTAAAGGTTATACCCGCATACACTGGTTTTACCTTCGTCCTACTGTCGTCCTAAACCTATGTGGAAGTCTCCCGAACACCAGTAAGCACTTCGGTACTTCTGACCTGAGTAGGGTACGGAACCGGTCCTCCGATGTTCGGTCTCACCTGTTTGACGTGTGGACGACGACGACTTTCTAAAAATGGTCGGAGTGACGACTACATTACTTGGTCGTGACTAAATGTGAGAATAAAGACCTAGAAGAGGGGTATTGTTTGATAAGTTGTAAGATAAATCACAAGCAATCATTGAGAAGTCACGAAGACGTGTGGACGTACATCCCCTTAAAAGAGATTGAAGGGATGTAAAGTGCATATATGACACTAAAGTCAGCATCAGAATAAGTTTGTGTAGAATAATCCCGATAGAAAAAAAAGGACAGTCAACGTTTTCATCTACTTCTTTTCTTCTAGTTCTAAAAGAATTGAGTCTAAGTAAAAATTCCGATAAAATAAAAATTTAGACAGGGAGTGGGGTATGACCCAAAAAAAAAAAAAAAAAAGACTTAAACATGGTACAGGTGTTAATTCTTGACTTCAAATTCCCGTTTTACTCTCGAACAGACTCACCATGACGACGGAATCACATCGATCTCGACTTACAAAAGTGTTTCAAGTAATAGGTCTGTCTTACTAGTTCACCCTCCCCTTATCAGAGGTAGTATTTTAGACGATTAATCAAATGTGGTAAGGAATACTCGAACCTCACGAGGCAATACGACGAGTGTCCTATGACAGTTTATTCTTTCAATCTAACTTTTATTTACTCATCTTCTTTACTAGGGACCCGTTCTTTTACTCCTTAGTAGTTATATACAGTTGTTTAAATATCAGTTGGGTTTGTTCGTTTGGTCAACTAACTTTTGGACTTATATATTGGTGAAGATGATTACGTTATCTGTACAAAGTCTTTACTCTAAACTCACATAATTCTTCTCATCTTTGTGTCTTTAGATTATATGTTTGGTTTACACACATACTTGGTATCACCCATAAACACTAGGACTACAAATACGTATCTATGACTTCGTTATTGTTTAGTAAATTTCTAAAATTTAGTATCTTTTTACTATGAAACCTTCAGACATACAAAAGAGGTCACCAACTACTAAATGTGTAGTTGAAGAGAGAAGAGGTAAATTTTTCTTTAGATTACATTCCCAACACGAGGAAGAAGATTCTCTCACTCACTACTACGATCTTTGAAAAGTATAGAAACAAATTTTAGAAACAGGTCAAACGACAAAATTTACAAATGTTTACCAAACGAGACTTACTCTAGGACTGAAGAATTTCCTTGCTAAAGACCATATTAGACTCAATGAACGTCGTCTTGAGTATCCCGACGTACGGGTAACGATCAGTCGTAAGGCCAGTTCTCGATGTCTTCTTCCGACGAAATTTTGTGTCGACGTACATACCAAAGACAGGACTACGAAAGTCCCTTTCTCTGTACCGTTCGACTTCCCTGTCTTCTTTACCACTTACCGTTTTGGAACGAAATTAGTGTTCAGATCATTCTATTCAACTGTCTTTCACCTGTCTCGGTCCGTATCGTTAAGTCTCTGAATTTAGTCATGTCGGGTCTCATCCCACACACATACACACACAAAGAGTGATGGGGTTGAAAGAAGGGGGTTTCAATCTTTGTTCTACAGTAAGTCCTTAATTAGACAGTTTCGTTCTGTAATAGATGACTTCGTCTTTACACTGACATTTTAAGTTGATTTTGATAGGGATATAGACTTCCTTCCTACTAAAGGAATCCTATTCCCAAGTAAGTCAAGTCAAGTCAGCGAGTCAGTACAGGCGGAGAAACGTTGGGGTACTTGGCGTCGTGCGGTTCGGAGGGACAGGTAGTGGTTGAGGGTCTCAGGTGGGTTTGGGTACAGGTAGCTCAGCCACTACGGTAGATTGGTAAAGTAAGAGACAGTAGGGAAAGAGGAGGACGGGAGTTAGAAAGGGTCGTAGTCCCAGAAAAGTTTATTCAACCGAGAAAAGTACTCCACCGGTTTCATAACCTCAAAGTTGAAGTTGTAGTCACAAAGGTTACTTGTGGGTCCTGACTAGAGGAAATCCTACCTGACCAACCTAGAGGAACATCAGGTTCCCTGAAAGTTCTCAGAAGAGGTTGTGGTGTCAAGTTTTCGTAGTTAAGAAGTGGTGAGTCGAAAGAAATATCAGGTTGAGAGTGTAGGTATATACTGGTGACCTTTACGGTATCGGAACTGATCTGCCTGGACACAACCGTTTCATTACAGAGACAAAAAATTATACGACAGATCCAACCAGTATTGAAAGGAAGGTTCATCATTCACAGAATATTAAAGTACCGACGTTAGTGGTAGACGTCACTAAAACCTCGGGTCTTTTTATTTCAGACTATGACAAAGGCGACAAAGGGGTAGATAAACGATACTTCACTACCTGGTCTACGGTACTAGAAGCAAAAGACTTACAACTCGAAATTTGGTTGAAAAAGTGAGAGGAGAAAGTGAAAGTAGTTTTCTGCGAAATCAAGAAGAAGTGAAAGACGGTATTCTCACCACAGTAGACGTATCGACTCCAATAACTATTCCCAATCTCGAACGGGTTTCTTCGTAGACTTACAGTACAAGACAGTAGACAAGGTCACGAGAGGTCCGAAGACCCGGGACTCTTCGGTTGAAATTGATCATTTGGGTCTCAGGGATCGACGTCTATACCGCCGTGATCTGACAATCACACACTACGATACTTTATAAGTGAATCAGTTGTTTGGTCAAGAGAACAAAACTACAAGACGAAGGATTTATCAGAATTTTATTGACCTGTAAATACGTCGGATGTGTAACCATTACCGAAACTGTGATGGTGGACCGGTAGAATAGGCAAACTGTCAATATATAAAGTGACCTCACTTGACTAACCAAGACTCAAAGGTACGTACAATCACCGTGTTCAGTAGAAAGAAGTCGGATGACTTAAGACTCCCAAACATTCTAGTTTAAAGACGTAGATCTCCGATTTCCTGGTCTGGGATAGGTACCACGTAGTATCAGACTCTCCTGAAACGTCCGACCATTCTACTATAAAGAGACCTCTATAAGTATAAAACGAAATTAGTCTTGAAAAATTTTTTTATATTAAAAATTTTAAACAGAAACCGACACGATCCAGAAACAACGACGTGTCCGTAACGAGATCAACACCGCTCGTCCCCGATGAGGGACCAACGTCACACGTCCGAAGAGTGACGTCACGAGGAGAACAAAGCCTCGTGACCAAGATCCACACGCTCGAAGTCATCAACTTCAAAGGTCCAAGATCTCGTGTCCGAGTCATCAGCACCTCGTGAGCGAAATACAAGGTTCCGTACACCCTAGAGGGACCTGTCCCTGACTTGGGTACAGAGAACGTAACCGTCCTCCAAAGAAATGGTGACTCGGTGGTCCCTTCGGAGTCCTAAAAGAAATCCTATACAGATGTTTCGAAAATGCGAGAGCTAAGGAATCCTCTTCAGACTAAGACACATCCCGAAAATCTCATTAAACCTTTCTAGGATTTGATCTCTATAGTAGTCTTAAATCTCCTACGAAATCCCTCCGTCTAAAGGTGACGTGTAAAAATTCGTTGGTCTCGACAAGTTATCCCCTTTACTCAATTTCTCACTTCGCCACTCAAACACTCTTTTAAAAGTCTACACAATGATAAAGAGTCTATAATATCCCACAATTGCCATCTAACCTAACAAAGTCTTGAGATCCAAGAAACTGAAAATTCTCATTATAAATTAACATAACACTTATAAATGAATGTTATTTAATGATTATAATTATAAAGAACTTTTTATAATAAAAACTATAGGATCCTTTTCCTTCATCTCTTTATTCTTGTAATAAATCTATTCTTTTAGTGAAACGAATTTAATACCCCTGTAAAATGATAAAATTTCCCACGTTTTATAGAATTATAAATGGTACAGACATTAAGTCTGTAAGATCGTATTTCACTAGAAGTGGTACATAAACAGAAGGAACACCCCTTGTTTTACACCTAAAATGAAGTCAAAAATTGTAGTGTCTAATAGAACTGTTCACCTACGAACACTTAACATGTTACACATAATAGAAGAGTTCAGAGAAAAGGACACCCATGTGTTTTACACGGTGTAAAAAGGTCTTTTTACTTTAAAGGTAAAACCCACAGAAATAAATTATGAAAATGAAAAGTACCAATATTGTCATGTTCCTTTGGGATTCTGACTCTATCAGGATATGAATGTGTGGACAACACTAATGAACTAAAATAAGAAGAGAACGAATGACGGGATAACGATTTCTTCAAACTTTTATCAAAATAAATTGGTTGATCTTTTTATTTTTGATAGAAAAAAAAAGGGGTAATATAAATATAACACGGGTCCTGTCCTTTGTTTAATACTTAAATCTTCATGTCCGTACTACCAGAGGAACAACTAATCTCAACCAAAGTTTCTTCTATATGTTAAGAATACTAAAGGACAGGAATAGAATAGTCCATATTTGTATACTCCACCGTCATTTTGGAGTATAGATCGAACTTAACGTTAGCTTGAAAAAATTTCTGGTCTTTTCGTAAGGTTAACTTACCTAAGACTTACATTACGTTAGACTCAAGAACGTTGAATTGTTTAAGATATTATCGGAGTGGACGACAGTATCAAAGATATTCCGTGTCTACTCATCTACTCTTCTCAGAGAGGAAAAAATTCGGAGACGACGACGACGACGATTCAACGAAGTCAACACAGATTGAGACACGTTGGGGTATCTACCGTCGGGTGGTCAGAGGGGGCAGGGACCCTAAGAGGTCCGTTCTTGTGACCTCATCCAACGGTAAAGAAAGAGGTTACGTACTTTCACTTTTCACTTTCACTTCAGCGAGTCAGCACAGGCTGAGAATCGATGGGGTACCTGACGTCGGGTGGTCCGAGGAGACAGGTACTCTAAAAGGTCCGTTCTCATGACCTCATCCCACGGTAACGGAAGAGGCAAAAATTCGGAGATCCTGTGAGTTTACTCTTACGAGCGATTTTCACTGTCGAATTGTGTTCCCTGTACCTCCGTACATCCCTGTGTTAGTTAAGATTTCAAAACAGTTCTCGTCTCCGGGTTAGATCCTTATTGTCGTAATAGCCAATAAAGTAGACAATTTCTAAATCTTTTTTATTGGGGTTTTGTCTCTAGTCCAGAAAGTTCACGATGTAAAGAAGACGTTCAACTTATAATAGGACAAAAAAGTCTTCTCATTAACTTTTATAAAACTAGGATTTTAAACGATTACTTCGTTTTTATACTCAACCCTCGTCCTACCTACCCCTACATCTCTTTAAGAAAGACTAACATGACAACTAGTCCGTGCTTATATTTTACACTTTACACTAATAGATATAGTCAACCTATATATTTATAAGAATAACCTGTATTTTACTTTTACCTTCTTTTGATTAAAAGTACAATGATCTAAGAGTCCGTTCTGGGAATTACCGTAATAAGTTCTTAACCAACTTAAATTTAACCTTTTTTATAGTCACAGACTTTATATCATTAAACCCCTGACCCCACTTACTTTACCTTGTTATGACCTACTAACAAAAGTACCCGAAAATAATAGAGTCAAAGATGACCATTACATAAATATACCTCTTTTCGACTCTTTAGACATTTTATAACCCTTTCTTTGAACATACATAGTAAAATTGAATACTGTAGGTTTATATTATAATTGTGTGAATTCTTAAACTGTAGTGTTCAAAGTATGAACAGAGATCGGGTTTTAAGAACTGGAGATTCTATTTTTTCCTTTTTATTTACAACAAACAATAACTCTCTTTTTATTCGTCTAGAAATCGGTAAAGAGACAGAGGACGGAATTTTTACGGGACGTACCGAAGTCTACCGTCTCGGGAGGTCTCTCACTTCTCACGTACGATGACCCCCTTGACATGAGACGGACATTACCAGGAAATGTTTGAAGTGGTAAGTCAGTTTTCGGATAATTGCGAGTCGTTCACCCATTGAGGATATCCAAATCTCCTAATTCGAACTTCTGGAAAATTTTTACATCATAAAATACCTTGAAGGTTACAGAAGCTGTTGTGAAGTATTTGTAGTCCGGAACCCTTCTCCGTCCCTACATACCAAGTAATCAGAGAGTCCTCAGGTCTCGACCTCAACGGAATTCGAATAGACCCCGTTAAACAATGTCGAGAGGGGCGACTCGAGAACGACGTCGTTGTGACAAGAGAAGGTTCTGTTTCAAATGACATTTGGAGTCTCTTTCTTTCTTAGGATCCTTCGAAAAAATACAGTGTATATGAGAGGAGGGGGAAAAGAAAACAGAACTTGATTTGGATACGTAAAGACCGGTTTGAATAACCGAGTCACCGATTAGACCCACAGGAAACAATCACTCGAAGAACCCATTGTTACAACTTTTACTGTTATGTTCATTGTCTCCCGAGTCTAGGAGAAAACGGAAGACCCGATAGACTTAGTTCGAGAAAAAAAAAAAAAAAAAGGAAAATACCCGTCGTATACGTCGTTACCTACTTATCAACTCTATTTGGAAGAGTCCACTGTATAAACAAAAGGACACACTGAGACTTTAATAATCGGTTGTCTCTTACTCCTCCTAAATCGAAAGTGACTCTGTCGTCTTTAAAAATTTCTAAAATTATTACATCTATTCCTGGTTTTTTAACCACTACATAATATACTTGTAAATGACTTTGTCGTCTTTTGACATTCCTAAAACTATTACATCTATTTCCGGTTTGTAAAGATTACATAATATAGTTATAAAGAATTTATGGATGATACACAGACCGTGACACGATACATGATTCACGTTATATATGGATAGTCAACAAAGGTCTACTAAAACGAACAACAAAAGATTTGTGTCGGTTCTTTTGTCTAAGGAGTCTGTTCTACTATAATTCATATAGATGTTAAGGACCTCTTAGATGTTGTACGGATCGTAACACAATTATGAATTGTACTATTTTTAATACAAGGAATTATATCGGGAAGTTTCGTCTAAATATTTTTAGAGTAAAATATGTCTACTACTTTGACTTCCAGTTTATCCGAAGTAATGAACAGAATCTTTAACTGTGTTAACTATTCGTCTTAACCGTAGTTTTGATCCCGAGAAAGGTCATATGGTACGTCTGAGACGTAAATTCTTGAATAATTTTGTGTCCTGTTGTAGACCGGAGGTATAGAATAAACGACAAACGAAAAATATTGAGGACTGAGAAATGGAGTGGAACTAGGGTAACTACGAAACTTTTCGTTAGAAAAGGAAAAGAAGGAGGATGGAACCCTCTCTAAAGAACAGGTCCCGGTTGGATAGTACGTAGGGTTGAGGAGATAGGGGGAGTTCACAAGAGAGGTAGTTAATAAAGGAAAGAGAGGTAATAGAAATTGAATAGAAATGAGAAACGAGGGTCGGTAGTCATAAATTTATAGAAGTTCATAGAAGGTAGAATTCTATTTTTAAGTGGTTGGAGAGAGTTAGGTACAGGGAACCATCTGGAGAACAGAGGAAAAGGGGGAAATGACGACTTGAAGAATTCTCACGATAGAGACGAGGGTAAGAAGTGAAGGACTCGATTGAGGGTGTGTGAGAAATTGGGTGGTGCGAGAGACCAGTGGGGAAGTCTCTTGGACGATACTGTTCCAGTCGGTTGTTGTAGAAACAACGATTTTAAATCAATAAGAAGAGTCTGGAGTTGACAGAGTTAGAAAATCATTAGTCATTAAACTATGTCGACTGGTGGAGAAAGAAAAACTTCGGCAAAGAAGGGACCCGAAGGTATAGTAGATGGAGAACAAAGAAAGAAAGAAGAAGAAGAAGAAAAAAAAAAAAAAAAACCTAACAAGGAAGTATCGGATAAAACACCCGAGAAACAAAAGTTGATCAAGAATTTCATAACCACAAAAAGATTTCAAGAAAAGAAAAATGTGAAATTTGTAAGAGTCCCTCCCTCGAGTAAGTATGAGTGGGTTCCGAAGAGAACATTGGAGTTACGGAGACTGAAGGTCTAAGACTAATCGGTCGAGTCTTGTAGAAATTTATTTACTAGTGTGAAAGTATCTCAAGGTATAGATACATAACTTCACCGTTCGCAGAGTATCCGTAGAGTTTGAGTAGTCGAAGAGGGTGAGGAAGGAGATGAAGAATCCGTTCCGTATAAGTAGGTGCGTAATTGTGTTTGGTCTTTAGACCCAAAGTGAAAGTTTAAGATTGACTCATTTAGTGGTTCAGGATATCAAAGACGAAAAATGTATAGATGATTCAAGGAAACAAAAGGATGTAAAACCACCGATAAGACATTCTAGTTTGGAAGTGATAGTCGATCAGAAGTCAGAACGGGAGAGACCCAGTCGAAAGGTGTGATCTCGGTCTCACTACGAAGATCTTCTTTTTGCACCCACGCATTACTGGGACGAAGTTCAAGGGTTTCTTCGTCAAGAACAATAAGAGTGATGAGGAGGTTACTCAATCTAAAGTTGTAATCGATCTTCCCACAAGTTTTAGACAAGGTCGAAAAGGTGAGAGTGGGGAACATTAAGAGAACGTAGGAGGATGTGAGTACTTTGAAGAGAGACGGGAGACCCTGAAAGGTATACGCCAAAGGAAATAACCCTTATAAGTAAAGGAGGAAAATAGTAGGTAGATACATTGAGGATGAGTAGTAAGTCCAGAGCAGTGATTCCTCGAAGACATTAGAAGAGGAGACGGGTGAGTAAGACCTGAGTGACGGAAGGAATGAATTTTAGTAAGGGGAGAGGATCATGAAAAAGTGTGGTTTAAAAGTAACAGGAAATGAACAGACAGACTACGTAATCAAATCTTTGAGGAAAACTTTCCGTTCATAACGACAGAACAAATAGAATGACAACACCAAAGACACGGATAGTGTCTGGTATCGTGTCCCTTCTACTACTTGTGTATATATATGTATAAAATTCAAGGGAAAAGAGATCCAATAGGGGAATGGTGTCAACAGTCGTATCTCTTGGACGGTCTTTGTAGGTCTTAAACATAGTCATCTTTTTCTTAGAATTGTAACACTGTACCCTTGTCGAAAAACATCCCACTTTCACCGTAGTCTTTTACTCCCCGCTCACTCTCTACGGAATCTTTTCTTACAGACGACTCTCCATCCCGATGTCTGGGACATCTTTACCTAGTCCTCTTTCCCTACTCCCAGAAAGAAAGATGTCAAAGACCACCCCGATCACCTCCGTACTCATATAGTAGACCGAAAATTTTATCATAAGGGAGACAATTGTTTCCTCCACACCAAGATTTGTTTCGTAAATATTAGTGGAAGTACATTACTGACTTCCTATACCCTTTAGATCAAGAATACCCATCTTTTTACCTCAGGTATACAGACCTGAGGGAGTCTTTGGTGTGACCTTTGTACATACCGGTTAAGACTTAAGGATTTAAGATTAGACCAGAGATGTCAGTTTCGATACAAAAAAAGTCATCAATACATATACACTCGTAACCTGGTATTTCTTCCTACTCACGGTTTCTTGACCACGAAAGATTAGCACCACGACCTCTTCTGAGAACTCTCAGGGAACATGACGTTCCTCTAGTTTGGTCAGTTAGGATTTCCTTCCGTCAGAACTTATAAGAAACCTCCTTGACTACGACTTCGACTTCGGGGTTATGAAATCGGTGGACTACACTTCTCGACTGAGTAACCTTTTCTGGGACTACGACCCTTTCTAACTTCCGTTCTCTTCTTCTCCCACCTCTACTCTACTCTACTCCTACTCTACCAATCTATCGTAGTAGTTGAGTTAACTGTACTTAAAACTCGTTTGAGACCCTCTCTCACTCCCTACCCCCTCGGACCACACGACGTCAGGTTCCTCAGTGTCTTGGTTTGTATTGAATCACTAACTTGTTGTTATTGTTGTTAGACTAGTAAGTGTGACAATACGTATGATAGTAGGTCTTCACTCTTTACTACCAACTTGAAAAAGTCCTATTGCTTTTTCCTTTGTAAAATTTTTATTTTGTTTTGTGTGCGTTGACGTAAAGTCTTATTCTTAATTCTAATATTTAATTATTTTATCAAAGGAATCAACGGAAAAATACTTATACTGGTACGTAAATAAGAGTATGAATTTTGATTATCCACCATTTGACATTCACGTCTATTTGAATTACTGTAACAATACTTATACCGATCGTTAGTCGAACCAAAAGATGTTCTTGTGAGACTTTTCTTAACCTCTCGAAAATATCAAAGAATTTGATTTCTTGTTTCCCATAACAAAAATAAGAAATTGTCTGAAAACACTCGTCTCAGAGTCTCCATGAACTCTTTTGTGATCCTTATTTACGTTTTAAGAGATACCTTTGTCGAAATATTGACTTGAAGAGAAGACCTTTTTATTTTCTTTGTTTATTCGAGATTTTTAATACCCTGTTTGTGAAGTTTACCGATCTTTACAGTACATTATAAATTCACCTTATAACTTCAAATTACAAATTAAGATTTGTAATTATTTGACGGATCGGATCTTTAACATCTGTTGGTGTCACCCCCTATAAATACGTTACGATATATGGACTTGTTGTAAATATCCATATCTTGGAACCGTAACCGTACAATGACGTAGAATCCTCTGTAGGACCTATGAAACTATGGGAGTGTCTTCACACATATGAACACACACTTAAAACATGTTTGTGTTAAGATGACACTAAAGAGTATTTACTGTTTTAAATTACTCAACCAGTCACAGGAGTTTAAGGAGAAAATTCCCATTACAACGAACAAGATTACGTCTATGTGGAATTGACGAACAGTTTTTATCTAAAAGTCCCAAGTCAACCAGGACTAGTTGACTTAGTCTTAGTGGTCGACTTCCTGGACTCAAAACAGAAAGTTTTTTCCTGGGGTCCTTTAAGACTACAAGTCTACTAAGTCTAGTGTTGTGAAAACTGTAAAGAGTAGAAAGACAGAGACTGGTTGCATACGATCCAAGAGGGTGAGGGACCTGGGGCGCACGAAGGGGACTATTCATGTGACCGTGACCACGACGTGGTAGGAACACCAGGGCTCGGACAGAACCGAGGAAGTGGACGTCCTGACTAGAGTCGGTCGACGAGGTACAGACCCTCACACACTCGTCAACTCTTCAGTAGTCCCCGGAAATCGATAGTTCGAAAGGAACTAAAACCATCAGTCGGAATGGTTAAGTTAAATAAAATCTTACAGAAACGGAGAAAACTCTTGTGTCGTGAGTTTCTTATCCGCCACACAGACGTTGTTTGCGGTCGTAGACACTCTCCGAAGATTTACGACAGTTAAGGATCCATAGGACTCTGGTTGAGAGTGTTTAGAGATCCGAAGGAATTACCGAGACAATCTGTCGATTGTCTTACGTTGTTCTTAATTACGGGACACACTTTAGTTTACTTCGTAAGAAAACCTATCTCTTTGTTTATCGGTGTCGACTCTTTTCCATACCTAATATATTTCTTAACACTAACCAAACTAAAGGTTTATCCTTATTTCTTCGAAACATGTTGACCACTATAACAATCTGTAAGTCGAGTAGACATCTTTTCTATTTTAATATTCTCTTCGTTACCCTCGTCCTTCCTTCTGTCTTATGTACCTTCGTTACAGTGGTACACACCGAGATAGTTTTGCCTCTCTCCACTACGACGTTGTCTGTCGTCCACAACTGTCGTGTTCTTACCCCGTCGGCCCTCCCTTTAGGGAGACCAAAGAACCCGACCCGTTCTATCTGTGGGAACGAAGATTTAATGTCCGAAATTGCTGTTACTCGTGTTGAGAAGTCTGGTCACAAATGGTTCCCCTCGAGACAACTGTGTCACGATGAAGACCTCGTCCGAAGTACCTTTTTCCTCAAGATATCAGTTTCTTCAAACCCTTTCTCACCTAATTTGTGTCAATATACATAAAGAAATACCGAACAAAAGACTCACAGAGTTTCCGATTTGACGTAACACTCTACGAATCTTTCCTGTGTATAATACCTCACTAGGATTTGAGTGGACAGATCCTTCGAAGGTAGAAGATAAATCCTTGTAAAACACCCTGATAAGGTAGTCTGAGGTAAGACTCTTTGTAACGTTATCTGGTACCGTAGAGGTTTAAAAAGTGTAATTGTGTGTGTATCTTTTCGTATTCTAAACCAAATCCGTTTACCTTCCATGTAGTTCGGACCCGTGAGGTCAGTGGTGTCGGTGGACTATCGATTCCATTTAGCTACGCAAATGTGTGGACAATAAGTAAATTTCTGGACTCTTTTGAAACGTTATCTAATAAAGAGGACCTAGTCTCTGATATAATAAATGACATTGCCGAGTTCCCATATCTTGTTTTTCATCGCTATCGCCCACAAGTTAGTCGTCTTACTTATTTACTTACTCATACTGTCCGTATCCGTTATATAAACCTTCGGTGGACATGGAATCACACCACCGAAAGTTTTCTAATCAGGGAGAATCAACAACGTAGTTTCTTGGTCGACGTGAAGTCACGTCTGTGTCTGTCAGGGATACAATTCACTGTTCCATTCCATGCTAGACCACTTCTTGAGGTCAAGTGAGTCATCGTACTATATAAGTCACACTGTCTTAATCTACGTCTCCATTTTCAGTATAAACGATACGTGAAGTCCGAATAAGTCACTTTCCGTTTTCCGACCTCCCGTTTTTACACAACGATTGGTATTTTCTTTTCTTTCTTTAGATATTTACTGAACCTTCTCGTTCACATCCGTTAACTGTCCAACTACCCAAACGTGTAAAGAGGACATACTAGAGTACCGGGTTTTTCCTGTCAGTCTTTTAAATGTCATATTTAAATCTCAGTAAATATTTAAACCTGGTGACGGTATACAACCATGGACTGATTTAATTATATTAACTAAGAGTAACTCTCGTAATCTTCCATATGGTAGAGAAGATTTACAAGTTCCTATCATATTTTATTAAAATTCTTTGTTTACGTTAGCTAACACGACACTCATAAAGACTTTCAACCAAACTGTAAAATTTATGTGTAAAATCTATTTTAACTATAACTTTTTCAGTCCTTCAGTTGAGAATTCTACCTTAAAATTCTACATCAAAAAAACTTCTTCATTAAAGACTTACATCATATCGGAGACTTGTCAAAGTACCACAAATTTCAATAAGACAAAACTACTATAAAGAGTTAATACAGAACCGTTGTACAGATACTTAGTTCATTGAAACATAAATTCGTCTCATTCCACTGGTCTTTTTGTAAATGAAAACGAATTAACGGATATGATTCTGGAAACTAACACACCGAGTGTTGTTTGACACCTTTTAAGAATTTGTCTACCCTTATAGTCTGTTGGAGTGTACAGAGGATTCTTTGGACATACGTCTAGTTCTTCGTTGTCAATCTTGGTCTGTACCTTTTTGACTGACCAAGTTTTAACCCTTTCCTCATACTGTTGTCATATATAACAGTGGAACGAATAAATTGAAGATACGTCTCATGTAGTACCCTTTACGACCTGACCTACTTAGTGTTGGGTCTTAGTTCTAACGGTCATCTTTATAGTTATTAGAGTCTATACGTCTACTATGGTGAGCTTACCTTCTTTCTCTTCTCCTTAATTTCTCACACAACTATTCCCACTTTCTCCTCTCACTTTTTCGACCGAACTTAGAGTCGTAAGTTTTTTGGTTCAAGTACCGTAGTTAGGGTAGTGAAGTACTGTTTATCTTCCCCTTTTTCACTTTTGTCACTGTCTAAAATAAAAGGACCCTAGGTTTTAGTGACGACTACCACTGATGTCGGTACTTTAAGTTTCTTCGAATGAGGAACCTTCCTTTCAATACTGTTTGGATTTGTCACATAATTTTTCGTCCCTGTAGTGAAACGACTGTTTCCAGGTATATCAGTTTCGATACCAAAAAGATCATCAGTACATATCTACAGTCTCAACCTGGTATTTCTTCCGACTCACGGTTTCTTGACTGCGAAAGCTTGACACCACAACCTCTTCTGAGAACTCTCAGGGAACCTGACGTTCCTCTTGTATGGTCGGTTAGGATTTTCTTTAGTCGGGACTTATAAGTGACCTTCCTGACTACAACTTCAACTGCGAGGTTATGAAACCGATGGACTACACCTCTCGGCCGAGTAACCTCTTTTAGGATTACGACCCTTTCTGACTTCCGTTTTCCTCTTTCCCCGTTGTCTCCTACTCTACCAAACTATTGTAGTGGTTTAGTTACTTAAACTCGTTTAAGACCCTTATCACCTCTTGTCTCCTCAGACATCACGACGTCAGGTACCCCAGCGTTTCTCGGCCTGTACTGAATCACTGATTTATCGTTGTTGTTTCTGACAATAATTTCCACCATAACGAAAGATTTTATTTGGAAAACTACTAAACTATTAGGTAGTATCCAACAACACACCAGAGAAACAAATTGAACAATATCTCTGTACTTTTATGGTCGCTTATTTAGAAAAAGTAATAAGTCATAAAATGTAAACAAAATAACAGTTATTTTAGAATGTCGATTACTAATAAACCATTTTATAATTGGTTTATAAAATAACCAATGACGTAACCCAACTTATTACAAGAGGTTTTTGAGTACAGATAGACCTTGGAGTCTCACATTCGAGTAACCCTTTATTAATAAAGTCTAAAAGAGTATGACCCAATCTGTCCTGGGATTTAGGTTTCTGACCACAAGAATATTCCAGTATTCTTCTGTGTGTTCTCTTCCAGTCCACTTCCACCTCCGTCTGTAACCTCGGTGTGATGATATTCGGTCCCTTACCTCCCTGGTGTCTCGACCGTTTCCGTCTTCTCCCAAGAGACTCTTAGACCTGGTTCACACCGGGATGGTCCCGAAAAGTTCACCGTGTTCACCATTTCTTGGGTAGACAGTAACGTCCTCTGTATGCTCTGTGTTCAAGTTCGGGACCCAGTCCTTCTAGGGGACCTCCTCCCGTACCGTTGGGTGAGTTCGTAAGAACGGACCTCTCGGATACCTGCCTCCTCGGACCACCCGATACCAGGTGACCCAGGGTTTCTCAATCTGTGTTGACTTCACCGAATTGTATGTACACACGTACGTGGACCGGGATGGTTGTGGAATCAAAGTCTAGTCTTAAATGGGAGGTTTCGACACTCTATTATTTAAAGACAATTCAGTAAGTCAAACACCATTAAACAATACCGTCGGAATCGTTCGATTATTTTGATGGTAAATCGTTGGTCTATGTGACTATTTTATGTGAAAAATCATCAGGTATACCTTAATTACTTTTACTCGACTGTCTAAGCCAAGTCGATCATACACTGGACATGTTAGAACAAAACACAAATAAAAAGGTCGTATTACTGAGTGTTTCGGAGGAAAGTGAGAGTTTTCAAAGGATGAATCTCACCATTTAAAATACTAGGGGGATCAAATCCGAATACGACTGTATAGATATAAAGATAACAAGTAACGTAACTTTTGTATCTTTAATACAAAACTTCCACGACTACACAGTTTCATACGATTGTCGGTGACATTTCTTCTTAAAAACTCTTCGATCCTTTTGAACTACTTTCCCAGACTTAAGTAAATAAATAAATAATTAAGTAGAATATTCTTTCCGTCAATAGAATGTAACAAATAAAACAGTATGTTGTTTACTATGACGTAAAATGGAAATAATCTTTCTCCGTTTACTGGTTCTTCGTTTGACTGTAGTTACTGTAAAAGTCACTTTAAGGTCCAGTGTAGACCTCACATTAGAGGGTGTAATAGAGATAGACGTAAAAGTTTTAAGGACTTAATGACTGCGATAAGACGTTAAGACTCGGTAATTCTTTACGACCTCAAACAAATCGTAGAAGAGAAATTCTTTCTACCCTTAAACTCATGAGGTAATTCTTTTAAACTTGTAATTTACAAGAGTAGAAATTTCGTAATAGGAAACCAATTCATGTTTACAAAAATTAGATTCTGTTAAGTAAGGAGTCTATAAGATTTATCGCTACTTAAGAGAGAGCGAGAGAGGAAAGGTCAAAACTTGTTGACTAAAGAGCACTGTGAAGGAAGTAAAGATCAGTCACTATTGAAACTCACGTTTTTGACGAGATCTTTATCAATTCCTACTCCACACCTAGAATTGTCAAAGAAAGGTGAACCTGTCATAAATCCTGGACTTTAATCAATTCATTTACCATGAAACACCAGAGTATCACAGTCAAATGGAAAATTGTCCAGACTGTGGGAGAGTCACATATTAAATGTGAGGGGTTCATGTACCAATTGGTGAGTTCTTTAGTTATCCCCAATATTTTGTACATGTTTAAACTTAAACCTCTCTCAGTTTTGGAGTAAATAGGTAGTCTTTATTTTATCGACCGTGAATCTTAGTCCCGAATGTCCCTTGATAAAGAAAACTTTGTCCTTTTGGTGTTCACCGAAATTGGTCTCTATTCTCAACTCGCACTGGATCCACTAAGTTTGTGGAGAAGGAAAACGACATCAGTTACGATTGTTATAGTTGGGTGTTGAAGACCGAGAACCACACACTGGTATATTGGGAAACCTAGGTCTTTTCCATTCTTTGTACAAAAGAGAATACTCCAGAACTTTAAATGATCAGAAACCAGGATGGACATGACATGGATTAATCAAGTAGTTAAATAAGTAAGTGAATTTTTTATAAAGGACTAGAGGAGCATACGTGGTTTACGATATCCATGTCACATGTAGCACCCCTAAATTTCAAAGAGAGTAGTTTCAGTATGCATAATATGTACGTTATATGTTTTAATTTTTGTTTTTGGAACGTAGATTTAATCTTTACAACGTCTTTTTTTGTCCCACAAGTCTATATCGTCTTATCCCACCCTCCAAACAAAATTTCTCCATTCCACTTCCATAACTTCTTCCTTCCTACTCTTTTTCGACCTATCCACTTCTCAGGTGGCTCACTCACTGTGTGCATCTTTTTCTGAGATTGTCTTTTTTGACTGTCAGGTCCTCGGTCGTGACACCGATCTCTTCTCCCAAAGGGTCTCCTCATTTCTCTCGGTTTCACTCTCCTCTCTTGTCGTTCCAAGAATGGAACATCTTGAAACATGCGGTGTAATTCCTCAGAGCTAAATGAAAGTTCGTGTTACTCTTTGGTAAACCTATCACAGTTCATCTAGACTGACCAATCTTTTATATAGTAACTCCCTTTGGTCTCCTTCGTCCCTCTTGTGTATCCTCTGGTAGTGTACCACATCCTTTTTCAGACAGGTTCAGAACCTGAAATCATTGTTACCTCCCTCTTTTTTTATGAAGAGAAGACGTATCTAGAACCGCCACCTGACTTGCACTGAACAACCACACAACGTTTTACTTTCCTCACTTAGTTTCTACTGATCCTAAAACTGAACTTGTAGACCCATCACGGTAAAACATATTACCCCTTCTGATGTTCTTTTCGTTAACTCGAGACTAGATATTTGTACTGTCTAGAGACTAAAACTAAAAACTCTGACTTAACTTTTGAGACAAATACCAACCCATAGAGAGGTTATCTTAACTACAATTGACTTTATTTAATTAACAAATCATCCTTTTACTAGTCGTCACTTACAGAGAATTATTGTAATTCGTTTAAATTCTAATAATTTTCCTGCAGAAGAGGTACTATAGATTTGATCCTTCCTGTAAATATTACCAGATACTCTCTACACCTCCACATTTAAATTTCCGTTCTATTCTTTATAGTATTTTACTTTCTCCTTTTAATCTGATACTTCTTTATAGTCACTCCTTACGAAAATTCATTTCGTAAAAGGAGAGAATAACTTTTTCAATAATACTCTTTTATTTTCAATAAATTTCTATTCATACATCTAAACGAGAGAAGTTAAAGGTAATACATTGTATTTAGGATAAATTCGGTTTTCTAATAAGTTAATGTAATAATAGAAAAAGATTACTAAACGTAAAAATTTTCAAAAAAGTATCGATAACAAAATGAACTCTGACGTTGTAGGGATTTGCAATTCAATTTGTGCACACACACACACACACACACACACACATACACCATATAAAAAAAGGAACTATATAACCTCCTACTTCTAGTCTTTGTAAGTCAATAAGGAATTACAGAATGTCACCCAGTACCCGTATTTCGATCGGGGTCTTTGGTACACAAGAGTAAAACTTTATTAAAAATTTTAAAATCTTATCAAATTTAAATAATTTTTTTTTTTGATGTTTCTCTCATATCTCTTTAGAAGATATGGACGTTGTTTAAAAAGAGACACAAGAGGAAAAATTAGACAACAAAAGTAGTGTTAAAAAGTTACCATTTCTTGACAGTCTCAATATGTATATCTGAATTCCCCTTTTTACTTTCTCCGTCAGTAGACCTATTAAGGTCTGGTTTTTTGTTAAAACAGACTTTCTATGTCTATTAACTCTGTCTTTACAAAAAAACGGACCTCTCTAAGGATACTAACAGAAGGAGGAAGTGAACTTAAACACCCATGTCAATATTCGTAACCATAAAGTGAATGATTATCCTTTGACACATAGTGAGTAACGCTTCGAACACACAAAAGCTCCCGATTTAACGAATCAAGATGTGAAGAAAAAGGGAATTTCATATATCCCATTAAAGTAATGTTTTCGTAAAGTGTAACTAAATTCTTATCACCTTTTATATCTTTCATTTTCTTCCTATCTTTCGGGAGTAACAAATGCGGGATTTGTTTTGGTGATAGTTGTAAATAAATACAGGTCAGAAAAATGATGTACTTAACAACAACAAAAAAAAAAATGTACTTAACAAAAACAGACACGTGAATCTAATCCGGTACGGATTCCGTAAGTAAAACGTATAGTCCGGTACAGATTTTCGACCAGAGTTTATCATAATACCACTTTAACAAATCGTACCATACGATGTTCCTCCAGTAAATCAGATAGACCTCTCTTTGACATTAGACATAGAATACAATCTACCCCGGTCCCTATCTACCACGTCTCTGTTCTTCAACTTTATAGTAGTCACTCTCTCTTTTACCATGTTTGTAACTTTTGGATGATACCATAGTATATAATTCTCGGAGTCTTCGTCCGTCTCTGAGTACACTATTTATTTAGTTTTTGTTGTAGGAGATATTTTTACTTTTGACTCTTTACTGGATTTATAGTCGTTATCATCTTATATCAATTCATTAGACATCGTATTGATATACCATTTTATAATAAGTTGATCTTTTTAATACTTCAAAGAATCTACTGTATTTTTTTACTCATTCTATGATTCTACATATTACACACTTTTTGTATTTTGGATGTTATTTAAGTGGGGTTAAAACTGTCACTATTAATGTTGTTTATAAAGATCTATCTTCTCTATTAAAATATATTATTTATTCAAAATAAATATGGTATTTTTATGTGTGAAGAACTTTTTATTTCCAGAAGTTCACTAAGAAAAAAACCCACCCCCCTACGAATCTTTCCTTACCAATCCAGAAGAGTAAACTCTAAAAAAAGAATGAACAAGTCAAATCTGACTCATATAAGTTTATATAAATAGTGAATAATTGTGAGAGAGTCTCATTTTTAAACTTTAGAAAGAAGGAAGTCAGATGACTTTACGAAAATTTATAAGTGACAGTAGAAGTACAGGAGTATACCAAAAATTCATTATAAGGGGTCAAGGGTTTGAACTGACCACCTAAATGTACGGGAACCTCGAGGTGTTAGAAAGGCTAGTATCAACCGTCATCGTTCCTGCCCGATCGACAAAAGTTTATGATTTATAAGGAAATTATAAAGATAAAAATAAAACCAGAACCCAGTAGTCTTCGTTTATGATGGTAGAGGATAGACACCGATCTTCGTAGGAAAGTCTTGGGGAGATCCGAATTTGAGTGTGCCACCTCCCTAGAAGTAGACTCAGAACCTTGTTACTTAGAAGACGTGCTTAATTGCCTCTAGTCAAATATATCCTTTCTACTTCATACGGATCGTCTCCTTGTCGAAAGGTCTCGGAGTTCTAGGGTAGACAGAAAGACGATTTTTTTGTAACCTGGGTAGATCCAGGAAATAGTAAAAAAGTTCGATCCAGTAAGGTTTCTTTAATCCTCCTTTTCTACTCGTATATCACGAAATCCGTGTTAGTAAAGAGAGAATAAGAGATTCATAAAGAGTCTTAAGAGACTCCCCATCACTTGTATTCCGTACAAACGATAATCAAAGTATTATATGTTAAATATAGGCTATATTCAGTTTATCAAAAACCATTAACTGTCAATTAAAAACCATTGTAACTTTTCCTAGTATAAAGAGGATGGTTACTCCTCGACGCAGTTTGACTCAAGGTTTAGATCGAGGGGATGGATTACCACACCCTAAATCTCGTTCAGTATATTGGGAAACTGCCTAGTCAAAGGAATATACATTTTTCCCCTACTGGTTCGTAAACGTAGTACCCCATTATCACTCCTTATTTTCTCTGATGGGTATATTTTAGGAGACTTGTTATTGATCGTTTATTATTCGGGAATCATTTGCGAGACCAAAAGCAGTTTTGGTTTGTATAGTAACAATACAAAAGTTTGTTTAGATTTCCTTGATTTGTTCTTACCTCGTTATCTGGATTTTGATTTATAAGAGACACAGGAAAACACAGGGAAACGAAAGTAAAAAGTACCTTTACGTACAGACGTCTCTTTACGGGACCGAACATAAATACTCAGCAGGCTTCTCCCTTTTTTCCGACTGAAACCTTCTCTATCCCTTCGAGTAAGAGTCGCTTCGGTAAAATAACAATTGGAAAAAAAACCGTTTAATGAAGCGAGGAGTTCCGGAGGCAAAGGAGTGACTTTTTCTTCCTTTGTCTTTTCGTTTATCCGTCTGTGTTTCGGTACACTATTGACCCATTTCTATTCCCAGCTTCTCGTATGTCTTTACGGACCTGAGGTGTCCCTTGCACCTGTCACTTTCCGGAGGAAGAGGAGTTAAAATTTTACCAACTCTATTACCATGATGGACAATTGTGAACACTCCGTTATTCTAGAGTCCGAATCCTCGAACTGACAGACACAAGTTAAGACTAAAAAAAGATGGGAGGTTGTGACATTGACGTCGGTTCAATAAATTGGAAATACGTACAACCATTTTGTAAATATTGTGACAGACCGTGTGTCATTCATGGGTTATTTAGTATCGACAAAATTTGCTTATACACATTATGCATTTACTCTAAAATTAACATTTCCTCGTAAATCGTGTCACGGACCGTGTATCATTTGAGAATTATTTGTTTTCACCGACAATAGTAGAAAGGACCTTCTTCCCATAGATTCGACTTTGTACTTTCTACTTGTTCTTCATCTGTTTACTTTCTTCTTACTCGTGAGGTACAACCTTATTATGTACGTTTTTAAGTCTACCCTAGGTCTCGTACCGAACATCACTTTGACCGTCAAATACCTCCATCTCCTGTGTCTAATTCCTCACACACATGAGTCAACGAGTCGGTCCAGGTCGAGAAACACTGCGATACCTGACATATAAACTGGAATACCTGACATCGGGTGGTCTGAGGAGACAGGTACCAAGAGGTCCGTTCTTATGCCCTCACCGAACGGTACGGGAGGAGGTCCCTTAGAAGGACTGGGTCCCTGACTAGGGTGCAGAGAACGTAACGTCCGTCTAAGAAATGGGTGACTCGGTGGACCCTTCGGGGATACCTCACACCATATACGACATTTTCAACAACAACAACAATAAATCAACGATTCGGTTCAGATCGAGAAAACCCTGGGGTACCTGACATCGGGTGGTCCGAGGAGATAGGTACCCTTAAGGGTCCGTTCTTATGATCTCATCTAACGGTAAGGATAAAGGTTCCCTAGAAGGACTGGGTCCCTAGCTTGGACCCAGAGGGCATAACGTTCGTCTAAGAAATGGTGACTCGGTGGACCTCGGTAAACATGGTAAGAAGTTATTTCGACCGTGTGTGAGTGATCGTGTAGGTTTATACGCGTCACGAGGGTGAGCACCCCTCCGACAGAGAGGTCGTCCTGGTCGTCCAGGTACGGTACGACCAGAATAGGTCGGAAACTCATACACAGTAACGACCGTAGGATACCTTCCCTAGGTCAATATAAGTCGTCACCTAAGACCGTTCATAGGACCCAGTGACTTCTTGGGTTTTCGATCTCCCTTCCTAATATTCAATCATTTCTATGAGAAACAAAACTGTTAGATGGTTCCTCTGTTTTCGGTACCACAAAGATAGAGATTATTTTCTTAGAGAAAAGGTACTTCAGACCATTTTCTTTACCTTGAGGGAGAACCGTTTTGTTATATATATTCCAAATCCAATAAAGAGTGTGAAGATCGTTACAATTTCATATTAAATTCAGTGAATAATTATTGTTGTCTAGAATACTGAACTTTAAATAAGAATTGTGTATCTATGTTCTCAACGACTGAACCAGATAAGAATACCTTTGGTCAAACAATGTCATTCTATTGTAGGTATAAGGAGAAAAATTTTTATTGAAGTACAAAAATACAAACTACCTTAGTACTCTAAGACATTGTATAATCTTTTTTGGTATGTACTATAAGTAGGTAACACCGTCATATAGTATTAATAAGTCGAAAGAAAATAGTAATTACTGTCTTCTGAGACTTATTTTTGTATGATTATAGATGGTCTACAAGTCTTTTTGTATTTATAGAGATGTAGTCGTGTAAAATCGTTTTTCAGTTGTTTTAAAAGAGTTGAAGAAAAAGGCAAAAATCAAGAGTCTTGTACGAGAAACTATACTATAAAAATTAGGAGTAATCCCTAAACGAAGACCAAGGAAATTATAGGAGGTGTTCTCTGACTGATATATCAAAGTTTATATTGGTTATACGTAGAACGATGGAAAAGGGGATAATGAGGTGTACAGTTCTCCGTCCGACCACATTATCTTTCTCTAGTTGGTCGAAACACCAGTTTCTGTATAGTCAAATGTGTATAAGAGTAGAATTATCGATCCACCGGAACCCTTTTAACGAATTTGAAAGACTCGGACTCAAAGAAATAGAAATGTTACCACTTTTATTAAGAAAGTAACTTCCCAGTAAAGTTTCTTTTGTGATTATTTCACGGTTCATAAGTCGGTATAAGTTATTTTCCATCGTTAATATAATAGGTAGACTTCTGATCATACCAAAAAACCAAAGGAAACTAATAACCTAAAATGTAAAAAAGAAGGGATAACTATCGAATTGGAATAATTTAAAGAAGAAAAAGAAAGATTTTAAGTACAAAAAGAGAAGTCAATAGTCAGATCTTTGTATAGGAGGATCGGGGTCGAGGAACTATTTGTACGGTACGGTCCTACTCCCGAAACAACACGAAAAATTGTGGGTTCTGTTTTGGGACCACGGACATGATGGACTGTGTAACGTCAATCAAGAAGGACGATCCTTTTGTTGAGGGTGTTCCTGAGGTACTTTACCGGTCATTTCACCGTATTTAGTAAATAATAAAAAAAAGGACACCACTTAAGGTACGACAGTTGAATCTACCCTCGTTTACCGGATAATATTTTTAGCATGAATCCTTCGGACCACGGGTCCTTACCCGACGGATAGATCCACTCCGATTAATTGAAGAGACCTTCGATTCTCGTGGATTTGTTACGTCCTTTCTGAATCAGAAATCTTACCGTGGGACCATAGGACTTTCCTGTTAAATAAATTATGTCCCCTTAATAAGTAGGGATACACTATCAAATGTATGATACCAAACGGTCTCTTTAAAGGGGTTCCACTGATAGAACTTGGTTCTGTTGACTTGTTTATTACTTGTCCTTTCTCCATTTTTAATTTTCAGAAACCAAAAAGTCAGACTTCAAATCTTGGAGTGTATTTTTTGTTAGGACTATGTCTCCAAACCGTGTTTTCTGTGATACTCTGAGGATTAAAGGTTCAAATATAAATCTTCCTTCGTTTGGGAACTGTCCTTCAACAGTAGGAAAACGTAAACACTTTAGAAAAAGAAGATGACCAAGTATAGATAAAGGTAAGTTTATGACACCCTAATCTAAAGTAAAACCGGTCCACCAGAAATTGGACCTCACGATGTCGACATAATTCTCCATCATTTCTACACAATAAGATACAGAACTGAGTGACGAAACGATAGTCAAATAAAACTAAATATTTAACCGATTACGATGTGTTTTAGAAGGAAGGACCTTAAGTCTCTCGTCGAATAAATATACATCTACATCGATATACTGTAAAAGTTTACGGTATGTAAACGTATACTTCCAGAGAAAGAAGGGGAAAGTCATTTGTCAGAGACGATAATGAAGGTTTCGTTACGAATCTTAATGTAAAAGATATGTCCAGAAAGGAATTTATCAAAAATTTACGGATCATCTATATTTTTTACTTGGGGAGTTCAACCTTAGGTGAAAAATCCTCACTTATATACATACGAATATGTGTGTGTGTATATATTCCTCTCTCTCTAACTAACTGGACAAAGACACCGAAACCCGATTTTCAATTTTTTTTTTTTTAGGATAGTAATACCAGTTTTACAGAGTTCTCATTTTGTTTTCACCGTAATTAAACTATACCTCGTAGGAAACTTTTAAATATCTCAAACCCAAGATGTATCTACTGATAGTCGGATTAAGTAAATGAGTTGTTTAACAACTCATAGAGGATATATGGTCTGTAAAAAAAGGTCCACGGTACAAATGTCTCCCTCTGTTCTGTTTAAGAGACAGGAGTACTTCAGATGTAACATAGTTTTATTCTGTCTTTTATTTTTCCATTTTTACTCATGTAATTTTTTTAAGACAAGAGTAAGTCATGACACTCCTTTTAGATTGTCATAACCACCTCTCTTACGTACCCGACGACCACCTGTAATTCATCTTACCTACCCGTCCGAAGGAGAACTTTCTATACTTCCCAGGATGGTCCCCTGGTCTACTCCCTGTGTAGAAATTCTTGTGTCTTTTTCGATCCCGGTCTATCATAAGAAATTTGTATTATGTGTCTTTTTATTCAAACGTTGTTCTTCCCACAAAATTTTATGTTGAGTCTCACTTTACTGGTAAAAAAACTGTAATCTCAAAATTCTTTGTATTTTCTTCCTCCCGAAAGGACCATCGAGTCACCATTTCTTAGACGGATGACTGCGTCTTCTGTGTCCTCGGCTCCCAAGATAGGCGGTCAGTCCTTCTAGGTGACCTCCTCCTTTACCGTCGGGTAAGTCACAAGAACGGACCTCTTAGGGTACTTGTCTCCTCAGCTACCCCAGACTTACAAAGGTGTGAAACGAAGGTCCCGAGGGATCATACCCGGGGGGACAAAGGGTCCATATATAGGACCCAACAGAAACGAAAAGGGAGTGGACACAAGGGACTGTCGGGTTTCGAGTTGCAGGAAAACTTCCTACTAGTTGCGTTTCTTTATCTCCTTTTGTTGTCTTACCCTTTCTGATCTCTAGAGAAGTTCTTTTAATCTCTATGGTTCCCTTGTAAAGTACGTTTCTACCCGAGCTATTTCCTGTCTTTACCATACCTGGATTATCTTCGTCTTCTATAATTCTTCTCCACCGTTCTTATGTGTCTTCTTGACATGTTTTTTCTAGAAGTACTGGGTCTATTAGTGCTACTACACTAGTGAGTGGATCTCGGTCTGTGGGACCTTAAACTTCAGTTCACCCGGAATCTTTCGTAGTGATACTTGTTTCGATCACCTCCACTACCTTAAGGTCAATTCGATAAAGTTTAGGACTTTCTACTACGACACTTTCACGACGTGAGTTATACGGTCGTTCAAACCGTTTGAGTCGTCACCGGTGTCCTGACCTTTTCCAGTCAAAAGCAAAGTTTGGGTTTCTTTCCGTTACGGTTTCTTACGACTTTGATGGCGTGTTAACGTGAGTAGAGTGTGCGATCATTTCATTACGAGTTTTAAGAGGTTCGGTCCGAAGTCGTTATACACTTGGCACTTGAAGGTCTACAAGTTCGAACAAAATCTTTTCCGTCTCCTTGGTCTCTAGTTTAACGGTTGTTGACGACCTACTAACTTTTTCGTTCTCTCAAGGTCTTTTTGTAGATAAAGACGAAATAACTGATACGGTTTCGGAAACTGATACAACTAGTGTTATTTGACATCTTTTTATAAGTTCTCTACCCTTATGGTCTGGTGGACTAGATGGAGAACTCTTTAGACATACATCCAGCCCTTCGTTGTCAATCTTGACCTGTACCTTGTTACCTGACCAAGGTTTGTCCCTTTCCTCATGTAGTTCCGACATATAACAGTGGGACGAATAAATTGAATATACGTCTCTTGTAGTACTCTTTGCGACCTGACCTTCTTTGTGTTCGACCTTAGTTCTAACGACCCTCTTTATAGTTATTGGAGTCTATACGTCTACTATGGTGGGAATACCGTCTTTCACTTCTTCTTGATTTAGCGGAGAACTACTTCCACTTTCTCCTCTCACTTTTTCAACCGAATTTTGAGTCGTAAGTCTTTTGATTGTAGTACCGTAGACCAGGGTAGTGAAGTACCCTTTATCTACCCCTTTGTCACCTTCGTCACCGACTGAAATAAAAAAACCCGAGGTTTTTAGTGACGTCTACCACTAACGTCGGTACTTTAATTTTATACGAATGAGGAACCTTCCTTTCAATATTGGTTGGATCTGTCGTATAATTTTTCGTCTCTGTAATGGAACAGTTGTTTCCAGGTAGATCAGTTCCGATACCAAAAAGGTCATCAGTACATACCTACACTCTCAACCTGATATTTCTTTCGACTCACGACTTCTTAACTACGAAAACTTGACACCACAACCTCTTCTGAGACTCTTAGGGAACCTGACGTTCCTCTAGGTTGGTCAGGTAGGATTTCCTCTAGTCAGGACCCACAAGTAACCTTCCTGACTACAACTTCGACTCTGAGGTTATGAAACCGGTGGACTACGTTTCTCGACTGAGGAAACTTTTCTGGGACTACGACCCTTTCTAACTCCCGTCCTCCCCTTTACCTGTTGTCTCCTACTCTACCAACATGCCGTAGTGGCTGAGTTACCTGTACTCAAACCCACTTGAGGCCCTCAACCACTACCTGTCCCTCCGGACCGCACGACACCAATCACCCCAGCGTTTCTCAGCCTGTGATGACTCTCTGACTTGACTTGACTTGCAGTAATAAAAGTTAGGTGAAGAGAGGTCTGGAGATAGGGGCACACAAGTACAGATACGACTATAGGAGTTTATTTTGTTCATTTTTTTTTTACCTGATTTATAAAACAGGGGTTTATACGAGAAGGAGTATGACAAAAGGAACAGAATCTCTTACCTTGATAGTAAGTAAATCCGTCGGTTCGTTTTTAGAAAGTGTAAAAAGAACTAAGAGGGAAAGAGAACTGTAAGTATAGGTCAGTCAACCGTTTAGACTCTTTAAAATCGAAAACTTAGGTAGGGTATATACAAAGAGGGAGAGGTGACGGTGGTGGTAGTTACCGTAAGTATGAAGTAGCAAGAGATCAATTGTGGTACAAGAGGATTCAGTAAAACGGAATACAAAAATCGGATAATAAATGAAACGACAGTTCAAAAAAAAAGAATTAATTTTTATACTGTAGTAAATTCTATGGAGTTACCGGGTAATACTCGTCTCATTTAAAGTTGAAAGGAACTTTCACTTTCACTTCAGTGAGTGAAAGGTTGAGAACCGCTGGGACACCTGACATTGTCGGTCCGAGGAGGTAGGTACCCTAAAAGGTCCGTTCTAATGACCTCATCCAACGGTAAAAGAAGAAACTCCAAGGGGTAACGGTAAGGGTAAAATCGGGACAAAAGGGAAAGGAGTAGGATATGAAGTCGGTGAAGTCTGATAAACGGTCACGGATTCTTTTCGGACGAATAGTTTCGGAGAAACGGAAAAGTGTACGACAAGGGATCAAAATATTACGAGAAAAGAGACGGTGGTTCCATTCATAGTTACAGAGACATTATGGAGGATGAAGAGAATAACGGTCAGTGTCACTGAGGTAGTCGAACTCAGAGACGAGAGAACATAATCGTAGAGACTCGATGTGAAATAAAGATCTTTCCTGTGGAAGAGGGGTTCGTCCAACACTCCTCTATTCTGTCGTACAACACACACACACACACACACATTTGTGTTTATATTGTGTTTATATTTATATATACGTACACACAATCAGTGAGTCAACACAGACTGGGAAACGTTGGGGTACCTGATATCGGGTGGTCCGAGAAGATAAGTACCTTAAGAGGTTCGTTCTATTACCTCACCTAACGGTAAGTGAAAAGGTCCCCTAGAAGGGATGGGTCCCTAGTTTGGGGTCAGAGGACGTGACGTCCGTTTAAGAAATGGTAGGCTCGATGGTTCTTACGGGTACATATGTGTACTGTGTTTCATTTACTTTTTATTTGAATGATAAAAAGATGGTAAAAGATAATAAAATCAAGATGAAGTCGTAAGAATCAGGAAATAAAAGATGAATGACATTTTTCAATAAACTTATTAATAGTAAATCATTTTTCCCGAACAATCTCATTGTACTGAGAGACTTAAAGTTCACTCTCTGTCCGGACCTACATCAGACGGAGACTTAAGAGATTAAAGATTTTTCAGTTTTGTTTATAATGGTCTTAGTCATTCTTTAAATAATCAAAAGTATTTTTAAGTGATTATAATTTTAAGACGTTACGCAGAAGGATTACTTATCTACCGCCCCCGCCCTCCCAGAACCCAACAAACCAATGTAGACTAAGACGTCGGACTCTTGGTTCCGTGAAATAAAATACCCACAGTGCCAATTTTTGGCATAGCGAACTCTCACAGACTTTTATCTACCTTGAAATGATCCGAATCTTGAACGACAAAACTGTTCGAACCTGTTGTCACCACTGGTGTCACTCTTACTAAGACTTCTCCGTGAGACGATTAAACGATTAGTAAAAGTCCTAAAATTGTATAACTCCGTCCAAGACCCCTTTAAGTGACCTAAGTGAGAAATCAGACACCGAAATACACAGTAACGATAGATGTCATTACCTACTCTAACAGCAGACCTTGTCTGTGACTCTAGTAGATAAGTTCCGGATGCCAAATGTCTCTTCTGTTGATTGTGAGACCCTCCGATACTAGTTTACGCTCTGGATTGTGCCCAGAGGAACCCCGAATCACGTATCTTTACTACTTTTAGTGTCCACGGAATTTATGGTTAAGGTTCTAAAAGGGTGGATGTACCTTTACGGAGACAATAAATTTTTATGATATTGGGTCCAGTGTCCAAAATCGTCTTCTCTTACCTTTGTCCATGTTACCCTTTTTTTTTTAGTTTCTCCTACCTCTTTCTCAATATGATCAAAATTCCAACGTAATCTACATTTTATCTTTACAATTTTACTAAACTCTAGTCACTTTTTAAACTGAAACTAAAATCCCTAACACTGAAAATATGATTCTTATTATTAACTCTATATGGTAGTAAAATAAATTCAAAGACAACGACTTATATAAAATAGTTTTAAAGATAAATTGAAATCATATCTTGTGTTATAAGGAACCGTAAACTCACAACTGTTAAAATAGTGTTATCGAAAAGAAATTGGGGAATTAAATTTTTCAAAAGAAAGGAACATTCAACACAAAATTGGGAAACCTTAGTAAAGGGTTCTCTCTTTATGACGCCTCAAATATTACTTTAAGTAATCTTTAGTCTTAAGTAAATGGTTTTTAATCTAACTTCACTTTGAACGTCATCTGTCTCCTTGGGGTTTGTAGAAGTAAAAGGTAATTCGTACTCTTCTGAGACTCGTTTCATTAAAGAACCACTCTTAAAACCGGATGACATCCTAAGGTGACGGAGAAAACATAAACTGTCAAAGTTTTTGTACCATATGGGATCACGAGATTTTTGTGTTATGTCTTCCCCTTACTGGTTATTATCTGTACCCATGTAGTCCTATTATACTGTTTAACCTACTTGACTGTCCGTCCGCTACTTATCAAAATTGTACTGGGATTTTTATCACTTCCCTACAAACGTGTAACTGTGAAGAGATTTCCGTCTACCTATACGTACTGGACTCGAAAATCTGTCCACAGTCCTTATAACTACCGACTATATCCTTACTAGTAAAAGAACCGTCACAACGTCATCTGTCAAACGTACTAATTACTACGTAGAAACCGAAAAAAAAAAGAGGAGTCCCGTCTTTCCCTATACTAAGAAACATTGGGGTTCCTTACATTCTTAAGACGGACGTCCCATTCCGTCCTCTCGAAATAAGTGGATTCTCGTGGTAAAAGAAAACGTCCCCCCACCTCGCACCACCCCTCCCCGCACCACCACCACTTCTTTATCATCCTTTTATTTGTTCACTAGAACTGTATACTCTACTGTCACGAACCATCCTACTAATATTGTGTGAAGAATACTTGTCGCAAGATGGGGTGCCGTCTCCTCAGAACGTGTCTAGACTTTCGTGTCTCACGTCATTCGGACCCGAGACTGTTTTGGTTTCGTTTGACACCGAAACCTTACCTAGGCTAGTGTATGTTCCGAACTCGCTTGTAAATTCTTGGTGAAGGTTTTCTTTATCATGTTCTGGTTCCCGTCCTTTATCCTCCACTCTAGTATAAGGATTACAAATATAAGTAAAGTCCAAAAACCTCTGTTAAAAGACTAAGTTTAGTTGAGTTATAACAAAGATTTACGATTTAGATCACTCTTTCCCGAAAAGAAAAGGTTCTTATTATGACAAACGAGTCCAAAAATTTTACAGTGTATCTCGTCATTTACTTGAGTTCCGAGTTCTAATTTATGTCTCGTATTTTTATCAAACATCTACATAAGACGATTTGAGACTCGTAGGGTGGATGATTTTTATAACATCATTTATTTCCATTTATATTCGTTACCCCCATTTGAGGTTTTCAAATAAGTAAATAAAAAGGAAAGGAAAAAGTTCCATATTTCCCTTTGGTACCTTAAGTTCAAGGATATTTTTAGAAACCACTAATTCCACTAGTTTTTTTTGTTCGTTAGATCAAGAGGTTTCTCTATATTTATATCATATCTTCGAGTAAACATACTCCCTTTCACCATTCTTAAAGTAGAAGTACATGTATTCACTAAACTAATAAAGAAATAAAAGGTAAATGAACCTCTCTCCTGTTCTCAATATTAAATTTTAGACACGACCATGATCTTTACGAATGTATACATAAATAACTAATTTAATAGTCACTCATTTTGAGTATAGGTTTTACATCTTTACTACCTCACACAGAATGGATCTTATCCGGAAATTGTTTAAATTGAGTATTAAAATTAACCATGGGACGATGTTAGTTTAAGACATTCTCTCAAGAGAATCACCACCAAACGTCCAAATCAACGATTCAGCACAGACTAAGAACGCTGGGGTATCTAACATCGAGTGGTCCGAGGAGACGGGTACCCTAAGAGGTCCGTTCTTATGACCTCGCCCAACGGTAAAGGAAGAGGTCCCCTAGAAGACCTGGGTCCTTGACTTGGGTCCAGAGGACGTAACGTTCGTCTGAGGACGTAACGGCCGTCTACGAAATGGTTGCCTTGATGGTCCCTTCGGACATCTCAAGAGAACTATCTCGATTTAGTATAATTGAATTTGATTATGTTAAAAATGAGTTTAAGACTTTGGAAGATGTATACAACTCATGTCACTTGAGAAGATAATGAATCCTCGTGTGACTTTCTTTTTTTTTAGTAACATTGTCATACTTACCAACGGGGTTTATCGGGAACACGAAAATCTTTTACCTCGAATTCGTTCTAAATTCGGTCAGTCATCCTTTGTCTTAATGGACTTCGTATTTAAGATTCGAAATATGTATAAGTTCCCTTCTGGTTCATTGTGTCGGAACGGTAAAAAAAAATTTACTAGGTTGATTCTGTGTATGTGTCTTTTTCCTTTTATCTTTAGATCTTGGATTTTTAAAATTAATTTTTTTAATCTATGTTAATACGATAGGTTTCATTTCTTAACAAAGTCAGAATTTTTATTAATTTTGAAACTACTGTTGTACTCTTTGTACAATCTTATTCTTCATAGGTATAGGATTTAAGCACGGTTATTATTAAGGAATATTGAGGTTTACTTAGAGTAGAATGTTTCCTAAAAATAAAAGTCTTGTATATTTTTCCGTCTTTTCTATATTAGAAGTAAATTCTAAGAGTCCCTCCAATCCTCTGAAAGGGTCTACTATATTATAAACATTCAACTCGTGCATCCAAATCTTAAATCCAGAAAACAGTTGGACAGGTCATACAAAAGGTGTTATTTTTGTAAAGTTATCCCTTAATTGTTTGGTATATGTCTTATTATAAGGTATTTACCTAATATCCCGAAAGAACCACCGAGTCACCATTTCCTAGGTGGACGGTTACGTCCTCTGTACCCAAACTAGGGACTAGGTCCTTCTAGGGTGTACGACGCCTCGTAGATTCGGACACGTGGTGTGATGACTCGAACACGAAGTCTCGCGCCTTAACATTGATGACTTCGGGTTCGCGGGATCTCGGACACGAGACGTTGTTCTCTCTTCGGTACGTCGTCCCTTCTCAGTCTGTCCGTTTAATTTATGTAATTAATGGATTTGATTTTTTTATCTAATATCTATGAACATACAATAAAGTAAACAGATATGGTCTGTCTAAATCAAGTAAAAAAATCACTGATTGAAAACCTTATTTTGAGCATGTCTACTTTTTTTTTTAAGGGTAGAAAGTCTCTATCAAACAAAAATCTTTCCGGTAGTATTCAAAAAGTTTTGCAATTGTTTGTATAGAGTCTGTTAAATAAATGGTTGAGAAGGAAGAATCCAAAAAAAACAAACAGAGTCGTATTTCGGGTTACCATGTGCATGATATACTTATTCATCATCATATTAGATTCTGTCTTTTATCGTAACGACCCTTCCAAGAAGTAAACAAAGTTATGTTTTCATTAATGACATCGTTTCTGAACGAGTAAATAGTAAAGGACAACAGAAACAATAAAAAGGTTCAACAGAAAATTTTGTTTATAGGAATAACCGGAACAACGTTTTGGTTATTGAAATAAAATGATTCATGCTGTCGTTTGGTCACGTCGGTCCAAGTAAGGGGTAAGGTTCCTCCTAGACGCGGACCCTCCTCGACGATTTGTCCTTGTGTGTGTCCACAGGAAGGGACTCCCTCCAGATCGACTCGAGATCCAACGGAAAATTCCCCGTAGAGGTTCGAGTGGAGGTAAAAGTTGATACTTCCAAAAGTACTTGTGGACTCTAGATTTCGGTAATAGTTCGTACGTCAAGGTACTTGTTGTGTTAAAGTCGGAATTCTTAACGACAACCTGTGAATTTATCTTAAATCGGTCGGACTAAAATTTATATAAGGAGACTTAGTCCAAATATTTCTAAAGATAACTCATTCACGGTCTATTATTTTCTTCGAAACTTTATCAACGACAACGGAGGAGTCTCTTACAGTAATTTCTAGAAAGTATGTCTGTTACAAATCGAGTCGCTAAATCAGTTTTACAACATTCCTCATTGATTATGCTTGTGTTCCTACTGTGTCGAAACGTGACTTTGTTTCGTCCCTGTACCCAATAATCTGATGATCGATTCTTATGACTTATTCTATTCCTAGGTTAAAACTGATCCCCTGAAAGGAATCATTGAATACTATTGATTCTCATATTGAAGGAAAAATCGGTCTACGGAAAAGTAGTAAGTCTTTTACGTAAGGAAGAATAACATTTCTGTAAGTCTTTGTCTGTAAAGAAGAGTAAACATTTCAGATTTCCTATAAAGAGAAATACTCTGTTGATAGTAAAATATTTTTTCTATACATACAAAGTTTGTCACTCTATTTTTATTTGAACCTGATTCACTAGGAACTAAATCCCAATACAGAGGAGACACCGTACGCTTTCGACTCTTTACTAATCTCTCGGGTGAAGAACTGAAGTACCACAGTGAATTACAGATCTTGGATACATTACATACACGTACACACGATTCAACGAAGGTAACACAGACTGAGACGCTGTGAGACCTGACATCGGACAGTCCGAGGAGAGAGGTACCCCTAAGAGGTCCGTTCTTATAACCTTACCCAAAGGTACGGTCATAAGGTCCCCTAGAAGGACTAGGTCCCTAACTTGGGAGTAGAGAATACAGAGGACGTAACCGTCCGTCCAAGAAATGGGTGACTCGGTGGACCCTTCGGGAGTCAAGTTAAGTCAAGTCCAGTCAGCGAGTCAGCACAGTCTGAGAAACGCTGGGGTACTTAGCGTCGTGCGGTCCGGAGGGACAGGTAGTGGTTGAGGACCTCAAGTGAGTTGGAGTTCAGGTAGCTCAACCACTACCGTAGGTCGGTAGAGTAGGAGACAGTAGGGGAAGAGGAGGACGGGGGTTAGGGAGGGTCGTAGTCTTAGAAAAGGTTACTCAGTTGAGAAGAGTACTCCACCGGTTTCATAAACTCAAAGTCGAAATCGTAGTCAGGAAGGTTACTTGTGGGTTCTGACTAGAGGAAATCTTACCTGACCAACCTAGAGGAACGTCAGGTTCCCTGAGAGTTCTCAGAAGAGGTTATGGTGTCAAGTTTTCGTATTTAAGAAGTCGCGAGTCGAAAGAAGTGTCAGGTTGAGAGTGTAGGTATGTACTGGTGTCCTTTTTGGTATCGGAACTGATCTACCTGGAAACAACCTTTTCATTACAGAGACGAAAACTTATACGATAGATCCAACCAGTATTGAAAAGAAGGTTCCTCATTCGCAGAAAATTAAAGTACCGACGTTAGTGGTAGACGTCACTAAAACCTCGGGAGATTTTATTTCAGACTGTGACAAAGGTGATAAAGGGGTAGATAAAGGGTACTTCACTACCCTGGTCTACGGTACTAGAAGTAAAAGACTTACAACTCAAAATTCGGTTGAAAAAGTGAGAGGAGAAAGTGAAAGTTGTTCTTCGAGAAGTCAAGGAGAAGTGAAAGACGGTATTCCCACCACAGTAGACGTACAGACTCCGATAACTATAAAGAGGGTCGTTAGAACTAAGGTCGAACACGAAGAAGGTCGGGTCACAAAAATTACTACATGAGACGTATATTCAATTTATTCGTCCCACTGTTATGTGTCGGAACTGCATGAGGAAAAGGATAAACCTTGGTCAGACAACAAGTACAAGTCAAGATTGACAACGAAGAGCTGGACGTGTATCCAAAGAGTTCTCCGTCCAGTCCACCAGACCATAAGGATATAGAAAGTTTTAAAAGGTGTCTAATAGCACTAGGTGTTTCAGTTTCCGAAAAAGATTACGGTAATTCGTCCCAAAGGTTTGGAACTGTGATAACCGTGAAAACCGATCTATTAAGGAACAACACCCCTGGACAGGAGATATAACATTCTGCAAATCAAACCGTCGTTGTGACCGGAGGTGGAAGATCTACATGCACATGGAGGAGTAGGGGTCCGTTAATTTCTACGGAGATCTTTAACAATTGACAACGGGGTCAACTCTTAGTGACCGTGTTCCATTACCAGTTACGGAAAGGGAGTTCTAGTACGAAAAACTTGATTTCAACATATAAACTAATATCTTAGGATTTAGGTCTTTCCGAAGTAATATTATATTAAAATGAAAGTTTAAAATGACTACTCTTTTCAATTCTAAGAATCTCCGATTTATGGGCAGATTCAAAACTTCTCCATCCAATGTTATTTCAACTGTGATTCAACTTTAAAAACGTAAGGATAAGGTCCGAGAAAGAGGATGGTTTACGAGGAACATTCAATAAACGAGACTTTAATTTTACTTTAATTCTTTATTTATACCGATGGATATACTAACCTCTTATCGGAACGTCTCTTAAATTTTGTCATCTTTTATGTGTATTTTAAAGATGAACTAAAACCTTTCTCCATTCACTAGGATAAGGTCATATAATAAAAGGACTATACTACTACTATTATTAGTACTAATATTACTTCTACTGTCACCAAAAGAATCCTATTACAATGTCAATCGACATAAAGGATTCGTATATGGTTAAGTACCGATTACACTTGTCGATTCTTCGTATAATTAAACGTCTTGCGTCAGTCGAACTTACAATCTTATCTGAGAGTTGTTGTACGAATCTATTCACTCTCCATTACCAATAGATAGTGACAACTACCCACGAGACGGATGATAATTAATAAAACGTATATCTTCCGTCACACCTGTGAAAGAAATTTACTGAAATGTCTATTCAAAGGGACCGGACGGACAACCAAGGAGGAGTACGAAGGTAGTGATGTAAAGTAATTTTTTAGTCTTTGTTTCCGTATACACGGTTGATACCCTTCCCACTCACCGACCGAAACCTCTATCCTCATTCAAAACGAGTCTCTAGTAAAGTTTGTTGGTCTTTGGAAGTTGAAGGGACCCCGAGGAATTTGTTACCTTTTTATTTATCCTTTTTTGGGTCACCACGTTCTAAACATCTTATTAACACTGTCATGTACTTGTCAGTTAGACGTCTTCACTTAAACCTACACATGACGGACTGTTTTGTGATTAACGGACAACCAAATTTGAGACATCTGATTATTGTACTAGAAAGACCTTATGAATTAAAGACCTCCTGTTTACCTCGAACAAATATCCGAAGTAAAAGACTTGCTAAAAATTTTAAAATAAGTTTTTTACAAAATCAATTTGTCTGTAAATAAAGACAATAATTTACTTTACGAGAGTCTTTCTCCAAAAGACTACATACCGACCGTGTGTGTCGAAACTCAGAATCTTTTACACTTTCTATTTTCGTTACGTACTCACGATTCAGTGACGTCAGTACAGGCTAAGAAACGTCAGAGTACCTGACACCGGTCGGTCCGAGAAGACAGGTACCCTAAGAGGTCCGTTCTTATGACGTCACCCAACGGTACGGGAGTAGGTCCCTTAGAAGGACGGGGTCCCTACCTTTGACACAGAGGTAAGAGGACATAGTTAACCGTCCCCGCAAGAAATGGTGATCGTGGTGGATTTTCGTCAGTTAAAAAAAAAGTTAAACCGGAACTTATATATAATATCCTTTACCGTTAGGTGAGGTCATAAGGACGGACCTTTTAAGGTACCTGTCTTCTCGGATCACCCGATGTCAGTCAGGTACGTCAAAGTTTCTCAGTCTGCACTGACTCGTTCATTGTGAAAGTATACAATGTCCTTATAATATATTGTGATGGTTTGTAACTACTAAGTAAGTGTCAAGGGGTGTTTTAGGAGGTAGAGTGAGACAAACCTTATTATTTATTTGAACAAGACAAACATAATTACTTTACTTTGTAATTGTTACAGTGGTGTTTCCTTTAAATAACCATATTTACGATTCTTAATAAAATCCTATGTGGGTTTTATGATTTGAACGAAGGATTCTAAATGAGTAAAAAGAATCAATTACCAGTCTGGAGAAACTCAATAGACAATTCCTTCCCGAAACTTTCTATTGAAACGTATTTTTGAAAACGTTGAAAGTTTTACATCTTCCTGAATAGTTGGGTTATACCAATTATGTCTATAAATATGATTATAACATTAAAGAAACCCCTTTTAGGGTCTCCTTGAGTCTTCATCCTTCTTCTTTAACGGGACACGAAAAGGGCTCGTGATCTTTCAGAATTTCAGTACTCAACCGAAAATCCTCTCGTACAGATTTGAAATGATATAGATCTCTTTATCCCTCTGACCTGTTCTTGTGGGTCTTTACCTTTGAGTTGTTTCTTCTCAATGTATCCGGTTATCGCAATGACATTTCACGATTGGTACCTTCTCCTTTAGGACCGATTTCTGTGAATAATAGATATATTTAAACTTCTGTTCTTATAGAGATAACGTATCGGAAAACATAGTCCGACAGAATCGAACTAAGGAATTTGTAGATTTCTTTTATACGAGACAAGTCTAAGTGATTTACTGGAATATTGACCCAAAGAACCTCTTAAGTTGAGATTCTTCTCTTACATGACCGACTCCTTGGTTCCCGAGATCTGTTAAGATAGAATAAGATAGATAAGATAGATAGATGGATATGTGACTGTAACTTAGAACCAAATGGTCCCTCCATTGTCGAATGAAAATCTCACAACTTTTACATCTAGAGACTCAGGTGTTCAGATTCTCTAAACAGTACTTAAGTCATTTATAGGTTAGAACGCGATAGGATAGCGTTATCAGAAGGGGGACGAGGTACCGAGTCTACCATTTCTTAGACGGACGTTACGTCCTCTGGGTCCAAGGTAGGGACCCAGTCCTTCTAAGGGACCTCTTCTTTTACCGATGGATGAGATCATAAGGACGGACCTCTTAGGGTACCTTCTCCTCGGACCATCCGATGTCACGTACCCCAGGGTTTCTCACCCTGTGCTGACTCTCTGATTGTGAAAATGAAAGTGATAGGGTCCACGGACAGAGATGGCTAAGTAGTAGAGGTGATACACTACACGACACGAATAACCAAGAGACGGGAATTGATTTGGACAGAGACGGAGGGTTGAGGTCGGTGAAGGGTTTCGAGTGGACCTGGACACGAGGTATTAACCGTTTTATGAGAGAGAGTAGTCTACACAGTGAGTTTAAAGGTAGAGAGAAGAACGTATGACTTCGTGATCGAAAGGGACTTTCATGGTTCAGGGAAGTCGAAAGTCCTGAGTCTCCACCCCTACCGTACGAAGGAAGAATCCAGGAGGAATGATAAAAGTCCAATGTAAGGAGTTCGGAATAATGACTAGAAGTACGTGAATTACGGATCTCAAATCGAGTATTCAATCTAAAGAGAACCAAGGTAAACTCAAGTTTGATTTTCAGACTCGCAGAATGTTTACTAGTTGACCTCCCTTATTCGATGTTGGGTACTTTGCTCATTGTCACAAATCTTTACGTAAAAAGGACTCTCTAAAATCAAAAACTCTATAAATTTTTATAAAAATCAACTAATACAAACATGTGTCAGAGTTTAACAGTTCTACACTCTTGACTTAAAAATTACAAGAACTATTACACCCAAGTATATAAACCCCGTACAGTCTGAGTAATTGTCTTCATTTAGTTTCTCGACATCTATAAAACCCGAAAAACTTTGACGAACTTAAGATCTATAATCAAAATACCTCTTGATACACAGAACTTTAATATGTCTCTTAAACTTCTATAGGACGAGATTAAAGTCAAAGTGTATAAGATGGGTATGAATTTGATGACAAGGAATCCTTCTCTTTACAGTACAAACTCCATTTTTCCATTTGGTATCACCTCTTAATAAAGTGAAAGCGGTCACTATAGATCTACAAACTTGAGTTTGTCAAAAAGGAGAAACGGAGGATCCGGTTCTTCTGAACAAAAAGGAGTTCCCAGTCAAAAAACAATTTTGATAAATAAGACTGAAACTGAGAAGGGGATTTATAAGACGTGTTCACCTTTTGTAAGGACATATGAGACCCCATATTTACTGATTAAAATTTCGAGTTGATCTTTGTTTTTCACTATGGTACTAGAACATCAGGACAGTTTACAATACAGGAGAATAATTTAAGGATAAACCTAGTATATTACATTATTAGACGACTGGTGCAAAAAGTTTACTAGTTTTATATGGTATATATTGTAACACAACTGGTCTCCTTTTGACTTTTTTACTGGCACACTATTTAAACTGTATGATTATCCAGTTTCTGAATCTCTACCGTCCACAAATTATTCATGAAGAAATATCCACTTAATTTTTTATTCGGTTTCCTAGAACGTTATTCAACAATATACTGAACCCATCCTTTTTTATTTTGAAAACATGAAAAAACTAGAATATTTACTGTCATATACATATCTTTGAGACTTGGGTATACACTTGTTTGGTATAGGGTGTGTTACACAATGTAAAGGATATTTTATTTAAGAAAATTCAACAGTCTAGTTTTCCTTTGATTGTCGTTATCGATCGAATGAACGACGAACGATTACGGAATGCGTTGTAGGAAAAAAAAAAAAATCATATTAACGAAATGTTACCATACTATCAAAGACGACATGTTGTTTCACTTAGTAGATATACACATATATATGGGGAAGGGAGGACTCGGAGGGTGAAGGGGGCTGAGGTGGGGAGATCCAGTAGTGTCTCGTGACTCGGCTCGAAGGACACGATACACCGAAAGGTAGTCGGTTAATAAAATGTGCACCGTCACAGGTATCCGTCTACTTACCCATTTCTTCTGCACCATGTATATGTTCTATGTTGTAACGAGGCGGTACTTTTCCTTACTTTGACCCAGTAGACATCACTACACCTACCTGTATCTCAGACAGTATATTTCACTTTATTCAGTCTTTCTCTTTTTGTTTATAGCACATAATTGTGCATACATACCTTAGATCTTTTTGCCATGTCTACTTGGATAAGGTCTTTTCTTATTTCTACGTCTGTATCTCTTCCCGGTATACCTGTGTCCTCTACCCCTTCCCTTCCTACCCTACTTGACCCTCTCTTTGTGACTGTGTATATGTGAATATAAAGTAGAGTTGAGGTTGAAGTCGAGACACCTTCATCCGAATAATAACTTGTCTATTGCTTTGACTCCGAGTCTTACCAATTGATTGACTAAGTTCAAATTTATTCGTTATTATTGCACCGACCACAAAGTTGAGTCGGGACAGACTAAACATTACCGAAATTGGTGATTTGACCCGACGGTGTGGAAGTGCCCTCCCTTTTCAATTATTCATTGTGGAGTTCCACTTGTTAAACAAAATCTTTTTTTCACAAAGTTTGTCCTTTTTTATTTTCACGTGTATTTACTAAGTCCTACGAAAATACTTGATCCCGTATTTGTGTTTCAAAAGATCACACAGATCGTCCCGGGTTCCGTTGAGAAGCCATCTTTTGGAAGTAGACATAACGTTTATGATAAAGACACAAATAGATATTGGTACTTGTATTGTAGTATAATGTCTACTGACCGATGTACTAAAATACCCCTTTTGTTACTTTCATGTCTTCAAGTTCTGTCGTCCTTTTTAGCACTCACTCTCAAGTATCTTTCGAAATACTTAAAACGTCGTGAGATTTGATTTAGGGTCTCCCCTTTTAGGAGTTTAACTCTGTGAAAGGGAGTCTTTAGAACTCTTTTAGAACTGTAGAATTAAGTAAAGGATTTGAATTTATAAGATCCGATCAGACCACCGTGACATTATCGGGTCCGTTTGTAAAAATAAATAAAGGGACAACTATGGTTATAAACACGATGTTCGACGACAGACATAAACGACGATAAATAAATAAATAAAGGATGTCTAGTTTAATAACCGGATCTGTATTGTACGAAAGGTCACTTCACAAGGAACACAAGTGTTCGTTTATCTTTTTCAAAGGTAAAATTTCCGTCTAAAAACGGTGTACTGACTTAATTAAACATAATTTTTATACTATACCTTAGTGAACCGTCAGTACAAATATATATATATCACCTTCCCGTTAACTCCGTTTATCATTTATTTAGTTCGTTCACGGAAAAAACGTACCTACCGACCAGTTATGTAGTTTTATGACGTAGGTCGAGGTCCAGTTGGTAAATTACAGAGACTCGGTACCAAAATAAAGGGGATTTATAAACATTGTGATAAAATAACTTGACTACAATTTCGCTTATTCTATTACACCTACCTAGAAACATTTTGATGTTTCACAGTGTGTGTGTGTAAAAGATAATTACGTCCTAATGAACCATTGTTTAGGACAAGGGAAACCGAAGAGGACACATACACCTATTTATCCTTTATCTTGTCCTCTTAAAATTTTGGTTTGTTATATCACGAATATTATATATCTGTATTTAAGTTTCTCTTCTCATTGAGACCTCGTAGAGTGTCGTTACTCCTATAGTACCACTTTGTCAAAACTTAGACCTAAGTTTTCCCCAATTGGAAATTCCACATCACAGTCAGGGTTTCGGAGATTCTTACAATCCATCACTACGAAAAGGGGACTAGGGAGTGGTAAGTGTAAAACGACCTTAGACTTTAATCGTTTCTACGAAACTCGGAATCGAGATAGTGTATCAGAAAAATGAATTAGAAGGACTTGGAGGTAAAGAGTGGACAGTTTACTTATGTTATAGAGGGAGTGTAAAACCAACAGTTCTGACTTCCTCTGTTATATACACTTTTCGGAAACATTTAACGTTACCGAAGATGTCTCTTGTTCAATAATACTGTTAAGTGAATCCGATAGATCTATATGAAAGTTCTACAGTCAAAGGAGAATCACATCTTTTTACCTAACTACCTTATTATTATCCTACCTATCTTAAACCAAATTTACACATCAAGACCAATAAAAGAAGGTGTAAAGTCTGGACTCGAATTATAGATTTAATAACGAATTTCTATTCCTTTTCTCTTGTAAAGGATTTTTAATTAGGACGGATTTAAAATATTCTTTATCACTTGTTGGTCACATTACATCTAGTTCATCTGTATACCTAAGGTATTGATCTGAGTTTCGATTCGTCTCGGACCGAGGGAGGGATCTCACCCTTACTGAGCCCTGAATAAAAGGAGTAATTGTTGATTATTTTTGTCCCCCTAAAAAGAAGGGGTATATGTCTGACATTAGATTGTATAGGAAATAGAAATGAGTTCGAAAGACTGACAAGACAATAGGACGACTTGGACATCGATGTACTCTTTCTTTCTGACTCATACGAAAGAGAACCTCGATAAAAGGAGTCATGAGACCCAATAAATAAAAAGTTAAACTTTTATATGTACTTACATTGATTAATGAAATCAGACGGTATCCCCGGGATAACAACTCATTATATATAAAATTACGATACGAGATCTTACAATATTTTTTAACTAATTTTTTTGGGGTCGTTATATTTCTCGGAGAACCGTATAAAATATTTTTAGTGACAACTTCTAGAATAGGTAAGATATAAAAGGTCACTACGGAATATTCTAGATGTGATTTATAAAGGAATCTTAAATCAAGGTTTCTTTGAAACCGGAGACTTGACTAATAAAAGTAGTCTGTCACTTTCTGGATTCGAAGTAAAATCGTCTCTAAAGGTGACTGTACAAGTGGAAACATTTCGGGTCCTGTCGTCTTACGTATATTATCTGGTTTATAAACAACTTACTTAACTAAGTTAGTATTAAAGAGAAAAGTATAACTAACGTTCTTACGAATCCCGATTTACGTCATTGACATTATCAGATACAACGACTATATAAATAAAATGAGTTGTCAAGACGAAAATACAAAAGTTAAAGAGAAATTTTTTAAAGTAACTGATATAAAATTAACATTCAACGACGTTTATGAAAACCTTTAGTCATGTCTTACCGTAATTTTTATATAAAATAAAAGGTCTACTATTTTCTTTGTGATCAAATTGAAGTACTAATAAAACGAGTGAAAAAAAAATGTAGATTATTGAATATTTTAATTCGTATAAAAATGGTCTTTTTTTATATCAGTAAAAATATTTCGTACTGGTCTGAAAGTCTGTCTTTTCGTTTGGTTAGTCTTTTATGTGTATAGTATACTTCTTTTTGTTTTATCAACGTGAAGTAAAGAAAAAAGTAATGTTCTGTACTCCCGTTGTGTGTGTGTGTAGATATTTCTGTTACAACGTCTAAAGTTCTCTACATTTTGTAAACGATAAATTTTTGAATGTCCTCCTTTCAAATTATAATCGTAAAACTTTGTTACCTTTAGGGACTTTCGGGGTCGAAACACCAAAATATTTTGACATAAGAGACTTGGAAAGACGATCACTTGTCCTTCTGGATTTAAATTCGGGTAGGATCTGACTACTTCCCTCTGATCGTAATTCACCGAACAAATCGAGTAGTCTGTCCCTAGGACAGACGGAACTTTGTTTCTCTGGGTTTCGAGAACTAAGTCCTGAGTGATTACGGAACTCAGAGTAATTTCTTCTCTCCCGTTTTATCTCTGGGTTCAGTCTGTGTTAGTCGTTCATGACGACCGTCCCTACTAGACCGTTTAAAAAACCAAAGAATCACAGGTTAAGTCAAAACACGGACCTTCACAGACACTTCAGTGTCGAGACGTATTCGAGTCAGTCCGAGATCAGAACGACCGCCGTACCAAGAATACCAAACGTAATTAAAAAAGTATTTACTCGGGGATGATCAGGAATGACCTCAAAGAGAAGAATTCCAATATATTTTTACTCTATGTCGTATACATAAAAATCTAAATCCGAAAGAAATTTCACATAAAGGTAAAAACATTAGTCTATATACACAAGAATATAATTGTCGACGTTCCATCCGAGTTTCCCTTCTTACAACCGCCCCCCTCGACTTTCAAAATTTGATATTATAATTTGTGTCCATTCCTTTGTTTCCTCTTACGTAATTTCTAGACATGGAGAGACACCATGCTCTCGTGTACTTATAAACAGATTGTCCTCTTCACTGACTGTAATTTAATGGACACTCGTGAGCGTTTGAAGATCCTTTTCCTTAGTGGGTCAAGGACAAAAGGGAGGAACCCCTCAAAACTCGAACACTTTGTTTAATTCTCCTGTTATTGTATGACTCAGAGGTAAACCACGGGAAAATGAAAAAGATTTCCAACTCAGGGGTTTAAGTCCTTTTATGTTTATGATACCCTTCGTACCTTTACGACTTTTCACTTTCACTTTCAGCGAGTCAGCACAGACTGAGAAACGTTGGGGTACCTGATATGTCTGGTTGTCAGGTACCTTAAGAGGTCGGGTCTTGTGACCTCACCCATCGGAAAGGAAAGAGGTCCCGTAGAAGGGTTGGGTCCCTGGATTGGGTCCAGAGGGTGTAACGTCCGTCTAAGAAATGGTCGACTCGGTGTTTCCTTCAGGATCTTTCCGACTCCTGTACTGATGAAAAACCTGTTTCCTCGGACCTTCCGGTGTCAGCTACCCCATCGTTTCTCAGTCTGTGTACTAACTCGCTGATTCGTGTGTGTCGTATTGATAATAAATTTGTTACAGATTTTTCACATATATAGTGTAAAATTATTCTAGTAAGTACTTCTATTTGTAGATTTAATTTAGGTCCCCTTAAAATTTCACACGTTAGTTACAAATTAATCTTTAACGTTCGAAGGTAACTGTAATAGAAACAAGGACAGAATTTAGACCTAAAGTTGTTTACAATAAAAATTTGAAATGAAAAATAGAGTTTTCAAAAAGAAACCCTAAATGATCTATTTGGACTACAGTTTAATCTTGTAGAACCTGTTGTAAATCACAGATCTATCAAAAGTAAACGTACATGAATTTTTGTGTAAGAATACAAGTTATTTCTGTGTCTATCCTTTCTTTGTTACAGTTGATTTTCATGACTGTGACTTCTGGTCTCTACTAGACAAACTTTGGTTCGAGTTTATATTTTATAAAAAACCTTATTTTTAAGTTGAAGGGTTTGACAAACTTTTACCTGTTTGGTAATTATACGTTTTATAACTCTCTTAACGTATGAGGGAAGGTAAATAACTATGTTTAAATATGTACGTTTTTATAAACGTGTAACTGCGATTAGTTGAACTTGACAAGAAACAAAGTCCCTGTTTTAAGAGTCCTTCTCCAAACTAAAAGGATACTCAAGTTACCTCTTCTATAAGTGTTTTACATTTTTAAAAAAATTTAAATTTAAATAAATAAAATTAACCTCCGATTAATGAAGTGTTATAACATAACGAAAACGGTATGTAGTTGTACTTAGGTGGTGTCCACATGTGCACAAGGGGTAGGACTTGAGGGGAGGGTGTAGGGAAGGGCATGGTAGGGAGACTCAGTAGGGTCACGTAGTCGGGGTTCGTAGGACATAGGACGTAGCTTGGACCTGACCACTAAGCAAAGTATACTATCATATGTACAAAGTTACGGTAAGAGGGTTTAGTAGGGTGGGAGAGGGAGAGGGTGTCTCAGGTTTTCAGGCAAGATATGTAGACACAGAGAAAACGACAGAGTGTATTTCCCAATAGCAATGGTAGAAAGATTTAAGGTATATATACGCAATCATATAGCATAACCACAAAAAGGAAGACCGAATGAAGTGAGAAATATTATCCGAGGTCAAAGTAGGTGGAATAATCTTGACTAAGTTTACATGAGAAAAATTACCGACTCATTATGAGGTAACACATATACATGGTGTCGAAAGAATAGATAAGTAGACGACTACCTGTAGATCCAACGAAGGTACAGGACCAATAATATTTGTCACGACGCTACTTGTAACCGCATATGCACAGAGAAAGTTAAGACCAAACGAACCACACATACGGGTCGTCACTCTAACGACCAGTATTCCGTCAAGATAAAGGTAAAAAAATTCCTAGAGGTAAAAACTACTAAAAAAAGATTTACTTAAACGTTTTGTCCATATTTTTATAGAATTTACGTAAATCATTCAATGAGGAAAATATTTTTACTCTAAGAACATTTTAGAGGTTTATAAAAACCGATATCATTTTAATTTATACAGTCCACCACTAAATTTTACGGTTATATATCAATAATAAATATTATTTTATATCTTAAATTTAAACTGTAGTAAATTTTACATTTTGTACGATAATCGAAGTCTCAAGTTAAAAGGTAATAATAGAAAGTAATGAAAGTCATAAAAGGACATCTAGTCGTATAAGGTTTCATGTAAGAATCACTGTGATCATTACTTTTGATACGGTGTTTTTTTACACAATAAATAGTTATTCAAACTATTTTCGATCCACAATAATCCTTAATGAGTATTAACACAACACACACTATTACTGTATTAAAATAAATTTTTCCCAACTAGAAAATCTCTACATTCGATTTCATAAATACTTATTTTACTATATTAAAGACCTTACTAAAGGTGTATAAAACTTTCACCTTTTTCTACCCACACCACTACCCCAATCCAGTCAGTACCTAACTACAATGAGTTGAAACTCACTACTCATGGAAACCCAAGTAAAATGATATACCGGATATAAACACACATAAAACATGTATACTCTTTAAGACGTTTTCTGTATGTTTCGTAATTTATTTATTTTATACGTATAAAGAATTTTCAAAATATGGCGTACATTTTCGATACTCCTCAAGATCCAATTTTTTTTTTTGGTAAACAAATAGACCCTAGAAGAGTTTGATGACTGGTATCTGAGAAGAAAAGTTCCTTGCACATAGTTAGCCAGAGGACCTGTAAAACCTTTGTCGATATGTAATAGATACATCTTGATTACAGAAAAAGGTACCTAGTAACAAGTACTATTAAGATCTGTTGATCGCGTGTTTTTATAAATAAATACACAACTTTTAATTCCATTTTTACCTTTTAAAAATTTTTCTTAATAAAGGTTTAAGATTCTACAAACTTCATGGATATTCATTTTGTAGATTAAAAATTTTTGAAGTAGTTCTAAATAATACACATATTTATATGACCGTCTTTATCACGATTTCCTTTATACCAAAGTTTTTCTCACTTATTATTAGGTATAAAGAATTTGTAAAAAAGGCAACCGATAATCGGTATTTAGATCAATATCTATAAATTATTGATTTATTTTTTGACAAAATTTTTTTGATGTATAGTAATAGTTGGAGTTATTAGAATAATATAAAATAGGATTTAAAGATACTTCAAATTCTTAGACAATTTTTAGTATAAACTTATGGGTATTTAATAAAGAGTGAGTTCGTTTGATATCATCCGTTTTTATAAGGAGTCTTATTATAAGATATTAACGATTTATTCTAAATGTAAAGACGTATTTTACGAAATATTAAAACGTACACAGTCTCATATTAAAATGAGATATTTTAATATTTACATATTAAAACGTAAAATCAAAGATTCATTGAATAAAATAATAAAAATTTTATTCAATTGGTATGGAAAATTTGAAACGTAGTCTCATTTCTACCGGACATAACGATAAATATCTACAGGAAAGAAAGGTCGAAAAAATCTCTGATCTTCTGAAGAAAGAACAACTGAAAATATTTTTAAGTTTGATCTTGTAAACGTAATTAATGTTATATAGTGGTTTTTAACGTAATTAAAGGTAACTACAGGTAATTAAACTATTTACAAAACAGTAAACATGGTAAACGTGACAGTTTTGTTCAATTAATATAGAATGACTGTAAAAACTGTTAACGAAATTGACGTTTTTTTCATAGAATAAACGAAGGTGTTTTTAAGTTAGAATAGATAACTTTTAAACTTGATTCGTTCTCTTCTGATCGGGTACAGTCCTCAGAATGTTCTAGTTGAATCCTAGTTACCATTTGTTACTAAGGAGTCTTAAGAAATTATCGTCACGAGTATAAAATGCCACCTTTTATAATACATGGACGTATTAGACAAGAACGTATTACGGGTAGAAGTCTAAATCATCAACATCAACACAATAGACACAATTTTTTAATTGTTATTTCTAACTAATTGAACAATGGATCTATAGAAAGATTGTCATAAAAGTAATGTTAATTCCTCAAAAGTTTATATAAAGATTCGTTAGAAATGTGTTTAGTCTAAATGTTATAGTTAAAGACAAATTCTGTTTATCTTTCTATATCCGAAAGATTACGAATCCCGTTCTTCAAAGTTTGATATTGACTCTATTCAACCCATTTTCTTATTGTTTAGTTTTGGGTTCTTTTATAAACAAAGACTTGTTCTTTGTTTTGTCTTGTAAGACCCTGTAGGGTTGACACTTTTACATGAACTGTATAAAGATAACTGAGTTATATATTTTTACCACAATAGACGAGACTAAAGTTACAATATGTTATATAGAAACATCAGAAACGATTTTTAATAAAATGGAAAGAGAAATGGGACAAGTTCCTCACATAGATGTTAAAAACCTTATAACCTGAGACACAACTACCGTAACACTTCTGTGTCACGGTAGTATGTCCTTTTTTTCATACCTAGCAACGGTTATCCGGGATATTAGTGGTGTTAACGACGTCATTTTAAGTGACAGGTAACATTTGGTTTGAACAGAAAGTTTTTCTTCAGGGACGGATTATTCCCTAATAGAGGAGAAAAGTAAAGACACATTTCTGACTCACTTCACTTTCAGCGAGTCATACAGACTGAGAAACACTGGGGTACTTGATATGTCAGGTCCCTTGAGAGATCCGGTCATATGACCTTACGTATCGGAGAGGGAAGAGGTACCCTAGAAGGGTTGGGTCCCTAGTTTGGGTCCAGAGGGCGTAACGTCCGTCTAAGAAATGGTCGACTCGATGTTCTCTTCGGGTACGTTTCTGATTTCTATAAGAAGTTTCACTTAAAACCACACTCATAATGGAACTGTAGCTGGGTTACTGTACTGAAGTTAAAAGAGGACAAAGACTGTACTGCGAAGAAACTAAACTGTACGTAATAGTATTCTAAAGGGTAGTCTTCGTGTGTCCCCTAACTTCAACCAGACTCTTGTCAGTTACAACGTGTGTGTGGATTTCCCTCTCTCTTTATTTTGCACGTTGTAGTTACCACAACAATGGTGCAATATTTATTTTGTGTTTCTCCTTCTTAACGATCCAACCGTTTTACTTTCAACCGTTTTAACTTAACATAGGAAGGTCCCCTTCAAGGAAGTGAGAAGATGGACTCTACTTTTCTTTGTATCTTGATTAGATTTTATTAAGTTTTCTGACTCGTTACCTATTTTTTAGTTTTTCCCCTTTGAGTCTTTTATTAGTAGTCAATTAGAGACGGTGACCTTGAAAATTTTATACATGTATTTGAAGGGACGACTACGGACGTCTTAAACTTATCCGACTTCATCGGTGCTTTAAGACGAAATGTTAAAGGAATTTACTTTAGATGACACAATGAAGAAAAGAGTCCGATAAACTTACCACTTTCGAACTCCTTTTACTGAGCCTCCTGTAAAGTCTCTTACATGTGTACCTCTAATAAACCTTACGTTACTCCTCAATTTAAAGAAGTCGCATATACTTCTATGTGTATTCGGCACGATTTGTCCTTACCAGTCACCAGGAATCATAAAACTCCTCTAGTGGTTTGGGAAACTCTTAGTTTGCTGTCCATGTCTGGAGAGGAGTCTTTGTGACATGAGTACATTTGTTGAGACGTATTATAAAATCCCCAAAGGACCCGGGGACCATCGGATACGGTAATTTGAGAAAGGGTTTATGTATGATGAGAGAGACAAAAGACAAAATTTATTCAACTAATAGTGAGTACTAAAATTATCTAAAGAATTATCTTTATTTTTAAACCACCTAATTACTTTTAATCAAATGAACTTAATTCTCTTAATCTATAAAATTTCGTTCGAAGAATCCTAAAAAGGATACAGGAACATTGAGTGGTATAAAATGTTAGATGAAAAAGTGAGTCTTATAACACAAGTACACACGTTTATACAATGACGGAATCTTATATTTGAGGACAAATTTTAAAAATAATTATAAAGATAATGAAAAGATTTGTCTACTATTATAAGAACTTCACTACTTAGTGTGTAAAAAGAAGACATATAAAATGAACCTCGACTCGTATCCGATATTCCTATTGTTTTTGTTCGTCGACTGTTGTACGACCCAAGACTTGTGCGTAACGAAAGAAATTAGAAACGTTGTCGGTAAAATGTCTGGTTACTATAATGTATTCCAGTCTCTCGATCATTTGACACCTTGTTCCTGGGGGGTGTCTGCACAATTTGATTTTATGTTAGGAAAGACGGGTGGTGTCCGACACATAATCAAAGGATCTTTTGAAGATTTGTATCAGCAAATATTCATCCAAAGACCCGGAGGAATTTAGACCCCGCCCCCTTCGGATCCCAAGACATAAAAATCAATTAGTAGGACCGTAGTCTTAGTGAAGGACCCTTAGTGACGAACTAACCAAACAGCTGACTCACTCCCTCCCAAACAGATATGTGATCACAGAGAGTCTCACATCAGAACTTTAGTAGACATAGTCTTAATGGATCTAGAACCAATTTTTACAACCGTCTATTACACGACTAGGTAAATAAAAAAAAACTTATTCTCTTAATGAGATCCTTTCGAACCAATAAAAATTATCAAGTGAATCCATGTTTATTCTCTCTACCGTTGGTAGAGATTACGAATTCAGTAACTTTCACCACAAGGATGGAACCGGCACTACCACGATGTACTACTGTCGATGACCCTAGTGTTATAACGAAGAAACTGACTAAGAAACGTAGACTTTTTAGACTCTAGTCCTCGACAATGTACAAGTTTCTCGAAAAACAGGAACACTATTTCTTAACCCTCTTCACTGAAACATCGAGTCCGAACAAGAGTTATTTCTCCTTTCCCCTGTCTAAAAACATAAAAATTTTTCTATCGAAGTAAATACAACTCCTCTCAACTCCAAAACTGATAACAACACAACCTGAGATCTCTGGTAGGGGAACTTTCTGTGACTTTATTAATAGACGATCGTCGTCGTCTTGTCTCTCCTTCCATACACTCTTGGATACTTGTAGATCTCGTTTAATCCATTATATAGTTCCCTAAAAGTCCAAAGAGGTTCAACTTGTGTTTCTTTACGTCCCTACATGTAGTGTATATTAGAACGGTTTTTTTTTTTTTTTTCTGACCGTTAAGTCTTTAGGTAAACTATAGTATTGTTTTATCGTTTACTCTTACCTCTACCTTTCTATTTTAAACCAACTTAACTTGACCGGTCTAACTCGTAAAGTCACTGCTTGAGTTGATTTGGTATCATGGTTATTTAATTTGTCAATAAGCCTTTCAGATTGTTATAATGGGAAAAGGTCACCCGATAAAAAAGGGAAACTGACTAGACTAGAATCAGGGTATCTGAAAACGACGACTATGGAAGAAGGGAAAGGAAAAGGTCGTAACGAGCAAGTCCCTATAGGAAAGTTCCAAACAAAGGGGAAACCTTTAAGTAGTGAGAACGACGGAGTTTATTTCGGAAAGTCCTTTACCGATTCTTTTTTTCAAGTCTGTAAACCTTAAAGATAAGAGTAGAGTTTGCCTCCTGGATCTAAGAAAATCCACTTTCATTCTATGCTCAAAACAGTATTCGAAGTCCGTTCGTAACTTTCAACTTTCAATGCGAGTCAACACAGGCTGAGGAACGCTGGGGTACCTGACATCGGGTGGTCCGAGGAGACAGGTACCCTATGAGGTCCGTTCTTTTGACCTCACCCAACGACAAAGGAAGAGGTTCCCTAGAAGGGCTGGCTCCCTAGCTTGGGTCCAGAGGACGTAACGTCCGTCTGCGAAATTGGAGACTCGGTGTACCCAATGTGAGTAGAAAAGAGATGACATGTCACAGTAATGTATTATGGAGGTGAGGAAGGAGGTAGGAGAAACTCGGAACGGATACAATTTATTTACGTACTCATATTATTTGAATGAGTACTTAAAGTCGTAGTTAACCTTTAAACTTTAGATACCTCTTATGAAAAAAAAGAAACTTATTCACCTTCTTCGAAGTAACTAACGACTTTACCGAATTTTTGATACATCTAGTCCCTTTTCCTTTGCAACCCTAACCGAATTTTTCTGGATTATAAAGATGTAATATTTTCTGGTTACTTAAGACTAATATATTAGTAATAAATGATATAAAAAACATGGATTCATATAATCCGAATTGATCAATCTTTTGGTACGTCCTAAAGTCCTAGTCTTAGAGTTTGAGATTCAGGTAAAACTGAAAATAGTCATCACCGATTCAGAACACAAGGACGGGCCGGGTTATGGAAAGTTTGTGATTTGAAAATCATTGACACCAAAGTTATGTATGTATTCACTTTACTTACTTGTCTCGTTTTCCTAAAATGTAAAAATTTCTCTCCTATCTTAATTAGGTTTCATAGTAGTGAGATGACGGTATTTCCATCTGTATAGTCAAGTCAAGTCATGTCAAGTCAAGTTAACAGTCAGTACAGGCTGAGAAACATTGGGATACTTTGCGTCGTGCGGTCCGGAGGGACAGATAGTGGTTGAGGACCTCAAGTGAGTCTAAGTGCAGGTAGCTCAGGCACTACGGTAGGTCGGTAGAGTAGGAGACAGCAGGGGAAGAGGAGGACGGGGGTTAGGGAGGGTCGTAGTTTCAGAAAAAGTTACTCAGTTGAGAAACGTACTCCACCGGTTTCATGACCTCAAAATCGAAATCGTAGTAAGGAAGGTTTCTTTAGGGTCCCGACTAGAGGAAGTCTTACCTGACCAACCTAGAGGCACATCAGGTTCCCTGAGAGTTCTCAGAAGAGGTTGTGGTGTCAAGTTTTCGTAGTTAAGAAGCCGCGAGTCGGAAGAAGTGTCAGGTTGAGAGTGTAGGTATGTACTGATGACCTTTTTTGGTATCGGAACTGATCTGCTTGGAATCAGCCGTTTCATTACAGAGACGAAAACTTATACCATAGATCCAACCAATATTGAAAGGAAGGTTCCTCATTCGTAGCAAAATGTACCGACGTTGATGGTAGACGTCACTCAGACCTCGGGGGGTTTTATTTCAGACTGTGACAAAGATGACAAAGGGGTAGATAAAGGGTACTTCACTACCCTGGCCTACGGTACTAGAAGCAACAGACTTACAACTCGAAATTCGGTTGAAAAAGTGACAGGTGAAAGTGAAAGTAGTTCTCCGAAAAAGCAAGGAGAAGTGAAAGACGGTATTCCCACCACAGTAGATGTATAGACTCGAATAACTATAAAGAGGGTCGTCAGAACTNCCTCATTCGTAGCAAAATGTACCGACGTTGATGGTAGACGTCACTAAGACCTCGGGGGGTTTTATTTCAGACTGTGACAAAGATGACAAAGGGGTAGATAAAGGGTACTTCACTACCCTGGCCTACGGTACTAGAAGCAACAGACTTACAACTCGAAATTCGGTTGAAAAAGTGACAGGTGAAAGTGAAAGTAGTTCTCCGAAAAAGCAAGGAGAAGTGAAAGACGGTATTCCCACCACAGTAGATGTATAGACTCGAATAACTATAAAGAGGGTCGTCAGAACTAAGGTCGGACACAAAGAAGGTCAGGTCGCAAAGAGTACTACATGAGACGTATATTCAATTTATTCGTCCCACTGTTATCTGTCGGAACTGCATGAGGAAAAGGGTAAACCTTGGTCAGACAACAAGGTACAGGTCAAGATTGACAACGAAGGACTGGACGTATGTCTAAAGAGTTCTCCGTCCAGTCCACCAGACCATAAGGGTAGAGCACTTCTTAAAAGGTGTTAAATTACTCTAGGTGTGTCAGTTTCCGAAACCGTATCAGTTATATCGTCTACAAAAGGACCTTGAGAGAACGAAAAAGGTACTATTTCGTCTACAACCGTTAAACTAGAGAACAAGGAGACAGAAAAGATTTTGGTGGAAGTTGTAATCCTTCAAGTGCCAAGTGCATAACGACTTCGGACCGAACCTCTTAAAACTCGTAATGAAATGATCGTACACTCTACTCACGTTAACACACCATCAAAGTAGTAAGAAACCGTAAGGGAAAGAAACCCTAACCCTACTTTTGACTGGAAAAGGTCAGGACACCGGTGACGACTCAAACGGTTTGAACGACCGTATAACTCACGTCGTGAAAATGTCGTAGTAGAAAGTCCCAAACTTTATCGAGTTGACCTTACGGTAGTGGAGGTTATCGAAACAAGCATCACTACGAAAGATTCCGGGTGAACTGAAGTGTAAGGTCCTACAGACCGAGATCCACTCACTAGTGTGGTAGCACTAATAGACCCAATACTTCTAGAAAAGACATGCCAGAAGACACATAAGAACGGTGGAGAAGAATTATAGAAGACGAAGACAATCCAGGTATGGTAAAGACAGGAAATAGTTCGGGTAGAAACGTACTTTACAAGGGAACCATAGAGATTAAAAGAACTTCTCTAGAGATCAGAAAGGGTAAGACAACAAAAGGAGATAAAGAAACGTAACTAGTGACTCCTTCCGAAAGAACAGAGGAACGATAAGAAACCTTGAGACGTAAGTCTACGAATATATAAAGAAAAAGAGGAAACGAAAAGTGAAGAGAAGAAAAGTGTCGATAAACATTCCGGAGGGGTCTGTCGGTAAAACGATAAAACGTAAAGAAAAGGTACCCCTACCAGAACTAGGGACAGAGGACATGTTACAGTGCTTGGAGTAAGGTATCCCAAGTAGTCCGTGGGATAGATAGTCTAGATCCGGGAATTTAGATAAAGAGTGAAGGTGACATATTAGTATTTCCTAAACTAAATTCAGTATGGACTTCCCAGATCACCAAAAGGGATGAAAGAAGTTTAATTCAGACTTAAACCATTATTCCTCAAGTACTAGACTCGGTGTCAGTCGAGGACCAGAACAAAAACAACCGACATATTTCGAAGAGGTAGAAACCGACGTTTCTTATCTTAGTTAGACTAAAGTCACAACTGGTAGACCACTACAGGTACACATCTCAGAAGAAAACACAACGACCTTCTCCCACAAACGATACTGGTCACGTAAAAGAACCGTTTTGAGATAAGCAGAGACGGGATGAAGTAAGGCGTAAGGTTCGGGTTTAAACACACAATGAGGTCTATAAAGAACTGAAGGATGAAAACGTAAGGTCAGGGGATATTACTTCTCCTGTAGAAAAAACCCACAATTAAGATTTTCCAGAACATCCAGAAGTATCTTGGCAAGTTGAAGTCAAAGAAGTCGTAATGACCAACCAAACGGAACTTTTACTTGTCTCTAGTAAGACAGTAAAAACTCTGACGTAGGTTCATACCGTAAAGTCTAAGAAAACAACTGGTACTACCGATGAGGTAAAGAAGACTCCCTAAGGACGGGTATCATCATCTATATTACTAATAGACTCAATTTAAGTGGGTAAGGTCAGGTAAAATCAAGCGACTAAGGATCTTACAACTGCAAGTGAGAACGGTAGAGAACAAACTGGTGAAGGTTTAACGGAACTAAGTACCTGGACTGTAAGGTCCAAGGATACGTTATAACGAGAAATGTCGTAGTCGGGAACGAAGATAGTGGTCAGTGTAGGTGTTGACCCATAACAAAAACGAAACCGAGATAGGGAAGTAAGAAAGACCTCAATAAAGAGGTGACTAGAGATCATCGTATAACCCGTGGATGACTGGACCCCTCAATGAGAAATTCATAGGATAGTAAAACGGAAAAGTATGTCAAGTACCCCAAGAGTTCCGTTCTTATGACTTCACCGAACGGTAAGGGAAGAGGTCACCTGGGGTAAGACAGTCTGGAGAGGTGGTACTGGGTGGTTAGAACCCACCGAGGTGTCCCGTACCAAACCAAAGTAACTCAATCTGTTCCGACACCAGGATCACACTAATCTAACTGATCAAAAGACAAACTCATACCACAGTCACACAGACGGGACACTACGGGAGAACGTTGTGGATGGTAGAATGAACCCAAAGAAAATGCAACCCACACCCCACAGAGAAGTGTCGACGAGGTCTTTTCGCATCTACGACGAGGAATGGAACCTGTTCCCCATAGAGGAGTGGGGACGGGAAGGACTAGATCCACGTCATCCCGGATCTCCTCGATAGGGTGTAACTTCCAGTCCTTCCCACCGCCATTCATCTGTATACCGTCGATTATTTATAAAAAGAACGGTTTATAATTTACAGGAGTGATTTTAGTTACTTATAAGTTAACTTAAATTCTTATTACCATTATTATTATTATTATCGAATAAGTTACTGTCGCGGACAGGGTCACAATATACGAAATATTCAACAGTGAGGAAAATAGAAAGATAAAGATGCTCCATCAATGGTAATGATAGAGGTAGAACCCGAAGGGACCACCGAGTCTACCATTTCTTAGGTGGACGTTATACCTTTGGACCCAAACTAGAGACCCAGCCCTTCTAGGGGATCTCCTCCCGTACCGTTGGGTGAGGTCATAAGAACGGACCTCTTAGGGGTACCTGTCTCCTCGATGTCACATGACTAGTCGATGTCAGGTACCCCAACATTTCTCCACCTGTGCTGACTCACTGATTCGTGTCGTGTGTCATAAAAGCAGAATGTCTATTGTTTTATATCCGAACCTCTTCAGTGTCTCGAACATTCCTCTTCTTGAATTAAAGTCTATATCCGTCAGACTACGGTTTTGGACGTCACAAGATGTATGACAAATCATGTTACTTTTTGTTTTTTCTAGGTTTAAGGACGACAATTGATTAATTTCCTTATGAAACCTAATTATTCCGAACTTTTTTGTTTCAATACAGATGAAAACCTTATAAATAGTACTAAAATACTTAAATTTAGTACAACTGAGTCAAAGACAGAAGAGTTTGTTCACTACAATGGTCTCTAGTAATCACTTATACACTTAATCACTTATACAGTCTCTGATAATCAAAATTTTTTAAGACTTGTTGTAGACCATAACTTACTCATTGTCTACATAAGTTACTTAGACTAATAAATTCCGTAGTCAACGAGTCTTATAAAATAGAAATTCCTTTGGGATATGTTTCCACCGAGGTGTCTTTTTGTGTGTCTCTGTCCGTGTGTACTTTACTGAGATGACTTTACTGTTTTAGATCATGATTTAGGTTCAGAGACGAAGTTTTGAACCTCAGACCTTCAAGATCTTCGAGTATAAGTACCGTGTTCCCTCCAAACACACAAATACGCTCACTGACTTAAACACACACATACATACACCTTTCCCCCGACGGACCACCGTAACTGATGTAACAGTTACACGAATAAGAAACCAAGTACAGAAATGGAAAGACGTCGGAAGAGTTCCCTTTACACAGAGAAATGGAAACTTAAAATGGACCATGAATCCTGTCACGTAGTATCGTTCAGAAATTATGTACGAACGACTTACTTAATGACTCTATTACCGTCCTACCTCCACCTTTTTTTAATTTCTTTTATCGGTAACAGATCTGTAGTTGTGTATCCTCTCTCTTGGTAACGATATAAGTCTATTTAAGAGTGGATTGAAACACGCTGAACCGTGTACCTTAGAGATTCCTTCCTCTTCCTGGAACTTCTTGATTCCAAGTGGAGGGAAGAAAATAAACACAGATGTGCCTGTTTCCTTTGTCTCGGGAGTAATCGCGAATCGGTGAAGTTACCGTATCTTCAGGTTAATATTATATTTTTCTACAAAAGTCCAATGATGGATATAAGACACCATAAACCCATGTTAAAAATTCTTGTTAAACTTGTGTCTCCACTGCACAGTCAAATCACTACAAAGTTTGATAACTTTTTATATTCTGAGACTATTTTTTCCACTGTCTTAATAGTATAATTACCACTCTTACGTCCAGTGAGACACGAAAGTGTCGAATACATTTACTTAGGTCCTAAAAAGAAAGATATCTTTCCTTTTTTACTTTCCGCTTGTAAAATTTTTGTCTTTGATGGGGAAGAAGGGACGTAAACCGTTTATTGACGTAATAATCAGTAAGACTCTCCTCATTGACCAATTAATATCGTACAGTGTTCATAAATTATACTCGGTTCTTAAAGATTCCGACTCCTGACGTACCTACAGAAATTCCAAAAACACAAAAGAAAAGAAGAAAAAAAAAAAATTGGATAGAGTCAGAAAACTGTAAAACTGTGACGTTAATGTATCTAGAGAAAAGAAGATCCGATGTTTTTTTTTCTTAGTCGGGATGAACTTTTATTATTAAAGTCCCCAGAGATACACCTTTATGAGGGGAGACTTTTAGGAAGTTTCTTTTAATTGTAACTGACTTTTGGAATCGACTTTTGGATCGAATCATTCTTTCTTCTCTTTGTAGGTTATTAAAATTTTCTGGGGAACTACCTCACTTCTTAAATTTAATATGATTCAATTTCCACGATAGATTCTGTTGAGTGTATGTAAATGTTAATGGGGTACTTATAAAACCCCACAGACTATAATTAAATCAAGAGATGGAGAGGACTTTACGGAGAATGTTCCTACAAGACTTTACTCAATTTGTTCGGAAAGGGTAACATAAATTCTTACTGAACAGTAGGTGGTCTCACTCTCCTACGCTCACGACGGTCCATCGTGTAATGAATAAGTACACAGACAAAACACCGACGGGAGATTAAAGTGATCTAAAACAAAGTAGATAATTTGTACGGACAGTGAATAAGGAGAAGGTTCCAGGAACTAGACCACAGGTAAGTCTTAAAATGGTATGTTGTGAGAATTAGTCAAACTTTATAGGGTGTTCTCCAAAACTAGACATCAATCAACGTAACGTCACTGTCACTAAAGCCCCGACAAAGTCTGGTACTGACCAAACAAAGGGACCTCGAACAGACAGAGACTCCAATGCTACGTCTTGGGAAGACCGGGTCGGTCATTTACTCCAGTCTCGACGGCAGTCACAGGAGACAGTCTTGACATTACCTACTCGACCTATAATCATTGTCGTTTTTGTCACACATGGAAAGTAAGTTCTCAAGACACTATAAAATGTACGTAAATAAGTTAAAAGTACAATGAGGAAAACTACCTTGAACTAATATTCATAAAATGGACATTTCTTTGATGTCCTTGTTGGTTTAACACCCGTTTTACTCGATTTCTCCACACTTTTAAGTAATTTTTCAACCTCCCACCTTTTCACGACGGACGCTCCACTCTACTCCTTCAGATGACACAACAATGAGTCACTACATACACTCGAACCCGGTTATGAAAAAAAAAATTAAACTCTTTCCGTTAGAAAAAACAAAATTTTGAATCCTCCTTCCTCGTTACGGGAAGAGGTCTGTACATTGGGTCCTAATGTTCCTCCCCTTGGTCTGAAGAGAACATGTACCTTTTCTAAGTCAAGGATATTTACAGATAGATACCCCGAAGGGTCCACCAAGTTACTATTTTTTAGACGGACGGTTACGTCCTCTACACCCAAACTAGAGACCCAAGTCTTCTAGGGGACCTCTTCCCTTACCGTTGGGTAAGGTCATAAAATCGGACTCTTTAGGGGACCTGTCTCCTCGGACCGTCCCATGTCAGGTACCCCTGTGTTGACTCAGTCTGTGTTGAATCGTTAATTTGTTGGTGTTGTTAGATAGATATTCCTAATTTCGTGTCTTTAACCGGACAATCTACTTTTCTTGACTCCTTTTAATATCTCGATGTCTATCGGTTTAGTTACTCAAGACTAACTTCCCTTTGATTCGACTCTTTGGGAAAGGGATCCACTGCAGTCTTAAAAGGTTTAGTCTTAGTGTATAAACAGTCCTCCTAGTCAAGGACCCTTTCTCTGACTACTGGTACATAATTTTATTACAGATTTTATTATTTCCATCTACTATACTGTAACCTCGAGTAAAACATAGTTAAAGAACTGAATCACCATATGTTGGGACCTACGTCTAGTTTTGGAGAACACCTTATCAAGTTGGAACCCGTGGTTGGGTTTCCAGAAGTGAATCCAGACTATCGTCCAGTTCCATTAACATCAACAGTTTTTACGGTGTCCACTAAGACTACACGTCAACACCACTCAATGTTAGTATCATTTACGAGAAAGAATGGGACAATGTGATTCTCTAAAAAAGTTTAAATCACTTTCTAAACAGTACCCTTTAAGACTACATAATGCAGGCCCTACCCTGAGTCTTTAGTCGTAAAATTCGTTCAAGGAACCGAGAAAGATTCCGTCTATTGAACGTGTCAGAGACTCTTTAGAGTCGGTGTGGGGAAAAGAGAAAGAGAAAATAAGGTAATATTCGTTATATTATAAGAACTAATTACATGTACGAAGTCCATGTGTGGAAGAAGGTGTACGAAATCCACGATACACACACCAAAGTCCACTGTCCCTGTCCACTAATTTACGTGACTAAGGTTTTGTAGGTACCACCTCTTCAGTCTTCCTGACTAAGTAGTTCATTTTGGTTCTACCTCACTACTCTTTCCTCTACTTTGAGACCTCCCCAGGGGACACGGTCTATCAATCGGGGTTGAAGGTGTACTGAGGGTCCAAATGACGAGTGTTCTGTCCTTCCAATTCCGAAGGGACCACCGAGTCTACCATTTCTTTCACTTTCACTTCAGCGAGTCAGCACAGACTGAGAAACGTTAGGATACCTGACATCGGATGGTCCGAGGAGACAGGTACCCCAAAAGGTCCGTTCTTATGACCTCACCCAACGGTAAAGGGAGAGGTCCTCTAGAAGGAGTGGGTCCCTAACTTGGGTCCAGAAGGTGCAACATTCGTCTGCGAAATAACAGACTCGGTGGTCTCTTAAGGTATCTTGGACGGACGTTACGTCCTCTGGACCCAACCTAGGGACCCAACCCTTCTCTAGGAGACCTCTTCTCTTACCGTTGGTTAGGTCATAAGAATGGACATCTTAAGGTACCTGTCTTCCCGGGCCGTCCAATGTCAAGAACCCAAGTGATTCTCAGCCTTTGTTGACTCACTGATTGTAAAAAAGTGACCCCTCCTATGGTGCCTTTGACCTAAGAGAGTTTTCTACCCATCCTAAATTGTCTTCACACTACCTCACTTGCTGTCCCCCTTTAAACACCTCCGTCTGTCACGTGGCCCACAACCCTCTTGTCCTTATTTAGTCAGACTAACTTCACTTGAGGAGGGTTATTTTCACCTTCTCAGGTTGAGAGATATCAGTCTACTATTTCCCGGAGTTAAGGTCTCGTTTCTCACCAGAAATAAAAGATCCGTTACCCCTCAGGTCTTTCGAAAAACTGTGTACCACTACTCTTCCAGTTGTACTACTTTCCCCATGAAATCCTTCTGTTCTACCATCACCTCGCGTCCGTCCCCCTGATCAGTGGTCCGATAGCGATAGTCGAGTTCCCTGATCGTTCCTTTCGAGTCCTCACTCCGTCAGTGAGTTTCCTTCCTAGTCATCCCGAACTAGATATTCTGTATAGTATCGTTTCTCGATTCCACTTTTACAATGGAAGTACGGAAAGGACGGGATGCGGAAGGACGNCCATCACCTCGCGTCCGTCCCCCTGATCAGTGGTCCGATAGCGATAGTCGAGTTCCCTGATCGTTCCTTTCGAGTCCTCACTCCGTCAGTGAGTTTCCTTCCTAGTCATCCCGAACTAGATATTCCGTATAGTATCGTTTCTCGATTCCACTTTTACAATGGAAGTACGGAAAGGACGGGATGCGGAAGGACGGAAAAAAAAAAAAAAAAGGGACTGGACTCAAGACAAGGTTTAGCCTTTGAACCCTCTTCTCGTCGGTCCGAGTCCCTCCGTCAACCCACACCCTAAGTCCTTCCGTAAGAAAGAAGAGGACCACTCCTGTTAAAAGAAGGAAACGGGGACCCTGTCTCCGTTTGTCCCAAGATAGTACTACCTCTATAGTACCTTTGTGGGAAGTAACGTCAAATCTCTTAAGGAGGAACATACTTGCATATGAGAACGGACTAAGGTCCTGACTAACTTCTACTGACACCGTCGTCTATATATAATTACGGTGACGGAGTCTCTCGTCTGTTCCGAGGGAGGTTCCGACACTCACGAGGGTGCGGGGAGACGTCACATATGGTACATCGACTTCGTCCTAAATTGAGTACTAGGTAAAAGTACATAGTGTCAACGTAAAAAGAGTCATAATAAAAAAGGAAAAACTTCGTCGACGTAAATGTAGAATTTTATTAGTCTCGTTTGTTAAGAAGAATGAGTATATGTAAAAATTTTCATAGAACTTCGTTTTTAGGGAGTAATCGTAGTACACATACGAGAACGAGTAATTCGATCTTTTGTATAAGTTATTGGTTCCCACTGAGAAACTAATGATTCTTCGCACCAACGAGACTGATCTACCCAGAATCATGTGTTGTTTCATCCTTTCGTACTTTTGGGGTCTTATTTTTCAACCTTCCTTTGTGTTATACTACTTTTTATAGAGTAGACTTATTGTACTATCTGACTTAAGGGTGAGTGAGGGAGGACAGCGTTAGGTACAACTCACAAGGTCGTGGAAGGAACTCCTGGTCGATGCTCTAAGGGTGGGGATGAAGTCGGTCACTCCACCGAAATACAAACATAAAATGTCTGTCCGAAAGACCATACGAAAGTAAACGGTTCTCTGAAAGTCCTCATTTATACGTGGTTGTAGTAATGGCAGATCTAAAAGATCTTTGTACGTTAAATTATAGTACGGGAACCTAAATTAGGTACTCTATATTCTTTGTCATTTACTTTTGATCGAGACGTAACACCATTTTAACGATCAAACTTTTGTAACAGGTATGTAACGAGTCCGCTAAAAGTAAACAAATGAATTAAAAATAAATAAAAGGATATTCCTGTGAGCATTATAAAAAAAGTTTCCTTTTTTCATCAGAATAAACTACTAGACTCGTATAGAGGAAAATAATCCATTACAGTCGAATTCTGGATTATACAGAGGGAAATGAACCGAGAGTCCCTCGATTCTTCGATTCTCATCATTTATGTACACACACACATACTTACTACTCACTATTTATCCTCGTTATTTTATAGATAGGTTGTTCAAAGTCAGTCAAAATAACTAGAATACTATATTTCCATCCTTTTATTCCACTATAAACATGTGAACGTCACAAAAGAGTACTTTAATTAAGAGTCACAAAAACGATGTACAAAAAAGGTCTTACCACAGGTATTTTCAAATGTGAGAATATTAACTCACATTTTTATTTCACAGCTAATTTAATACGACCGTACTTGATTGTTACAAATATTAATTTTGAACATAGTTTACTAGAGGACAATACTAATATAGTAGAAAATTGAAAGTGAATAATGAAAATCCCAGTAAACTTAAACGAAGATTTTATTATAAATTGTGTATAATATTGTACGATAGTATTTAAGGTAATAAACTACTTATTTTTTATATTAACATTGTAAGTATTCCTACGATATGTGGTTGGGACTTTTCTCTTCTACCCTTTATACTAATTCCTTCCTTCTACTCAAATGGACATTACAGAAATTCTAGTTTTCGTTTATACTATTTCATTCAAACGATTTTGATCCGCCATCTACGTGTATACAATATAAAAACTATCAAAGTGTTATTTTAATTTTTATAATTTAAACTGTAAAACGAATTTACAGCAAATCGTTTATAAACAACGTAACTAAATCTAGATCTATTAAATAAAGATTTAACAAATTCGGTGTATTTTTTATTATACTCGTACCTCTTTAAGGTCACCTAATTTTACACAGAAACATTTATTGTTGACAAATTCTAACTCGAAGAATATAGACTTATTTTACTGAAAGTTCGGTTCAAACAATATACTTCCCTTAGTAGAGACAGGAAGAGACAAAGAGAGTAGAATGAGCAAGTGGGGGACTTTACAATTTGAGTGGTTGTGTACCACCGTAAACTCAAATGTCCGGTTCGGTCGTAAGAAGTAACTGAAGGACGTCACAACGGCCACTCACAACTACGAGACATTGTCCCGACATCCGTCTCATCCGTCGGTCTTTATCAGCACTCGATAAGTTTTTGGTGACCCTACTTCCTGAAATTCATCTTTACAAACTTGTAAAACGGAACTTTATTCTTACGAAGTCTCAAAGAGTTTGTATCATTCGAAATTTTCCATTTTTCCATGTCCTACACATTTATGGAGGACGAAACTTGAGGACTATTCCAGAAGAACAATTTCTACAAACCTTCCGACGTTGATAATGACGGTGAGAAAAAACAAAAACAAACAGAAAATAAGGGTCCGTGTCTGTAAAAGTAAATAGTACCGAGAGTGACTTAAGTCAGATTCGAGTGTACGTATCAACTCGTAAATGAACCACGGTCCGTGACCCGATTTGTAGTCTCTGTGGTTCTACTGGGTACACTAGGATCTACCATTGTCTCTAGTGTTACTTTACTCTTTTTTTCATAGGTATTTCGTCGTAGTAGTTTCAACCGTACTTGTTACAAAACTCTCGTAACTCCTCTTTCTCAATAAAGATGGACCTCCTAGGACTTTCCAAAGCACCTCTTCCACTACGAACTTGATCTTGAAATTTCTTCTGATCTTAAATTTGTCCACCAAAGGTACCACTGAACATCGTTCTCTTGAAGATTTAGGAAATGACGTGACTTCTATGGGGAGACTGTCCTAGTAAAGAGTAAGAAAAGGGAGACAACTAAGAGAGGGTACATAAGTACTACTTTGTAAAAAGTAGAAGGAATTTTGATCACAGAGAACAAAGTGTAATCTTTACTTTTGTATACGGAGGACAAACCCTGAGTCTCGGTATCTCCGAAGACCTTTAGTCCGGTCTAGTAATCTCCTTGGAACACGGTCCTCAGTCTTGAGACCCCGGAAACCGTAAGAACGAGAGATCGACGACCCGTAGACGGTGTCCTATGACCTCCTGTACACATGTTCTCACTAGTCAGTACAGGTTGGGAGACGTTGGGGTACTTGATATCAGACGGTCCGAGGAGACAGATCGACTGATTTATACTATAGATGTCACCAGTCAAGATTTTAAGACTATGAAACACAAGAATATAAACATAATGGATCGTGAAAACAAATCGTGTAGGAGTAAAGAATGGTAGAAGGGTCAGAAACGTCACAGAAGGGACAGTTTCGGAGATGAGTTACTTAAACCGTAAGAGGAGCTTGAGTCACTAAACGTCTATCATCTGTAAAATGTATATTAACAACTTACTTACTTACTCTTAAGAACAAACTAAAAAGTTGTAAAGGAATTACAAGAAGATTAACCACTTAATGAGTCACTAAGGATTGACCGGTCCTGAGGTTGATACAAGACACAGTAGACTCTCGCGAAAGAAGGAACCCGACAAATAAAAGAGACGGTACAACGACCGACAAAGTAGTAGACATCGGAATGAGTGAACGAGAGGTAAGACAGGACACAGTACAGAGGGGTGTCAAATCACCTTTCTGGTACCTATAAACATATAACGATAATTCCAGAGTCGGTCAGTAGACATGGATTATTTGCGAATAACTTACTTGTTATTTGGACTCAATTTTACAAAAATTTCTAAATAAAGTAACTCCATATCAACTAAATCTTACACATATAAAGACGACGTATCGTTTACTAAGTCAACATATATGTAAGAAAAAGTAAAGAAAAGGTAATACCAAATAGCATCCTATAACTTATATCAAAGGATATAAGGATATAAAGGATATAAGGTGTAAGTCATCCTGAAACAATAAATAGGTAGGTGATTTTTTATTAAACGTAGTGTTAGGTAGGGAGGTGGGACGAGGGAGGAACCGTTGGTGTTCGGACTAAGAATACAGACACTTAGACAAAGATAAAACATCTATTCAAATAAACACAGGATAAAATCTAAGGTATATATTCACTATGGCATACCACAAGCAGAAAGAAAAAGATTGAATGAAGTGAATCATACTAGTAGAGATCCCGGTTGGTAAAACGACTTTTATCGAATAAAGTAAGAGTAAAATACTGACTCATCATAAAGTAACATATATACATGGTGAAGAAATGGGTAAGAAGACAACTACCTATAAATTCAACGAAAGTACAGGACCCAAAACATTCATCACGACGTGACTTGTGACACCACATACATAGAAAAGTTTAATATCAAGAGGACTATATACGGGTCCCCACCCTAACGTCCTAGTATACGGTGACTAGTATACGGTTAGAATTAAAACATTAAATGAACTGAGTAAGCATTTTACACCTTTTATTGAGGATCGACTATTATTGTGCATAGAGATTTCCAACGGACTCACCTTTTGTTTACTTTTATTGAAGTATACTATAAACAACGTACCGTCCAAGACAACGGAGTGAGCGAGTACTCCTCAATTAATTAGAACATAATTTGACCAAAACAAGTAAGGTCCGACCGGTAGTGGTGTAATAGAAAGATGAATGTGGATTGACGACGACGACGACGGTTCAGCGAAGTCAGCACAGGCTGAGACACGTTGGGGTAACTGCCGTCGGGTGGTCCGAGGCGGCAGGGACCCTAAGAGGTCCGTTCTTGTGACCTCACCCAACGGTAAAGGAAGAGATTACGTACTTTCACTTTTCACTTTCACTGTAGTGACTCAGCACAGGTTGAGAGTCGTTGGGGTACCTGACGTCGGGTGGTCCGAGGAGGCAGGTACTCTAAAAGGTCCGTTCGCATGACCTCACCCCACGGTAACGGAAGAGGAATGTGGATTGATTAGTAGACGTTTATTTGAAACTAGTTAATCTATTTTATTGATAAACGGTACATATGGATAGATTTTAGATATTTAACTCAAAAAAGACGGTACAAACCTCATGTTCTGATTACAGAAAACAAAAAAACCAAAAACGAATTTCTTTTTTAAGTTGTCTATTGTATAGATCATATAAGATAAAATTTCTACTCTATGAACCATGACAGAATATCTAAAATTATTAAATTTGAAATACTTAAGAATTTTATATCTTCGGTAATCGAATAAATAGACTAAAAGGTCTTTATAATGTGTAGAACCTTTAAGATTATGGTAACATGACGGCGACGATTCAGCGAAGTCAGTACAGGTTGAGACACACTGGGGTGTCTGCCGTCGGGTGGTCCAACGGGTCAGGGACCCTAAGAGGTCCGTTCTTGTGACCTCACCCAACGGTAAAGGAAGAGGTTACGTACTTTCACTTTTCACTTTTCACTTTCACTTCAGCGAGTCAGCACAGGCTGAGAATCGCTGGGGTACCTGACGTCGGATGGTCCGAGGAGGCAGGTACCCTAAAAGGTCCGTTCTCATGACCTCACCCCACGGTAACGGAAGAGGCTGGTGACATGAATGACTCATTACGATTTTCGTTCAAACAGTGAGGATGAGGATAAAAAACATCAGGACCAATAAAGACAGGAAGTAAAGAAGGAATGGGAAGAGAGAAAGAAATAACAAAAGAGAGAGAAGTTTATAAATTCGGTTGTTCTCTGTCTTTCGTTATACATCCCGAAGGGACCACCGAGTCCGTCATTTCTTAGACGGACGTTACACCCTCTGGGTCCACGACAGAGACCCAGCCCTTCTAGGAGACCTCTTCCGTTACCGTTGGGTCAAGTCATAAGAACGGACCCTTTAGGGTGTCTTCTCGGACCACTCGATGTCAGATACCCCAACGTTTCTCAACCTGCACTGACTCGCTGATTGCAACACGTATGTTAGATTCATGACACCTGTTTTTTATAGTGTACGGTAAAATCATTTGTTTCTTACGACGGACGGTAAGACTAGTTGATAAGGACAACGGGTGGTAGTTCGGTAGTTCGGTAGTTGGTGACGTCATGGGAGAGGGTGGGGGGTGGGGACGACACGGGACTCACCTTAAGTCCCACCTTTTTTATTTATGACCGGGATCCATCAATTCTATGTATAGTATTTTTATTAAAGATACTCTAGTTTAATAAAGTAAAAAGGGTATGTATCTTTCCGTGATTTCAGTAATTGAACCCTACTGATAAAAAAAAAAAATTAATCGTCGTAAGAAAACTACAAGTTTTGTATAAACCCAAAAAGAAGTCGTTTTCAAGGATATAAAGGACCGAAAAGGGACTTGAGAAACCTTGTCAAGGGATCTCAATAGTCTCTCCGAATAAGACCCGATATCAGGTGTCATTCAGATAGCTTATTTTACATTAAAAGTTGTAAGTCGAACTCGTGAAAAAAAAAAAAGTCAATTATCATGAATTCTTTTTTTTTTAAGGGACGGTAAGTACCTCGAATGATAGATCGTCTCTTTGAACAAAAATCTTGTACCTTTTTAAGTTCTGTCTTTACATCTTTGTACAAAAATTTTATAACAGATAGTCAAGTCAAGTCGGTGAGTCAGTACAGACTGAGAAACATTGGAATACCTGATATCGTACGGTTCGAAGGGACAGGTAGTGGTCGAGGGTCTCGAATGAGTTTGAGTACAGGTAACTCAACCACTACGGTAGATTGTTAGAGTAGGAGACAGTAGGGGAAGAAGAGTACTGAAGTTAGAAAGGGTCCTAATCCCAGAAAAGGTTACTAAGTCAAGAAACGTAGTTCACCGGTTTTATAACCTCAAAGTCGAAGTTGTAGTCTTGAAGGTTACTTATAAGTCCTGACTAAAGGAAATCCTACTTGACCAACCTAGAGGAACGTCAAGTTCCCTGACAGTTCTCAGAAGAGGTTGTGGTGTCAAGTCTTCGTAGTTAAGAAGTCACGAGTCGAAAGAAATATCAGATTGTGAGTGTAGGTATATACTGATGACCTTTTTGGTATCGGAACTGATCTACCTGGAATCAGCCGCTTCATTACAGAGACGAAGAATTATACGACAGATCCAACCAGTATTGAAAGGAAGGTTCCTCGTTCGCAGAAAATTAATGTACCAACGTTAGTGGTAGACGTCACTAAAACCTCGGGTCCTTTTATTTCAGAGAGTGACAAAGGTGACAAAGGGGTAGATAAACGGTGCTTCACTACCCTGGTCGATATTCTACTATATTTACATAAATATACCCCTCTGTTATATTTACTTTACTGTCTACTTGGATAAAGATGGGTGTCATCTTTGTTTGAGTTAAATATCTAAATTCTAATTCCATGTACATCGTTGTACGTATTTCAGTGTAACTTAAGAAGACGAGAGTAAATAAAAAAGTACGATCTCAATGAACGATTGCCACGATAAGAAAAGTAAGATTAATTTTACAGACGTAAAGATAAGAATTCGTACCGACACATTTTACCAGGACGAGAACCGAAGTAGAGTCTTCCGAAAAATTTGATGTTTTAGTTTACGCCTGAAAAGAAAGCCAATCACCAGTGATATCCTTATGTAATACAAAACATTTTTGTTGATAAAACTTGAGAAGATTCCCGAAGGGAAAATTAAGTTGATTCAACCATTTCTTAGACGGACGTTACGTCCTCTGGGACCAAGTTAAGGACCCAACCCTTCTAGGACACCTCTTCCCTATCCGATGGGTGAGGTTATAAGAACCCGAAGGGAACACCAAGTCCACCATTTCTTAGACTGGACTCAAGCTAGAGACCCAACCCTTCTAGGAGACCCCTTCCCTATCCCATGGGTGAGGTCATAAGACCGGACCTCTTAGGGTACCTGACATCTCAGGTACCTCACCGTTTCTCAGCCTGTACTGACTCACTGAAAGTAAAAGTGATTCCTCTTTGTAGTAAAATTACTTTGGTTGTTCCATAACTGATATTGTTTATGACCCCGATAGTATTCAATGATAGATTTTGAACCGTTATAAAAATAATAAAATTGAAATAACACTGATATATAAAGTATGTCAAATACAATCCCTAAGTCTCGTACCGTTGGGTGAGGTCACAAGAACCTCTTAGAGGTACCTGTCTCTTCGGACCTCTCGATGTAAGGTACCCCAACGTTTCTCAGTCTGTACTGACTCACTGATTCGGATATAATCCCTAAATTAAATAGGAATGGGTAAAATGGGTAGGTAACATATTCGACAGACAGAAGATAGAATGAAGTCAAGTCAACGAGTCAGTACAGGTTGAGAAACACTGGGGTACTTAGCGTCGTGCGGTCCGGAGGGATAAGTAGTGGTTGAGGACCTCAAGTGAGTCTGAGTGCAGGTAGCTCAGTCACTATGGTAGGTCGGTAGAGTGGGAGACAGTAGGGGAAGAGGAGGACGGAGGTTAGGGAGGGTCGTAGTTTCAGAAAAGGTTACTCAGTTGAGAAGCGTAGTCCACCGGTTTCATAACCTCAAAGTCGAAATCGCAGTAAGGAAGGTTTCTTTAGGGTCCCGACTAGAGGAAGTCTTACCTAACCGACCTAGAGGAACGTCAGGTTCCCTGAGAGTTCTCAGAAGAGGTTGTGGTGTCAAGTTTTCGTAAGTAAGAAGCCACGAGTCGGAAGAAGTGTCAGGATGAGAGTGTAGGTATGTACTGGTGACCTTTTTGGTATCGGAACTGATATGCCTGGAATCAGCCGTTTCATTACAGAGACGAAAACTTATACGATAGATTCAACCAATATTGAAAGTAAGGTTCCTCATTCGCAGAAAATTAAAGTACCGACGTCAGTGGTAGACGTCNGAGTCGGAAGAAGTGTCAGGAGGAGAGTGTAGGTATGTACTGGTGACCTTTTTGGTATCGGAACTGATATACCTGGAATCAGCCGTTTCATTACAGAGACGAAAACTTATACGATAGATTCAACCAATATTGAAAGTAAGGTTCCTCATTCGCAGAAAATTAAAGTACCGACGTCAGTGGTAGACGTCACTAGAACCTCGGGGGGTTTTATTTCAGACTGTGACAAAGGTGACAAAGGGGTAGATAAAGGGTACTTCACTACCCTGGTCTACGGTACTAGAAGCAAAAGACTTACAACTCGAAATTCAGTGGAAAAAGTGAGAGGTAAAAGTGAAAGTAGTCCTCCGAAAAATCAAGGAGAAGTGAAAGACGGTCTTCCCACCACAGTAGACGTATAGACTCCAATAACTATAAAGAGGGTCTTTAGAACTAAGGTCGAACACAAAGAAGGTCAGGTCGGAAAGAGTACTACATGAGACGTATATTCAATTTATTCGTCCCACTGTAATATGTCGGAACTGCATGAGGAAAAGGATAAACCTTGGTCAGACAACAAGGTACAGGTCAAGATTGAACGAAGAACTGGACGTATGTCTAAAGAGTTCTCCGTCCAGTCCACGAGACCATAAGGGTAGAGAGAGTCTTAACAGGTGTCAAAAAAAAAAAAAACTAGGTGTGTCAGTTTCCGAAACCGTCACAGTTATTTCGTCTTTATCTGCAAAAAGACCTTGAGAGAACGAAAAAGGTACTAGGTCGTCTACAACCGTTAAGCTAGAGACCAAGGAGACGGAAAAGATTTTGGTCGAACTTGTAGTCCTTCAAGTACCAAGTGCATAACGACTTCGGACCGAACCTCTTAAAACTCGTAATGAAATGATCGTACACTCTACTCACGTTAATACACCATTTAATAGTAAAGAAACTTAAGTTTTAATATAGAGAATAATAGTATATAGAAAAAAAGTTTTATTCATGTAAATACACCGTGTGATACTTAACCTTACTGTTTTATATCTCTTTAATCATTTTGATGTATGTTTAATTTTTAAGAGAAGAGACTATTATCTTTTTTCCTATCCGATTAAGTCTTAATCCTGTGATTTTACGATCCTTAATTTTCTGTCGATTTTACTCACATGTATGTAAGATTTAGTGGTCCCTTTACTTACTCGGAGACTTAATGAGAGACAAAGATGAGACGGAGGGATCTCAGTCAAGTGTCTTGTCGGTCTCACTACGAAATTTGTACATTTGCTCTAGTTTAGTAAAGGAACGAGTTTTGGGTCGTTTCAGAAAAGTACCTCGAATCCTAATTAAGCTACCAAACATGGTACCAAATCCTTCGAGATGTACTAGACCGGGAACCGATGGATAAGTTTAAGTAAAGGATAGTCAGAAGAGACGGGAAAGGTATGAGGTTTGTGTGACCTGAGAAATGACAAGACTCCGGTGTGGTTGATTCAAACACGGTAGTCTTAAAAAGTGAGTGACAAGGCAGAGATCTCACGAGAATTGAGTCTATAAATGTACTCAGTTTATACTGGAGAAGTCTTTGCGAAAGTGACTGGTACCATAGTTGCAGTCGCAAAGGTAAAGACTTAGGATTGTGATATAGTGTATGAACTAAAAATTTTTAACAGACAAAAGAGGTGGAGTTATATACGATGTACATCTTTCTCTGAATCAGACAAGACAAATAATAATATAAGAAGTCCGGATCTTGTTATAGACCGTTTATTATTCGTGGGTTATTTATAAACAACTTATACACTCGTTTATTTACTTATGTATAGACTAAAGTTTATACGAATATATACGTATATACATGATAAAATCACCAAATCTGTTTCAAAAATAAACTCAATACATCAATTAACTACTTTAATATAAAAAACGAAGTTAATAGTTCTTTTCGTAAAGAAGTAAGAATACATGTTATTTATAAATAATTAAAAACAATTTACGAATCGAACATCACCTACACGTTATTTATGAATGACTTATTTATCTCATGAATGTTCTATAATCTGTAAAACCATAAATTAACGGATTTTCTTTTACCTGGGTTTAGAGGGACAATACACCTCACCCAATAAAATTTGTATTACTACTTATAAAATAGGGTTCCTAGTTACAAGTTATTTATCATACTTACCATTTTCAGGGGTATCTAACTGTCAGGGACCGATGTACGTCAAGTATGTTAAGTTCAAAAGTAATAGAGACATGGAAAACCCGTAACGTTAGATATATCATAGTAAAGTTAGAAAAAAAAAAAAAGGGTAACTCCACGAGTTTTACCAAATCTAAAGGAGAGACAGTCTTAGAAGAATAAGGTTTGTTTTTGGGTTAGTCGGAACAAAGAAAGTTACTAATAAATTAAACATGGTTGACAACGATAACGATAGGAAATATAGTAGATAGGAAGTTTTATGCAGTCACAAATGACGTTTCCATCTTTTACTAACTTCCAATGACAGACGACATTCGGAATCGGTTAGTTCGTCAAAGAAGTAGAAATCCGTTAAGTCATACACAGATTAAATTCATTAAACTAGTAAACTACTAAGACTAGATTGAAGGTTAATATGAACATAGTTGTCTAGATAAAGTGAAGTTTCTACGTCGTCGTCGATGACTTTTGACTTATTTACCTAGTCATGACCAAGTTTCATAAAAGACATTTAAGTTCATAAATCTACCTTGTTCCTCTTTTTACACGTAGTTAAATACCGAATATACGTCGATAATGATTTAGTACTTAACCTTAGTCTTCTGTACAATTTATGACGTATTTATAAAACCTCATTTTCCACAACGGAAAAGGGTCCGTAACAGAAATAAAACTGATACCGAGGACCTCTGATAATCAGTCTCCCATACAAGACGTAACACACGCCCATTCTTCCTTTTGTTTATCATTCGTCTGTTATGGAGGGAAACGAATCGTTCTAAAGAATCCGTCGTCACGAGAAGACGAAAGTATTGTGCATACGACACGGACCCGTCTGTCGTACGACAATCCCACCACCAATCAATTATAATCCCTAACCCGATATACAACGATATATTTCAAAATAGATGTCTTTACTAAATATTTTCAATTTATTTTTGAAATATAGACACTGTACACCTTACAAAAAACGACTGTCTTCCTGTGACTTTACCGACGTACCGTAAGATCTCCGTCAACGTCTACGAAAGAAACGGTCCTACCATTCTTGATTTTGTCCCAAAATTTACGATTAAGACTTGAACAAGGTAAACCGATGTATAAGACGTTATACACACGGGGAAACTTTCTTAGATACTAATTTCTGGTTTTGACACCGACTTAACATGTTACAATCAGATAAAAAATTTCCGATTTCTGACTAGTAGGAAACCATTATAAAAATTTATCGTCTTTTGTTCGGACAATTTATATCATGTGAAACTTCCTAATAATAAGTTTAATAGATGTAATTTATTTTTCTGATGACATAATAAATTTTTTATTACATTTACCTCTTTTGTTACCGTAAGAGATTTATTCATCGAGTTTGTTAAACTTGTTATTTACACTGTAAATCTTCCGTCGAGGAAAGCTACTCTTCCATGTGTGGTAAAATGAACCATAGTATAAGTCCTTCCATCTTGACCTCGACAGTCAATCGAACTCTCTGAGCCCAGACAGGAGAAAAGGAACTTCGTATTACGGTCACAGTGGTTTACGACCACAACAGAGTGACATAGTATTGTGTCACCGTATCAAGTTCGTTAGTGGTACAGTCGGGTTCGATTGACGTCACATACGAACGTCAGTCTCTATTACTTTTTAAAGTGTCCTGTTCTGTGACTTTTACTTACAACCGATTTATATTCCTGACATGTCTCTACTCGGTTACATAGATATGGTCTGGAACTCAGTGTGCCCTTTTATGAGTGAAAATTGGATATTTAAGATTTCTAATAAAATTTACCTCTTACTACTACGATTGTCAAAAACCTCACCACCGGTATAGTATTTTTTCTTAAGTATGTACCTGGTTTCTCCTATCTTAAGGTACCCAACTATATAATTTAGTTTAATTGAGAAAATCTTTTTTTTTAAAGGGACCACCAGGTCACCAATTCTGTAACACGAAGATGACGTCCCCCGTGTCCAAACTAGGTACCAGTCCCTCGATCCAAGGGTATACGGTCCTCTACGTTGGTTTTGTACCTTTTTTGTAATAATCTTTATATGTCTCCATAGTCCGATGTCCCTTGACTTACCCTACTGAGAGTAAAGGTAAGTTGTATCAGATTAATGGATCACTTATGTATAGATGAAAACAAATAATTGTTAAGTATTAATCTAATATAACCAATTCCCAGTAAACAAGAACCTTAGTGAAACTTGTGATGTCAAACTGGTACCATTGGGTTATGAGAAGTCATTGGTAGACACATACCGTGAGTCAGTTTATTGATTGTCGTAAAATTAGGGTACGGAGTAGTTGACTCTATACTTGACACTTGGGGATTATGAATAAGGATCGGACTCTGAGAAGGGAGTTAGTCACTTTATATGGGTCCTGGGAAACTCAGGTAGAGTCCCGGAAAGCATGAAAGGAAGCACAAGAAAATGTTCGATCAATAATCTTTAAGTCACTTCAACCTGTAGGAGACAAAGTCGGTCTCACTCCAAGTCTCAGGTTTTCCACGAAAGGAGTTCACCTCCCTTATTTTTCTTTGATTCAGTGTAAAAGAAACTGTAAGGATTTATAATGGAGAAGATTGATTCATTATTATTCCGTCGTACCGTCCTTCGAGACTTTTGTCTTTTCCGTCTTAAAACCACGTCAGTAAGTAGTCAGTAAGTAAGTCATCGAGACCCGACTTATAGAATGCACACGTTCTCGACCAAGTCCCTATATTTCCACTTGTTTCGTGATGGATCTCACTTCTCGTTCCTTGTCTTTAATTAGTTTTTTCCTGACTAAATCTCCGTCTCCGTTTTGACTCTCTAATTGACCGCACCACCTCACAGGTCCGAAGGATCTCCTCCTTACTTCCAACTCCTCCCGTGCCAACCCTTGTCCACACCCTCTGTGTAGAAGTGCGTTCTCCCTTCTCGAACACGGGTTCCCGTCTCCGTACTTTGAAACCAGTTCCTCGACATCCACCGAATCATCTGGACCTCCAGGGGTCCACGGTCCTTTCCTCAACTCACTCCGACTTCTCCATCACCCCGGTCTAGGTCTCCGTCTAGACACTGGACTTTTGTCGCAATTTGAACTGATGTTTCTTAGTCTCTCGAAACTCCTTACCCTCGTCTTCTCATTGTCCTCACTATCATTGTCTGACTACTCTGACCCCGGTCTTCGTCTCTCCCGTCACGTTTCCGGTATATAGTTATGTCTACTTTACTACTCTGGTCTCACTGTACGAATGTGGACAAATCTCGTAAGTGAGACTACTGGTCAGACGAAGAAAAGAGAAAAACACAATCGTGAGAAAGACCCAAAAAGAATGTGAGGAGACCGAGTGGGAAAAGTCGGATAAATTACAGAGAAAGAGAAAGAGTGCGAGACGTTCAACCACGAGAACTTTCGAGTCAAGAAAAAAGGGGAAAGAAAAGAGAAAAGAGATCCGTTAGAGAAGATAAATCAGACTGTACAAGTTTATATATATAAAAAAAGAAGGTCAGATCTTAGGTGATCTTAGGTTGATGGATGGACTGGGTGGGCGAACCCACGGAGTATCCGTGGTATTTGATTGTAATTTGAGAACAAGAAAAGGGTCTTTAAATGTATATAAAGTAAAAAGGGTGGAGTCATTAACCGTGGGTGTAAAGGGTTCACCCTTTCGGTCTTCCGATCTTGAGTCCTAACTATCATTATGAATGAGATAGAATGGAGAGTGAGGTTAGAAAGTGGTTTGGATGAGGAGTAAAAGGAGCGACGATGCATTCTACTGTTTGAACAAACTCTATTCGGAGACCGAACAACTGTCTACCGTCGTTCCCTAACCGTCCTACTCCCCACCCCCCTAAACATGATAAAATAAACTACTCCTACTATTCAAGATAACCTCGGACATTTTTACGTTCGAGACTATCTCCGTCAAAATCAAAGAGACTCGGAATTTAAAGATAAGAAACAATTATTTGTCTACAAGAAAGATTGACCATTTCAGGAAACTCTATCGGTCCTTTTTTTAAGACATATGGACACAACCTGAAAAGTGAGTCGTCTTTCAATTTCTCCAAGTTGTAAAAGGGAAACGAAAATCGAATAGGAATCATGTGAATCAAAGAAAAATGGGAATGTATACTTCTATGATATTTATAGGTGAAAGACCAAGAGGAAGGAAGAGTCAAAACGTTTGTAAAAAGTAAATAAGGGTAAATAGTAACTCGTAAGTTAGATCACATGAACAGAAGGAGAGTAAAATAAAAGAAGTCAGTAATAAATTTTCCCCTAAACTAACTGAGACAGGATATCTTAACTTCTTCCGTTACCGTTGGGTGAGGTCATGAGAACGGACCTTTTACCCGTCTCCTCGGACCATCCGACGTCATGTACCCCAGCGCTTCTCAGCCTGTGCTGACTCGCTGAAGTGAAAGTGAAAAGTGAAAGTACGTAACCTCTTCCTTTACCGTTGGGTGAGGTCACAAGAACGGACCTCCTAGGGTCCCTACCCCCTCGGACCACCCGACGGTAGATACGCCAACGTGTCTCAACTTGTACTGACTTCGCTGAATCGTCATCGTCGTCAGGATATCTTAACCGTAGGACGTCGAACCATCACGGTCCACCCGTGTCCGACCCTTATCACGATGTAAAACAGAAAGAAAGAGGGGAAAACGGGAAGGGGTAAGTTCAGGAGAATACTAAAGATACACGTTGAAACTAGGTTATATAAAAATACGTCGTTTTCATATTAATTCATAAATTTGTAAAGTTTCAGTATTTAAACTTTTTAAGTATTGACCGTTTTAATGTCAAAAAGACACTTAAATCTGTTTATTACCAAAACCAAATAAACGTCAAAAAAAAAATTCCATCGTTTTAATTGATGAAATTTTTTTAATTGATGTAACGATGTGAATCCTTGATCAGTCTTATACGATTCTAGAATTAAGCGACATAGATACACCAGTTTTTTTAAGGAAAAATTCGTGTTATTATCATTATAATAATGTATAATAACGATGAATAAGATGTAGGTAAGTGTATTGTAGTGACATTACGAACCATAAATTCCGTTTTATAAAAACCTTTATTAAGAAGACCTACCTTTTGTCCACTTTAACAATAGATTATCAATAAATGAAACAAAATAAATATTGTCATTACATTTATTTCGTTTTCATTTATAGACCTTCTAACTATCAAGTGATGAATATTGATATCTCTACCAATATAATGATGGGGTTTCATAATACAAATTACTTAAGACAAAATATAATTACTCATGGACGGTTGAAAAACTAAGGTCATTTTCTCAGTCGGTTTTACCTACAATGAAAAATTTTTTGAAAATAATAATCTTGAGAATTTCGTATTTTCCACAATTATTTGATGACTTGTGTGAAGTAGTCTTAGTAACAACCTTCATTACCCTTCTAGTAGTGTACCTATACAACATGTCTTAAACGGAAAAGTCGAGTATCACGGAAGTGTACATATATATTTATCCGTGAGATTAGATTGTAATTGATTTGTTAAATTTATTTTTTTATTTCCATGTGACGTATGGTCCTTTAATTGAAACTGTTAAGACTTGAATTCCTTCCTTTTCTATTGAGATGGTATTACCCACACGTAAGTCTTTTTTTATTACAATCACATTTTTATCGAAAATTTTAAACAAAAATCTTAAAGAAGGAAGGAGATTTTACTACTAATATTGTACGTGTTCTATTACGTAAATATTTATAACAGAAACACAAAAAGAGAAGTCCCAGGAACATAAAACGTGACCGAAAAGTACTATCGTATAGATATAATTTCAAGCGTGTAAAAAGAAATGATTCTTATTTTCCGTAACTCTTCAACAATCTACTACTAAGTTGTCCTGTCTACTCTAATCAGTTTATTAATCTTATTATGTATTTAATACAATTTTTCACTAGTCTTATAATGTACCCCTTAACCAAAATGTACTACTCTCAATAAAATTTCCGGAAGTGAAAAGTATTACACTTCTTTGAACCCATTAATACTATAAAAACAAACGGAGTACATTTTACAAGAAAACCTTTACACAGACTTGTTTGTGTGTGATTTTATCATCCAAAGTATAATACGAAGATCCTTTATTGAGACAACCCTCGAGTTGGTTCTACAAGACGGTGATTTTATTTTATTATTGTCGAAAATGGGTTAAGGAATTCCTTTCGTCTCTTTTGAAAAAAGATTAAACATTTAAAGAGAGGGGTGTGAGGGGAGGGGAGAAAATTCAAAGTAACGAAATAGTTAAACAGATCACCGTACACGACGATATTCGACTGTTTTACTTACTCGGTTCTCGTGTATTCTTTGCTCTGTTTGGAACATACACAATCAAGAGTTTATATACAATATCTAGTAGTGAAAGATCCATATCTCTGAACGTATGTATGTATTTGACAGTATAAAGACGTCCACTTAAAGGATTAATAAAGTTGAGTTAATTTTATAGTAATAAAGTACCTTTAGACGTTACTTACAGTATTAAAAGTCCACGAATTTGTAAATTCGTACTGACTCTTAATGACTTAATTTTACGATTTAAATAAACGGTCAAAAATATAAAACTGAGATTGAATATTACGTCTCTAAACGTCGACATAAAGTCACCTGACTAATACTACCAGTATGAGATAAAACAAACCCGAGTTTTGAAAGAGACATTATCGTTTCTTTTATGTTTCTTCTATCTTTTGTACAATCGGGTACAGATACAACCCTTTCAATAAAAGTATTTCGACATACAATTATCACTATAATAATTACCGACATGTAGACTAAATTGAACACTGGAACTTCTAACATAGATCAAACGTAAGGTAATTTTCAAAAATTATTCTAAAGTTCCTTTTATTATTATTTTTCACAAGTCGAAGTGGAAACGAAGAGAAATTGTTAAGTCTCATGGTTAATATTGTATTGGAAGTAAACTGAACGTTGGTAGGGACACGAGAGTTGTTGTATAAGTCAACATACGATTATGAATTTCCCGTCTTATTCATAGAAGACAAAAAAAAATGAAAACGAGGTAAGATTTCACTGGAGAGTTTACACATTATGAGTTGATAAGCAATAGATAATTTCGGATAAAAACTAGTAAATCTCAACAACTTTTTCGTAAAATTTTTCAAGTTCTTACGTATAGAAGTAAACATAGAATTTCTCTCTAATATAAAAGATTTATACCATACCACAGTCTCCTCCTTTTTCCTTAAAACTAATAATTTCCAAAGTCTTAAGAGGTGAGGAAACTTCTTCACATCTTTAATTCTTTTTTTTTACTTCTCTTTCTTTTTACTCTCATATACTATTTTCGACTTCCTATTTTGTCCACTTTGTAAAACCCACGGGTCTCTTAATAGTAAAAAGTTTCGTCTGAGTCGTCAAGAATAGGAGACAACTACTCGGTTTTTGATATGGTAATTTGTGAGAAAGTGTTGTCACAAAGAGTTTCAGACCAGACTTTTTTACTAAGTCACTTCCGGAGGACCTTTAGATGAGGCTACCCGTCCCAGTACTTCCCACCCAGGAAAGGTACACCGTCCCAATCAGGACGTCCCCTCGTTGTCTATTTCATACCGTTGAGGTCCGACTAATGATTCCTATCAAACGAACCTCCTATATTTATAAAATGTCTATAAAAGTAATTAAATTGAATGATTCACCTTTTTCTTTAACTTAAACAGTAAACAAATAATGGTCGTACGTCAGTCTTGATAAACTTAGAACCACTCTTGTCGAAAATACGTCGAGGACACTCACGTTTCAGCGAAGTCAGTACAGACTGGGAAACTCTGGGGTACCTGAGTACATCGGGTCGTCCGTAGAGACAGGTACCTTAAAATCCGTTCCTATGACCTCACACAACGACAAAGGAATAGGTCCCCTAGGAGGGTTGGTTCCCTGGCTTGGATGTAGAGGACGTCGACGACGTGACGACGTAAAGGTGACTCGGTGACGTCTTTGGGTGTACATCGAAGGTTTACTCCAGTTTCTTTCTCGATTTAGGATCGTAATGGGTTTAGTTTCAAGCATAATGTTTGTTTCTAGTATTTTTTAAATAAATACGAGATAAAAGAAAAACCACTACAAAAATTTTACCATCTAAATTATTTACCATAGAACGACTATATAGGGTAACTAAAATTAATCTTCCCTTACTTTGGTGGTCAATAAAAGGAGGATTTTATATCATAAATTGAATGTTTAACTATTCCGTCCATTTTTGATCTGTTTGTATATAGTATCTATAGATATTAAATACACCATTTATACCACTGTGTGACCCTTTGTTTCAAATTCTTAGTATACCTCTTTTCGTCCCATCCTTAACCCTAGTTTTTCTATTACTTAGTTCTCCCGGATTCTAAAATAATTACTTGGTTCGTACCTACTGGACTTTCACTTCAGTGAGTCAGTACAGACTGAGAAACACTGGGGCATCTGACATCGGATGGTTCGAGGAGACAGGTACCCTAAGAGGTCCGTTCTTATGACCTCACCCAACGGTAAAGGAAGAGGTACCCTAGAAGGGCTGGGTCCCTAGCTTGGGCCCAAAGGACGTAAACTCCGTCTACGAAATTGGAGAGTTGGTGGTCCCTTCGGGCTACTGGACTTCTACCAGAAAAATCGATGGCTATAACACCGTTTGGAACAGAACCTGATTTACTTGGTATTCTGTAGTCTTCTCACCAAAGTCTGACACCGACCTATATTGTACCTCTCTTTTGTAGCTTTCTATGAGAGTTAGAGAATAAGACTAATTACTGAAGTACATGGTATTGATTGTTCACTGTTCTGTGTTCGTCTTCACACTCTAAACCTCTTAACGGGGTCCTCGTAGTAATACATATCGTTGTGACTTGATAGTCCTTTCCTGACCTTTGTCTCCTTCTTGTTACCGTCCCCTTCTTCACCCTTCGGATTCTTGTAAAACTTTTAGACTCACTTGACTTCTACTGTCCGTAGAAGTTTGTACTTGTTTCATTGATTATGTCCTTAATTTAGAAATCGAGTATGGAATAAAGAGAGGATTAAGTCAACAATGACAAGATACCAGAAGACCTTAAATTAAAACATCTCCTCTTCAGACTCCAGTGAAAGTACAAGAAAACTTCCATGTATTTGACCTTAATGTACCTTAAATAACCTTATTTTTACCTTAATGTTAAGGGTCTTTGACGAGAGGACGTGACCAAGACACGGTGTTCTCTTATTGACCTTCATTTCGTCGTCGGTAAGAGGATACTTCCAAGTACCTTCCGTGGTGTTCACGACGGTCGGTGTGGCTGCCAACGATGGAGTGAAGTAATAACATCCCGTCGTCACTTCCGACACCGTAGAGTTCAAGGGTCCTCTAAAGGAGGTAGTCAAAGAGACTCAGGATTCGGTCACCCATACATCGAAGTAGTATTCTGTAGTTGAAGAAGACGTTCAGTGGGTGTACCACCTCCGACCTCCAACACTCTCCATCTACACGTAGGGTCAACCAGGAACGACGGAAGGAATAGAGTGTGGGTCGAATACAAGGACTGGTTACGGGGACGACTGGGTATCGTGGTAGTCCCGGTTGTGACCTAAGTCTTCGTCGTCAGAAGAATGAAGAAGTCGTTGAGGCGTTCACGTATTACAGAGTTGGGATATTTTTTAAGGGATTAAGTCATTGTAAGTATGTCGATAAAGAAAAAATTAACTTGAGAAAACTTCCTCATTGAACAAAGAAAGATCGACCTACAAACAGTCCAAAAATAAAAAAATGAAAATGTTAATTTTTGTAAAAGTTCGTGTACTGAACCTCACCCTCACATACACAAACAATTAAGTAACTAAGACGGAGTCTTAAAAAAGAAAATGAGACGGGATTAAACAAAACTCCTAACAAGTAAATGTGAATTCTTTCATCAAAAACTAATAGAGAAAATAATAATTATAGTTATTATTATAAGTGAGATGACTTAAATGATGGATGATCCTCAATTTGGGTCTCTTCCGTTACCGTGAGGTGAGGTCATGAGAACGGACCTTTTAGGGTATCTGCCTCCTCGGACCACCCGACGTCGGGTGCCCCAGCTTCTCAGCCTGTGCTGACTCGTTGAAGTGAAAGTGAAAAGTGAAAGTACGTAACCTCTTCCTTTACCGTTGGGTGAGGTCACAAGAACGGACCTCTTAGGGTCCCTGCCGCCTCGGACCACCCGACGGCAGACACCTCAGCGTGTCTCAGTCTGTGCTGACTTCACTGAATCGTCATCGTCGTCCTCAATTTGGGAAATCTTCGTAATATAAGAACAAGAGTGAAGTTATTGGGACACTCTGTAATCTATAGAGGGTTACTCGTATAATTTATAATACAACCTAAAGGGACACAATATCTCAAACTTTTTATCTCTTCTACAACCGTTAAAAAACCAACCAAACAACTGAACGAATGAGTAGAAATCTTGTTCAGGACTAAATGGATTTTGATCAAACGGTTATACGTTCACACACCTAACACCACGTAGAATAAGGGGCGGGAAGAGTGTAGATACATGAGGAAGGAGTACAGATGTAGACTCCCGACCCAACTACCGGTGTAAAGGATCAGGTTACAAGTCACGGATCCGAAGAGAGATTTTGTCGGTCGGAAGGGTGGAAAGAAGATTCTGTGGACCTTATCTAAGTCTGTATTTTTATCTATGATTGCCTATACAGGTCGTAAGTGTTGAGAGAGATATACGGGTAGAGGAGACGGACACCGTAAAAAAAGAACACCCCTGATATGGTCGTGGACCATATGTGATGAAGAACGGATTGATATAAGATCCCTAACATCAACGACAGACGTGTAACTCTCTCTCTCCACTAGTACTCTTTCTTCTCCCCCTGTCGTTGTAAAACCAAAAGATGTTTTCGTAGTGAGTAGAGATCTCTCTTCCGACGATCAAAAGACCGACCAAACAGGAATGTAAAAAGTTTTACCCGACTTACATGCCCACCCATCAGAACAAAGACGTCCGTTTCTTAACCATCGACAACTAACGTAAAATTTTAAGGTAACATAACCGGAAAATCGATCATTTTTAGACGTCCAACACTATCAAATTTTTGTCGATAGAAAGATTGATAGATCTTAGACAGATAGTTAGATAGTAGGTAGAGATAGTAAAATAAGTACCCCTTTTAAAATTAATCGAAACGATCGACACGTGTCACAATTTGACCCTCTAGAAAGGGGAGTGGTGTAGATATTAGAGGGAAAATCACTACAAAGATAATAGGATTCCAATGTCCTTAAACCCCGTCTGACATGAACAACCTCCTTCCGGATCGTTGAGAGTAACTAATTTCTACTAGTGTGTAAAGTTTCATTAATTCTTCTTACGACGACGACGATTCAGTGAAGTCAGCTTAAGATTCCTTTCTAATTGTGATTTATCTCAGAAAGGAGTTTAAGACGCTTCCTTGTGACGTCTCTCCTCCTTAGACCTTGGTTTCGTACTAGTCGAGTGTCTATATGAAACACTGTTAGTTTTAGAGAATATGTAAATAAATACCGACTTCGTGTTATAAGTGTAAAAAAAATAAGTACCCTATAAAGACTTATAGAGAGGGTATGTACTTCCAAAAGGTACCAACTAAATAGTATTTATGATTTGACCTTAAAGTAAAATGTCTGTGAAGGACGACAACCGAAACGATGTAAACGTAATTCAGTTGTGTTCGACATTATTCGGTTGTGTAGTAAAGTTAAATTTATATCGTCATCCAACGTCAGAAGATTTTTTTTCAGAACTCACGGGAAGTCACAAAAAATATATAAATAAATAATTATACCATCCAGGAACTGAAAAGTTCTCATTTTAGTTTCTCTTCGACTCTTTACATAGTGCACCTAACGAAAGAATACAATCACAGTATGAGGTGTCACGACACAGTCCGTACGCCTCATATGACAAGAACTTGTCTTGAAATTTTGTCAGTAGGATGTCAATTCGAAGTCATAAACTAAATCTTAAATGGATAATATTTAGAACAAATTGTAAAGGATTATAATTTCTATGTTCAAAATTTTATATATGAGAGTCTCATATACCAGTTATAAAACATACTCGTGTGTAATTCTTATTCCTTCTACCTACGGTGTCAAAAGGGAAAACTTCGTGAATTAAATCTTAGATTGGAGTCTAAATAAATAACCAACAGGTTATCGAAGACGTTTTTCTAAAAATTTAAGTCCCAGATTTAGAAACAGTGACTGGTAACTCTCCGAAATCACATTTTCATTTGTATGTACTCCGAGACTCTTCTTATTACAACGGTGAAGAAATACGTCGACTCAAAAGATTTAATTCAAGTAACGTACCTATTAAAGGATATTGGTGTCCCCCGTCTCGACCGACCAACTGACACTCTTTTAATTACTCGTCTCTTCGGACTTTTTTCTCCCTTTCTCACTTCATTTGAGAACGGATTACATTTCCTTTATGTGACTACAGGTCTACTTCTCTTCACTAGTCTTCAAATGAGTCAGTCCTGATTTATTAACTAGACGTCTTTTACGTAACTGTCAGTCATTCTTTAGGTCTGAAAGTCGAAACAACCCGAAACTCAACCACTGATTCTGTCACAACTAACAACAAAACGAACTTACTCCTGATGAAAAGATGCTGACGATTACCACCAAGTTAAAGTTAGATTTCGTAAAGATAACTCGAAAACTTAATAACTCGTCCTTACTACTCCCTGCTCGAATACTAGTTCACACTCCAATAATCAATTCAATCACGACCCATTCCAGAATAAACTGGTCCTTTAAGTTGTGTGTCCTGCCAGGAAGTAATACTGCGTCCTGAAAACAGTTTTTTGTTTTTATAACGATCTTCCCCTTCTGTACCTTTTGTCGTGACAAGTTTAGGTTCCTCAACCACTTTGAATGAGTCCTTGTCAATATTTCCCATCTTTATAAATAGACACATTACTTTTCGTTTTAAAGATGAAGTCGTATAATAGTACCCCATATTTTAAGTCATAACGCAAAAGAGACCCTTTTCTAGACTTCAACATGGTGTCATTAACTTTTTAGACAGACCTTCGTTATGTAACTAAAAACCGTACATAGAAAAATTTAACCCTCTAAACTTTTACGTATTTGTCTAAGGATCACAAAGGAAGGATGTATCCCCATCATGGTCAGATTTTACTTCGTCCTATAACCTACCCACGGCCGAGTTCCCCGACCCTATGCGTCATCCCTCCCCCTTGCATACTTACGTTTCGTACCGACGTCGTATTGACGAAAACATCGAAACATGTTTCGCTTTTTATGTATGAGTTAACTTGATAAATTGGTTGTGAATAAAGATGTGACGTCTCAACTTGATAACGAACCAAATAAGTACGTAAGAATGTACTTTGTACTATTTTTGTGTTACATAAATAGTGATTTTACGATCACTCGTTAACGATTTCTTATTTCTGTGTACCGAACACTTGAAGACGGGGGAGAGGGTTAGGGAACGTCACCGAGAGAGGAGACGAGCAAGTGTCATAGTATTTAGTCTTTGTTATTTATGGTAGTAAAGAAACTAGTGTGTAATCGACTACCTATAAGATAACATACATTTATCCGGTGGTACCTCTGTGATCAATGAAACGACGGTCGTGAAAAAGTCTCTACGACCACTCCCATGTCTCACGAAACAAGACAAACCTGTCTCCTCCTCCTCGTTTTCGACTTCACACTTCTGTTTCCACTTCCGTCCGTAATGGGATTCGTCGAGTCATGTTCGTTGAAACGACGACATTATCTACTAATACACAGTTACGTGTAATTATAAACTACACGTAGCAGTATAATAGGAAATACACGTGAAAGTGTTATAACACTTCGTCGTTCCGACGAAATCTGTTCCTAAAGATATCGGTTCACGTCACCAAAAATGAACCACTTTAATCGTGTGTAGGACAGGAAGGTTGCAGTTTTTCCTACGAAAACAAATACAACTTATTTGTCCGTCCCCGACCCAGGTCGGAAGAAAATTTTGTGCCATAATAGAACTCACGTATTTGTTTCTGACTGTTTTATCAAGAATTTACCATGTGACTTCGTAAAACATAAGACGAGGAACCTTTGTTTCTGAATCGAAGACAGTAATATTTTCGGGGAACTTTGTCTAGACCTTCATTTTCGAATACGTAACACCCCTCTCTGGTTACTTCTTTTGACTTCTTTTACGAATCTAGATGTTTCCGAAGACGAGTAAAAATAAAAGAAAAAGACTTATAACTTATGTTCGAGACCCTTCGAAATAAACGAGTGTGTTACGGACTGGTGTACACGCTTGGTAATTTTCCCGCATCGAGGGGACGGTAAAACTACGCCGGGTTTTATTTTTTACATTTACGATTAGAGGTCTATACAAGGTCGACAGGAAACATAGTAATTAAGAGAAGAGTTCATGTTATTAAGTCCTGTTATTGGATTTATTATATAAAAATCGTCAGTCTTTCTTGGAGATTTTCACCTGTGAATTACTGTTTCCCCCATTTTTCTCTTTATTCTCAAACACCTTTGTATTTTTAGACTTTAGTATTCCCGTCAGTCAGTATTCTGGACCGTTGTGAACTCCTTTTTTACTTCGAGTTAAAGAATATTACTGACAAAGAGTGTTTCTGGTGAGAGGTCTTATCTTTAGTTGAAGATAACGTAGTAACTAAGTAAGTAGGTAAGTGAGTAAGGTATTCGTATAAAAGTCACGAACGATTTACAACGTATAATGCACTCTGTTTTCTCACGGTCTTAACGGTCTTATATATAGTCTCTCTTTGGAACAGGAATTCCTTCAATGTCAGTCCATGTTACCATGGATTCTATTATACGTGTATTCATTGATGTCGTACCGAAGGGACCACTGAGTCTACCACTTCCTACGCGGACGTTACGTCCTCTACGTCCGAACTAGGGACCCAGTCCTTCTAGGGGACCTCTTCCCTTACCGTTGGATGAGGTCATAAGAACGGACCTTTTAAGGTACCTATCTGCTTGTACCGCCCGATGTCTGGTACTCCAGTGTTTCTCAGTCTGTACTGATTCGTTGATTGTGAAAGTGAAAGTTGATATCTTATTTCCCTCTTTAGTTCTCTTTTTACTAGGACCTACTTCATCCTTCGTAGCTTGTACTGGGAATTACTGGGGACGGAGGACTATAAGTACGAGAACTCATACCCGACCTGGGTCGTTGAGAGAAGATTATGTCGTTTTCACTTCCCGTCCCGCCCAAAGTACCCGTACACTGTACAAGTGTGTCCGCGGACGTAAACCAAATTACAAGACAACAGTAGTTGAGCTTTAAAATAGAGACTTAAGGTATTCACCTTAGGTCACTGTCACCTTACACGTGTAGTCGTCTTCTCCGCCTAACTTGTACACATAGACGGAAGAAAGAACCGATGAGGTAAGGATCTGTCCACAAGAGTTGTTGTGTCCTAAGACCGTCCGGACGCTAAGTGTCGTCAAGTACTCGGAGTTTCGTTCCGTTTCTTCCGCCCGATGAACGTGTTAATTCCCCTCCGGGACTCTCGGACTACTCCACCAGAAAGGAAGGTTTGGTCCTGAACGAATTCTCTGTCCTTCTTTGGTAACCGTAGGATTCTTTGTTTTTACTTGGTCCTTGAGATAGTATATATATATATATAAAAGTACAATGAGAAGACCTAATCGGTCAGAGAACACGATTTTTAATGCTGAATTATCCTTTCTCTTCTCTTTGAGTATCAAGGAAAAGGAAAGTCAGAACCGAATGAGTAATCGTGGGACTTCCATCTCTCCCAGCCATATTACACACTGGTAGTTCTTTACTTAAATTTTTCTCAACTCAATCAAAATCCGTTGTCAAAGATGACAACGTATTTTACGTACACGGACATACTTGATGTTTGCTAGTACATTACTAAGACATATGTTAAATTACAAGAATATAAACGTAAATTTGGACCGAAACATGTTATATTTTAATTGTCATTTTAAGTACGATTATTAAAATTTTCAGCTAGAAAGAGATAAGTCTTACTGTCTCGTTTATTTTTTAGTGGTACTGTTGATTTCTTTCCCTGATTGTCTTTTTTCCTTTTTTTTTTTTTTTTGGAAACTCCCTTGAAAAAGGACGAAAAACTTGATCAGAAATGAAAACAGAACCCAGGGTGTTTATCGTCCGGTGTCACTACCCGACAGTGAGGGTTCTAATCCAACATTTGACAATCAGACTGTGAAACACTAGGGTACCTGACATCAGACGGTCCTAGAAGACAGGTACCTTAAGAGGTCCGTTCTTGTGACCCCACCCAACGGTAAGGGAAGAGGTCCCCTAGAAGGACTGGGTCCCTAGTTTGAGTCATAGACATCCGTCTAAGAAATGACAGACTCGGTGTTTTCTTCGGTTCTAATCCAACATAACTGTTTTTATAAAACTGACGTTAGAGAGACAGAGAGAAAGAGTGGAAGATATACATTAGAAAGAGACTCCCAACTGTATCTTTCGTTTGATGGTAAAACACTCTTCTGAAATCGGTTCTCGGTGTTCCTGGACACAGAACAGTCGTCGGTGTCCTCACTCCCACTTGTAACAAAAAGGGATCAACTCGGGACTCTACTGAAGTCGGAGTCGACTGTAGGACTGACGTCCGGACCCTCCCTGGGATTCAGTCTTCGTGTAACGATTCGGTGTGGGTCTAAGGGTTGGTTGTGTTCGATGTGTGTATACACGTACGAGCCGACACAGACTGAGAAACGTTGGGGTACCTAACGTTCGGTGGTCCAAGGAGACAGGTACCTTAAAAGGTCCGTTCTTATGATCTCACCCAACGGTAAAGGATGAGGTCCCCTAGAAGGATCGGTCGCACTTCGTTCTTATAAATAATGAAGTATCCGAGTCACCATTTCTTAGAAGGACGGTTCCGTCTTTTGTGTCCGAACTAGAGACTCAACCCTTCTAGGGGACCTCATCCTTTACCATTGAGTAAGATCACAAGAACGGACCTTTTAAGGTACCAGTCTCCTCGGACCGTCCGATGTTAGGTACCCCAATGTTTCTCAGTCTATGTTGACTCGTATGTACGTACACTGGACCATCTAAAATCTCATCAAACAAAACGTCATTATCTTTTGATTACATAACCCTAAATCATCTTATTTTCGAATGAAGATTCCTGACTCCTTCTAGTAAACTGTACAGAAAACCCTATTCGTAAATCACTACCTCCTGTGCCGTGACGTCTCTTCTCACACGTTAGATCCGATCCGGTTATGAAGAGTTCGAAAAACTAGAGTTCTTGGGAAATATTAGAATTTTTATAACTCCTGGAGTTTCTCTAAAATAAATACGTTTAATATAGACAGTATCATTTTTGATTTTGACTCCATAAATTGTAAACATAATTTAAGTAAATTATGTACGTAACGTATATCAATTGTGTAAAAATATTTTTATTTATATAAAAGATTTTTATTTAAATCACTATCCCTACCGTTACACGTGTAAAAACTTTTACGGAAGTTGTAAACTGAATTATCTTTTTACAATCTAAGGTTACACGAAGACGTAACTTTGACAATCTATTTACTTAGTTCATCGGAGACCTTTTAAAGAGACACATAAACACACTCTTACTCTTATATTTATCTGTTATAGAATTAGGGACCTGGCGTGTACCTCTTGTTGACTCCATACCTCTACCCTCTCAAGTCTCGTGTATAACCGATGTCGTACGACTTGTTCCTTTTAGAGTCCTTCCATCTAGAGTGTTCCAAACTTATAGTATGAGTCATCGAATAAGTTATCTCCCAAACCGTCTTTAGTCAACAGTTCGGTTTTCGGTGACGACGAGAAAGGAACGATTTCTTAGGAACTAAGATAAGTCTACAACCGTCACACACATAACTCGTCCATGTAGTACTAATCGAAAGGAAAAAGGTCACTAACAATTTTTACGTTTGTACACTGTATCGGTACCGTTATTTTTCTTCAGACTACAACGTCCACCAGTACCGTCACACATTCAAAAGTGACTCTGTCTCTGAACGAGGAAAGACTGGGATCTCCGGCATGACTTTCTTATACTACGATATTAGTGGGACGAAGTCACTAAGTCGGTTCCTTTAGACTCTCTCGACTGAGCCTCGGACCTATGACAACTTGGTGATTCAACAACTTCTAAAACCTTGACACTCGACTATTCGGGTAACTGTAGATACCTCTGACTCAACTGACGGTAACTAACCTGAAACTCCGTGGTCGATCCACCAATAATTTTATCAGTCCATTTCGATTACACCCAGACTTTATGTGACCATAATTGTCTTTGTCTTTTCTTATCTTAATCCGTACTTTCTTAACACCTCCATTTAAAACCTCCATTTGAAACAACACATATACCCATAACTACACACACCAACGTCCTACCTTTCCTTCACTATCAATACTACGTCAATTAACGGACGAACCGATTAATCTTTCTGTCACCACGGTCTTTGTGACGTCTACACTATCCAAACCCTCCCTTATATTACCTAATTTAGACCTGTATGTCTCACTTCCTCTATGAATTTTATGTACCATGTACCAACCATAACTTATTTACAAATAACACTATATCCTGTCTTAACTAGACTATAGGTATCCCAAACAAAGGAATATAGGAAGTGTGAAAGTGATTTTACAACGAAAGAATCCTTTCAGACAAAACTAATGAGATAGATTTTGATTATAAGTACGAGGTGAAGAATTGTAAATAGGTGTTACAGAACTATTCACGATACAGTGAAGATACGAGAAAAAATTTCGACCCGTGAAGAGATTATTTGATGTATGTACAAATGGACAATACAAAAGGATTATCTTTCATTCGGGTTATTATCTTGAAAAATAGACAAAACAAGTGAAGACATTGAGGTCTTGGGTCTAGTTATGGACTATCGATCACCTATAAGTCTTTTTATACATAATTTTCTCACTTATTTGTGAGTATCGTACTCCAAGTCCCGACGTTTGTATAAACCGGTAGTATACGGATCTCCATCGTTAGCTTCGGAGTCCTACTCTACTTACATAACATTAACTTAAGACTTGAGTGTTTCTATTGTGGTCTATGAATAATTGTTCCCAGTAGAATTTGTAAAATATATGTAGACTCGTAAATCGTGTATTTTTAAAACGTCCATCTGTCAATAGAGAGGGTGAAATGTCCATCTGTTCTGAGTCCCTTCAGTCCATTGAGTTGAGTCCAATGTTTAATCGCTTCCCCGACCAGGAAATCCATTTTCTGATCTTATTCGAGAACATATCTTGAAAGTTACCTTTAAAATGGATTCCCTACCTTAAAATTTAATACAAGTCAGTACCATACATTAAAAGTTCCTTTTAATAGGTCTCCACAAGAACGAAAGACCGAAACATTTTTGATCTCCAGTGGGGGAAGAATATTAAAGTTCTTTTTTATTAGGGACTACAATTTCAGTCTTATAGTAAGTCTATTGATAGTGGGTCCATTTGTAGAGAAGATCATAGACTTATTTCTTCCTCATTTTTTACTAGTTTGTTTGTTTGTTTGTTTTAATTGTCAATTTTCGTTTTAGTTAAACAGATAACTTTTCTGTCCCGTGAAAACTAGGGTAACCAAAAGATCGACCTTGGTATCACTTCATTGTACCCCCTGGAATATTTCATATATTGTGATCGTCCCATCTCTTATGATCCTAAAAGAATTTGAGTTACGCAACCGACATTCAATTTCAATGTACTGAAGTTTCCAGTCAGTTCTGTAGAAAAGGGAATTACCAAAAGTGTTCTTTTACTGGTGTGTGAATAAAGTAAATTTTGTCTGAGTCGGATTCCTACCAAAAGGAGAAAGATACTTTTTCGTCCGATAATCACTTCTATTCCCGAGAAAACCGAAACACTATGTAAAAAAGTGTAAAGCAAGTACCCGTATTCTACCTTTTTGTTCTACTTTACTAAGAAAATAACCCGTAAGTTAATTTTTTACGGTACTCATACGGTAATCAAACGTATTTAGGATCTTTACACAAAGTTCGTTTACACATAATACAACTCCTTTTCTGTGTTCCCATATTGGAACCCGTCTGGTAAATTGAAGAGACGAAATGTAAATGTTCGTCATTATATTTCTCTGTCCTAATGTACTAGAAGTTCCAGGACAGGTGTACCTAAACTAATACCCTCTCCGTCAAATGACATCGTCGATCCCTCGGACCCGAGACCTTGGTCTTACGGATGCAAATCTGGGACGGAGTGAAGGGAATGAGTAGTGTACGATACCGTACCCGTACGACATTGGGGAATTCGGAGTCGGAGGAAATACCGTTTTACTCCTAACGTTGGAAACGTCTCGGGGAAACTCATAATGTGTATTGGTAGTAACATTCGATAAATCGTAACCCAAATCATTCCTTAGTTATTTGTCATAACACTTGTTCACTACAAATATAACATTTGATTAAAAAAAAAAAATTAGGAGATTGTTACTGTTTTTGAAAGGATTCTTATGTCCTACCATACTAAAAGGAACCAATTTGAGAAATTGTATAAACGTAACAAAATTTTTAGATAAATTGTAGATATGATAATAAGTTTCATATTTTCTCGTTCAGTTTTGTAATTAAAGTAAATACGATAGTGTTTGTTAACCGAATTAATAAAAGTGAGGGAGGTGGTAGGGGGTGGAGTAATTGACCTCAATTACTGTGATAATAATACATAGAAGGTGTGTGGGAGTATATTGTCTACGGGTTCACCGGGTCACCATTTCTGAGGTAGACGGTTACATCCCCTGCGTTCTCTGGGTTCAAGGTAGGGACACGACCCTTCTACGGGACCTCATCCCTTGTCATTGTATGAGGTCATAAGAACCAACCTTTTAAGGTACCTGTCTCCTCTGACCGTCCAATATCAGGTACCCTGACGTTTCTCAGTTTGTACTGACTCGTGTATGTGTATACGTTTGAAAGGAATTTACCTACTCTCGTACCTCTGAGTCCTTCGAATTCCTTGAACGACTTCTGACGTGTCGTCTTTTACCGTCGTGGTTTTAAGGTCCGGCAGACTGAAGTCGTAGGCTCGAGAATTAATCTACCAAACTCGTGTTTTCGGGAAACAAACCCAAACAAAGTGTGTTAGATACGAGAGAGTTCTCTAGTTCGACGGGGTAATATATTTAGATAGGTAGGTAGGTTCGTAAAGAAACAGATAATTTTATACTAGTTGTCCTAAACTTGAGAACCAAGTACCAAATATTCATTTCACTCTTACTAAACACTGAAGTCGTATCACACTAGTAGTACGTAGACTGAATCCATGTTAAGTCGTCGTTTGACTTGTAGAGAGGACCATCCGAGAAAACAATCCGTCGCTATTAAGAGAACACTTTACTTAAACGATTGTCTTACTCAAAATAATCGAACAAGGTAAAGGAAGTAACTTTTCTTTTTTTAAAAAAGAAAGGATATTTGTAAAACTCAAAATTTTTATTTATTTTTGACTAATTACAAAGGATAAATTTCAGGTGTTACTTAGAATCTTCAGGTATATTTTATAATTTTTGGGATAGAGTTTATATCAAAATTCATATTAAAGAGTTTAGATTTTAATCCAGTGATGTTCGTCAGTTTCTAATTCGATTTTTTCTATAAGTAAAGGAACGGGAAAGTGGGAGAAGGAGTAAGAAGACACCCTTTTTTTTTTTTAAGTGATTATACGACGTGTAACATGTAGCGTAAAGGAAAACGACCAGAGACATAAACATCCGGAGTGTACCTTTTAGTTAAAGACGAAATAAGAACATTCGGACCAAAATAGAAGGATTTATATAGGAACAACAGTCTTTGGTTAGTTCGTAAAACAAGAGGGACAAATATTTAGTAAGAAGAAATACGAAAACGAAGGTTGAGAGAGACGAAGAAAAGAGAGGAAACAACACCCATGACCTCTAGACGTTCGTGGTGAGTGACAGGAGAATTGAAAAACTAGGAGTCCATCCAGTCGGATTGAGTGTAATCGACACTTCTCCTCCGTCCCTCTCACTACGTCAGTCGTGACCCTCCTCGACTGGTCGGAGGGACTTCCTATACCGGAGAGGATTAACAGTGGACCCACCTCGTACCTACTCATGTGGACGTCAACACAGAGACCCCGGTGGGGTGACGTTCCGGAAACTTCTATTCGTACAACCTTTGAACCAGTTACGAATCAGTACCCAAACTTTGACTTCACTTCAGCGAGTCAGCACAGACTGAGAAACGCTGGGGTACCTAACATCGGATGGTACGAGGAGGGAGGTACCCTAAGAGGTCCGTTCTCATGACCTCACCCAACGGTAAAGGAAGAGGTCCCCTAGAAGGACTGGGTCCCTAGCTTGGACTCAGAGGGCGTAAGGTCCGTCTGCGAAATTGGAGACTCGGTGGTCCCTTCGGGTCAGTACCCAAATCAAGCACGATATTGTTTTTATGGTATCGTTGTTGTCTTTGAATAAAGAGTGTCAAGATCTCCGACCCTTCAGAGTGTCGTCCCGTCGTCACCATAGACCATTCTCGGTAAAAGAGTACCTGTTGAACAGAAAAACGATATTACAGTGTGTCGTCTCCTGAAGGGTCCACCGCTTCACCATTTCTTAGACGGACGGTTACGTCCTCTATGTTCTCTACGTCCAAACTAGGGACCCAACCCTTCTAGGGGACCTCCTCCCGTACCATTGGGTGAGGGTAGAAGAACGGACCTTTTAAGGTACCTGTCTCCTTGGACCACCCGATGTCAGGTACCCCAGTGTTTCTCAGTCTGTGCTGACTCGTGTGTTGCATTGTTGTTTGTTTTCTTCCCCGTACGATCGAGAGACCTCAGAGAAACTAATCCTATAATTAGGGTAAGAACTGTTGAGGTGGGAATACTAGCTTTGTAAAGGTTTTCGGAGGTGAACGATTGTGGTAGTAGTGGAACCCCTAATGTAAACTTGTATTCTTAAAACGTCCCCCTGTGTTTGTAAATTCTTAAAACGTCCCCCTGTGTTTGTAAATCTGGTATCGTCAGTCAATAGTAAACGGTTGGACACAGAGACTGAAGAAATTGTTGAGTTTAACGAGGTGACAAAGAATAGTTCTCGGAAAGAGTGAGGTTTAGACATAAAAGAGTGACCACAACTTAAGTAATTAGTCCTATTCTACAATGTGACGTCGTTGGTCGTTGGAGATGTAGAGTCACCGAATTTTGTTGTCTCTAGATAAAGAATAAGTACGATGCACAGTGGGTTCCTGGGTCCTACTACTTCGTCCACAGATGAACTTGTCACGGTCAATGACACGGTCTTTCTCCTTTCTTACTTGACACGTCTCAGACCGGAACCGTTAGTCTATAAGTCGGGGTCCAGTCCTAGAACTTGATATATGTATTCGAAGGAGTTGGAGTTCCCTCGGTTCTCACCTTAGACAATGTGTTTGGATAAAGGGGATGAGACCCCTATCCTTTAGTCTTTACAAGCCACTCGTCGTCCCGTTATTAAAATAGAAAATTAATTTGTTTGTCTTCTATCGTTAAGAAGTCCAAAAAAAAAAAAGTCAAGAAACAAGATAAAGCTCAAATAACGGAGTTAATTTTATAACACTTTAGAAAGATAAAAGGTAAGGAACCAGACAGGAAAGAAAGGTCAGAGTGTAATAAACGTCATTTATAAAATGCAGGAAAACGTGTCGTCAGATTGAAAGACTACGGGTCACAGATAAGAGGAAGGAATCGGGGTCTAGGTAAAAGAAATAATCTAAAGAGACTTGAGGACGTCGAGAAAGACAGACATGGGGTGTTGAATTGGAAATTAATAAACGGATGACCCGAAAGGTGAACCAAGACGGAAAACAGTCGACTCAGTCTTGTATTGAAAGAGAGTGGTGGAGGGAGGGGATGAGGTTTAGCTGGGTCGGAGGGTTGGAACTAAAGGTTTCAAGAAGGTAATAAGAAGGGTCGTGAGTCGGAGTGTCAGAAGTAAAGAACGAATGAGAAAACGATTAGAGAACACAGAGTATTAGCACGTCAATGGTTCGAGAAGGGGTACGTGGGTAATACGAGCACGCTTAGTTTACTGTATCACTTTCACTCTGCAGACAACGTCCGTGATGTATATTTTCTTATGACGAGAGAGAAATTGATAAAAAGTACGAAAGGAAGTAAATAAAGTGGTAAGTAAATACGTATGTGAACATGACCTGGATTGACGGAAAAGTCTTTACACACACAATGACTCCCTCGTTGTTCAATTTATATTCAACGATTAGAGGTCCTCCATTGTAAGACCAACCTCTTTAGTGCATACGTATAAATATCCATTGATCCAAGACTATACTAACTTTGTTCACCTTTACGAGATCCTCTACCTCTTCCCCCGTCACTACTACAAGACCTTTTCAGACCCTCCCGAGGTCCTTCTTCTCACCCCTCACTGATTTAGTGTAGTGAACGTCTAATTTTGTAGACTTCCGAAGAGATGTATGAATCTTATTTTGGTCCACAGAAGAAATCTCCAATGATCTTAGAAGTACTAGTCCCGGGAAAAATTAAAGTAGATTCTGAGAGAATAAACCCCCCACCTTCCCCCTCGAGATCGGTGACAGTCAAGAAAGTCTCGTAGTTCGGACAAACACAATAACACAGAAACCTGGTCTCCAAGAGAAACGAGTCTTAAGACAAAGATATCCAGAAACGTACTGACCTAAAAAAAGAACGATAATCTGAGTTTACCGTTACGAGTCTCTCGACGGTAAGGGATTTATGAGTTAGAATTTATCGTAGGGGGAAAGGACCCTGGGACAAAAAGTCTATAAAACATAAATAAACATTTTCCGAATGATAGACTTTTATAGAACGAACGAGTGAACAAATGACGATATGGTGGATAAGGGAAGTGGGATGGGGGGAATCCTACAGGTACAGAGGTAGAACCTGGTATCGGATGGGTCCTACATTCGAGAAATGTTCACATCTGGACCAGATGCAATATGTGACAGAACAGTCCCGACTCTATCTCACGCTGTGTATGTATGATTTATTTGTAGGTGACAATGGTATGTCGAAGGAACCGAGGTTAGAGAGAGAGAAAATCACTGTTAGTGGTTTAAAGTAATGGTCCGAGAAAGAGGAATTACGATGAAAATGACATATTATTTATAAGACCGGTCTTCCTACATACACCTTCCTTCCTTACGGTAAAGGTTCTCACCAACTATTTTTGAGAAAGGAAGAGAAGACAAAAAATAATTCATTCACTTAGACTGGGATTACTAAATCCCTTACAGTACTATACCTTTCTCTGTACCAAGGATTTCCTGATACACATTCTAATTCTTGTGAACGCAACTTGACACTACTCTCGTTCTTTCTTTCTACACTCAGATAGTACAGATGTTTTTAAATCGTGAATGTACAAATTACAAATCAATGAATAGGATCGGTTATATAAACTGTTGATTCTGAAGGTAGTAAAATGACAACAACAAGTCGGTGATTCAGTACAGACTGAGAAACGCCGGGGTACCTGACGTCGTGGTCCGAAAGGACAGGAAGTGATAGAGGACCTCAAACGAGTTAGAGTACAGTAACTCAGCCACTACGGTAGGTTGGTAGAGTAAGACAGTGGACGAAGAGGAGGACGGGAGTTAGAAAGGGTCGTAGTCCTAGAAAGAATCGTGAAATCGATGATATGTGTAAGAGTCAATATTCGATAAGGAAAGTAATTGATGGAATTAAGATGGAATTGTAGACGACAGATCATAATTCGTTTCTTTTCATGTACCTGGAGTTTTTAAAGAATCTTTTTGTACTCCACCTCAAGTTCTTAACGGGAATGGATAATTACATGAGAATCGTACAATAAATGAAGGGGGTTTGAATCAAGCGAGGAAACAAATCTACCCTATTTTATATTAACTGATGTGACAACACTTCTTACTTCACTCTACCACATGAACTGAAGACACGATTAATTTGCAGAAAGTGCAAAGAAGAAGAGATATGGATGTTTTGAGAATACTCAGAGCGTTCAAGAGGTAGCACAGGGTTCAAAAGACCTCGTGTTTTCTCTAATTCTCATACCGGAGACGCAAGTCTGGACTGAAACTGGAAATTATCGATTCATTTGAATTTGTTTAATAATTGTGGAAATAGTGCAGGATAAATTTCGACCTTATCAGGATCATGGATTAAAGTCACAATGTCGCTTCCAATTTACTCAATTCTCACGTCTCGGACATCTCCTCACGTCCCGTGTCTCATTCACGAGTGATCACGTATCACCAATAAAATATTAATAAGAGAGTTTGGAAAATTTAGATTGATAGGGCGAGTACGACTGTACCGGAAAGAAACATGAATTCTATGAACACAGGTCATCTAATAAAGGAGAATTTTTCTTCCAGAAGAGCTAATCGTTAAAAAGCCCGAGACTTTCACTTTCAGTGAGTCAGCACAGTCTGAGATACTGGGGTACCTGATATGTCAGGTACCTTAAGAGGTCCAGTCTTATGACCTTACCCATCGGAAAGGGAAGAGGTCCCTAGACGGGTTGGGTCTTTGACTTAGGTCCAGGGATCGTGACGTCCTCCTAAGAAATGGTTGACTCGATGGTTCCTTCGAGTTCTTATGATCTCACCCATCGGAAAGGGAAGAGGTCCCCTAGAAGGACTGGGTCCTTAGCTTGATCCCAGAGGACGTAACGTCCGTTTAAGAAATGGTCGACTCGATGGTCCCTTCGGGAAGAATTATAAGTGTCACGAGGTTTCGTTGGGAGGGTCGGTTGCAATCCGTTGTGTTTATCTTAATTTGAGTTAAGGTAATTTTTTACGTTCAAATGACGTGACCACGTGACCTCAAATAATGGTACACGACAAAGTAGGATTCACGTTTCTAAAAAGAGGGAGATTATATTGTGGGTCATGTTCTATCATTAAACTTCGATATGAATTCAAACTCTTATTGTTTTTGACCCCTTTTTTCTACGTTAGATACTTATTCACCCAATTTTAAGGGTCTTCGAACAATATAATTATTTCCTGATATTTAGGGGGAAGACACCTACATTTTTTATATTTCGGTAATCCTGAGACCCAAACTAGGGACCAAGTTTGTGTCTTGATTCTAGGGTGTTTGGTGTTTTACAGACATACATACACGACACGAATCAGCAAGTCAACACAGACTGAGGAGCTGGGGTACCTGACATCGGGCGGTCTGAGGAGACAGGTACCCCTAAGAGGTCCGTTCTTATGACCCCACTTAACGGTACGGGAGGAGGTCCCCTAGAAGAGTTGGGTCCCTGACTTGGGTCCAGAGGGTGTAACACCCGTCTAAGAAATGACAGACTCGTTGGTTCCTTCGGACAGACATACATATGCCATTTTATATAGATCGTTTGACAACCAATATGTAATTAATAGACTGATTTTTATCTTTATTGTCTTAACTAATATTCGTTGACATAGAAATTCAGGTAAAATATAATAATTGAGTATTAGTATTAATAATCCGAGATATAATACTATATAACGATAACAAAACGTGTAAAATATAAACGAAGAGTAAAGATGAAAAATCAATTGATTAATACTGGTTTCGTTCTTATACAGTATTTTTAGACTAGTTACAAAAGGGTGACACGTGTTTGAACATATTGTTGGTGTAGAAAATAGGAATTAATTATCATTTTTTTTTTGACATCTTTTTTACTATATTCCTTTACTATGAATAGTAGGGTTTGCTTCGGTAGATTAAAGGTTAAACAAGTATTTACCGAATCTCTTTTACTCTCTTGTCAAATTCCTTGTGAGAAGATCCTGATTGAATCCTGGACCGTGAGAAGGAATGAGTCTACGAACTTGTTCAATAAAGAGAGAATCGTTGACGAATCAAAACGAAAGACATATACTCTGAGTATACTTTATAAAACCCTATAGACGAATCAGAGACCGACTCTATTGTTATTAATTCTCCTTTTCTGATTGTTTATCCAGCCGGTAGATATGTAGAACGAAATTAGGACGTGACTTAGTCTATGGAATTATTACTGTGTAGACCTAGAGTAATAAATCCAGAATGTCTCTTATTGAGTATGTCTGAATTAGAGTATTGAAGTCTTAAATAGTAATTATATAATGTAATTCTAGGTTATTCATTAAGACGTATAAATATTTCCTCAATAGTTCCTACAACGTAAAATAAAGTAAGTTTTATAATTTCAATATGTCATATTTAAAAACACCTCAAATCTTGAACAAGTTCATAGAGAACTACTTACTCGACAGAAAAGATTAATGTGGTATTCTTAATAAGGAAAGGAAGGAATGGAACTTAATTCTTATAAGTCTTTATATCAAAAACTAATTAACATTGTCGAAGAGAATCAAACTAAACAGAAATATTAATAAAAAGATAGGATGAAAAGAAAAAGGAAGAGTTGTAACAAATAATAATTTAAACAGTTAATAAAAGGTATAAATTTTATTGAAGTAACATAAAAATGGAAAATTACAGTGGCTAAGTATAGAAAGTTTCTCGGAGGATAAAAGAAACGAAAGATTTCTCTACTAATCAGTTATACTTTTAGAATAAAGACAACTAAAGACGTACTTCCAATTTTGTGTCTCAACATTTACGATGGAAAACGTGTGTTATCTGGTAGAATAGATTGAATTTTGACTACCACTTTTAAAATCCAGTTTTATATTCTTCCTTGTTACGGTGACCCCGGTGACCCCTATGAACAGATGTATCGAATGTCATTAAGACAGGGATAGAATCTACTACAAACTTAAGTTTTCTTGTAAGTTTTCCTGTAATAGATATAGTTGTGGGAGTAAAGGGTATAAAATGGATACTCTTTTACCTAAAACAAGATCATATTCCTATTTGTATATGTGGTTACCTTATGTTACTCTCGAGTTTTTAGTTGGAGTGGATGTCCTAGTCAACTAAAAGATGTTCCCACGGTTCTCTTAAGTTATCTCTTTCCTATCAAAAAAGTTATTTACCTCAACCTTATTGACTATTAGATGTACATTCTTTAATAAGAACTCGGGAAGGAGAAAGATATGTTTTTTTAATTGAGTTTTGCTTAGTCTCTAGATTTATATTCTCGGTTTTGACATTTAGGGAATTCTCTTTTATATCCTCATAGAGAAACACTGGAACCTAATTCGTTTCAGAAGGATCAACACTGTGTTTTCGTTCACTATTTTCTGTTTGACTTTAAGTAGTTTTCACTTTTGTAAACATAAAACTTACTATAGTTGTTTTTTCACTTTTCTGTTGAGGGGTCTTACCCCTTCGATAAACGTATAGAACGTCTAAATCCTTTTTAGAATATGGATTTTTAAAATTTTTTAGAATGTTGAGTTACCATTTATGAAGTTAATTTTTTACTCATTTTTATTCTCTACACATAGGTTTCTTCTGTGTGTGTACTAGTAGTTCGTGTACGTTTCTCTAAGTTGTAGACATCGTTACCTCTTTTACGATTAGTTTTGGTGATGGTCTATGGTGAAATGCGGGCGAACCTAATATAATAAGATTTTCTACCATTATTTTTCACAACCGTTCCTACACCTTTTTATACCTAAAAGTATGTAACGAGTATATTTATGTATTTATATGTATGGTTTATATTAACCACGTCGATGAAACCTTTTGACAGGCCGTCACAGAGTTTTTTAATAAATACTCCAATGGTAAACTGGGTCGTTAAGATGAGAATCCATATTTGGGTTTTCTTTATTTTTGTATGCAGGTTTGATTTTGAAAGTGTATGTGTATACTTGTGTTTTTAGACATATGTTTACAAGTATTGTCGTAATAAGTAGTCTTGGGTTTTAATCTTCGTTTGGTTTACAAGTAGTTGACTATTTCTTTGTTTTACACCATATAGGTGTTTTTCTTTATAAAAAAATAGTTAGTTTTTTTAGTTTATGACTATGTACTATGTTATGTCTACTTTGAAGTTTTACAAAGTGTAAAACCTTTCCTGGTTGCCTGGATTCCTGGTTTCCTGGTTCCTGGTGGATAACTTACTCGAATAAATGTACTGTACAATACTATCCCTTTAGATATATCTGTATTTCTTCTAATCAACAACGGAATCCTACCTCCTCTCTTAAACCCCTCTTTTACCTCTCCCCGACAATGACATGTGTTCAAAGAAAAAAATTCACCACTTTTATAATGTTTTAACACAACTACCAACGTGTTGAACCACTTATATGATTTTTGTTAACTTAACATATGAAATTTACCTACTCAAAATACACTTAACATAATGTTATACTGATATCTTGATAGAAAGATAAATAGTAGAGTAAAAGATACAATATTTTAGACAGATATCTTTTTTTTTTTTTTTGTCCAGTTCCCTTTACTGTACTAAAATAGGTTCTATCCTAGAGTGAAGAGACTTGGGTCACCAGAAAGGTAAGACAATGTGGTTTAAAAAAGAGAGAAAAATTTGAGAGAGAATCCATCGAAACTACTCTATTACCATATTTAGTGAGTTTGGAAAGAGAAATGATGTACAAACAATGGGAATTGGAAATTCCCCGAAGTACATAAATAGACAGTTTCCTTCTATTGTAATGGTCGTCATTGATGTAGTGTCTCTAAAGTCTTTCAGTATGCCTTCCTCTTTCATCAGACTTTTCACAATGCAAAATTATACAATCTTCCAAAGTAAAAAAGAGACCGATAGTGAAGTACGGTACACATAGAGTTTTCCCTTTATGCAAGAGGTTGTTTTCACGTATTTCTGTTAACGATTTCCTGAATTACTTAAGTCATATTTTATGTGGTATTGTATAAGGGGATTCGTGTATTATTATGTGTCTTCACAGTCTATGACTATATAACTAGTTATGTCCTGAAGAAAAATAAATAAAAATTGGAATTCAGAAAACAACTCATACTCCCGATAGGTAAAGAAGATTCCCTGGGTCTATTAGTACTACCACACTAGTGAGTGGATCTGGGTCTGTAAGACCTTACGCTTCAGTTCATCCGGAGTCTTTCGTAGTAATACTTGTTTCGATCACCTCGACTACCTTAAGGTCAACTCGATAAAGTTTAGGATTTTCTACTACGACACTTTCACGACATAAGTTATACGGTTGTTTAAACCTTTTGAGTCGTCACCGGTGTCCTGACCTTTTCCAGACAAAAGTAAGGTTAGGGTTTCTTCCCGTTACAAGTTTGATGGTGTGTTAACGTGAGTAGAGTGTGCGATCGTTTCATTACGAGTTTTAAGAGGTTCGGTCCGAAGTTATCATACACTTGGTACTTGAAAGTCTACAAGTTCGACCTAAATCTTTCCGTCTCCTTAGTCTCTAGTTTGAAGGTTGTGAACAACCTACTAGTTTTTTCGTTCTCTTAAGGTCTTTTTATAGATGAAGACAAAATAACTGATACGGTTTCAGAAACTGACATACCTAGTGTTATTTGACACCTTTTAAGACCTTCTCTGCTTTTGGTCTGGTGGAATGGACGGAGGATTCTTTAGTCATACGTTCAGTTCTTCGTTGTCAATCTTGACCTGTACCTTGTTGTCTGACCAAGGTTTAACCTTTTCCTCTTACAGTTCCGACATTTAACAGTGGTACGAATGAGTACGGGCTGAGAAACGCTGGGGCACCTGACATCGGGTGGTCCGAGGAGACAGGTATCCTAAGAGGTCCGTCCTTAAGACCTCACCCAACGGTAAAGGAAGAGGTCCTCTAGAAGGGTTGGGTTCCTAACTTGGGTCCAGAGGGCGTAACGTCCGTCTGTGTAATTGGAGACTCGGTAGTCCCTTCGGCTCATACGTCTGATGTAGTACACTTTGCGACCCGACCTTCTTCGTGTTCGACCTTAGTCCTAATGACCCTCTTTATAGTTATTGGAGTTTATACGTCTACTGTGGTGAGAATACTATCTTTCACTTCTTCTTGATTTCTTGGAGAACTACTTTCACTTTCTCCTCTCACTTTTTCGACCGAATTTTCAGTTGTAAGTTTTTTGATTCTAGTACCGTAACCCAGGGTAGTAAAGTACAGTTTATCTACCCCTTTGTCACCTTTGTCACTCTCTGAAATAAAACCCCCCGAGGTTTTAGTGACATCTACCACTGACGTCGGTACTTTAATTTTCTGTGAACGAGGAAACTTCTTTTCGATACTGTTTGGTTCTGTCGTATAATTTTTGTCTCTGTAATGAAACGGTTGTTTTCAAACAGATCAGTTTCGAAACCAAAAAGGTCATCAGTACATACCTACACTCTCGACCTGATATTTCTTTAGACTCACGACTTCTTGACTACGAAAACTTGACGTCACAACCTATTCTGAGAACTCTCAGGGAACCTGACGTTCCTCTAGGTTGGTCAGGTAGGATTTCCTTTAGTCAGGACTTATAAGTAATCTTCAAGACTACGACTTCGACTTTGAGGTTATGAAATCGGTGGACTACGCTTCTTGACTGAGTAAACTTTTCTGGGACTACGACCCTTTCTAACTTCCGTCCCCCTCTTCCCATACTGTCTCCGACTCTACCAACCTACCGTAGTGACTGAGCTACCCGTAACTCACACTCATTCGAGGTACTCAACCACTACCTGTCCCTTCGGACCGCACTATATCAGGTACCCCAATGTTCCTTAGTTGATGGTTCACTGACTTCACTAGGGGATTCAGACTGGTAGGGTACAGTGACATTACGTTTATCGAGACGACATAAAAGAAAAGGGGTTTAACTGTTTAGAAAAATCTCTTCCTTTTTTACAAATCAATTCTAATTTGACGTAGTTAGTATACGTAATAAAAACATATTAACTAGTAAACTACAATATAAACTTACAGAATTTCATAGTACAAATATATCTATAGATACAAATTTCTCTTTATGTAGTGATTAAAGACGATTACACTTCTATTATAAAATAAAGAACGAAGGGGGGGTTGACAACGTGTGTAGAAGGACTATATGTAGAAAATTATAGACGACTAATATCCGTGAATACTGATCAACCCTGGATCGTAATGAAAATAATGGAACCTATTATGTTAAAACTAACCTCTTTCAAGTAACATCCTACTCGAGTCTCTTGTCCCATTTGATAATACAGTTTTTGAAACTTTTCTGACGTTACTTGTGTTTTCTCGATGCCACCTGCTAGTGGGTAAGGTTCACTTATCAGTACCAAAGAATACAAAGTAAGTATCGAATCACCACTTCTCTACTTACTTAGGTGAGAACTAATTCAAATGAAACGTGTCCCCACCCCTTGCCCTTTGATCTTTTTGGTCTATAAACAAAGGAAACAAAAGAAGACATATGATATTATTTGTAAATCAAGAAGTCGTAATAACTAAAAACCTAACCTACAACGTATATCACCTATATTAACCTACAACATTTTAATTTTAAAATGTTAAACAAGTTAGTGAATAAGCTCTAATGTATAACACAAACACTCCCTTACAAAGACCCCGTCTGACTACACCCGACGGTTCCTGACGAACGACTAAACAACAAATCTACTTGGTTGTGTATGTTATATAATGATAAACCTTCATTTTGTGACTTCTGTTCGTTCTCACAGATGGGTTAAATTTTGTGGACACCCTTCTGTCAAAGAGTCATTTATTACGAATATGGAGTCTTTCAATAAACAATACTTACGAGACCTATGTCTGTTTCCTTTACAAAAGTCATGTGTATGACAGATCGGAAGACCTCGATTGGCTCTTTCTACAAATTCCCTCTGAATCTCCCCTGAATCCAAAACCATTTAAAAATCTAGTATTCACAATCCTGTAACGGAGTTTAGGTGAACAAAACTCTTTACTTTTTTAAAAACTTTCTTATTAATCTTAAACCCGGTGTCTTTAATACAAGATTAACTTTATGTAATAAGTATTTGAGTAAATCGTAAGCATTTTTAGAGGTTTGTGTCGGAATCCCAATTCATTTTAAAAGTTCTCTCTCCGAATCAACTAGATATTTTATACTATTCTGAGTAGTTTTTATGTATGTGTGTGCACACGTCTATGTGTATGTGGGTCTGTACCCCCTTTGTATGGAGATTTAAAATGTCATCAATAGAACCTTATCACCTTACCGTAACATTATAAAGATCCGAAAACTGTAAAGATACGATTTGTACATGTTGAAAATGTTGGTCTTTTTCGGTGTCGTTTAAGGTAAAAGTACATTAGTAGTTTTGTATATAATCTAACCCTTTATTCGAACCTTAATATAAACATTCACGATTTATTTTTCTATATCGTCTTGTAACGGTGAATCTATCCCTAATTCCGAATAGCCGTATACCCGGTATAAATGAACGGTAAATTAAACCACTAAGAAGGAAGAAAAAATATAGAGTATTAAAGATAAGAACATCACTCTTATACTTACACATTATTTGGAAGAAAAGGTAAACCCTTCCGTGTACATCGGGTAGTTGATAAGGTTTTTGTGATTCCTTACTTCAGAATGGAAAGAATTACTTACCGAATGACTCGTCACTCACGGGAACGACAAGACCCAAGGAGTTACATGTCGGGAAAACATGTCGGGAACCTTTATAACGATCATCACCGGGGTCGTAATTGCCTTCCTCCTCACTCGTTTTGGTAGTTCTTTTTCTTTGCGTTTTTCCGTTTTACCTATAGACTTTTCTTCTCTTCACTTTCCGTTCCCTCTTTTCCTTTCAATAAGGGTAGACTTACGTCTCAAGGTTTCTTGTCGTACCTCTCTATTCTTTCGAAAGGATTCATTTGTTACATTTCTTTATCTCCTTTTGTTATCTTACCCTTTTTGATCTCTAGAGAAGTTCTTTTAATCTCTATGGTTCCCTTATAAAGTACTTTTCTATCCGTGTCATTTCCTGTCTTTACCATACCTGAATTGTCTTCGTCTTCTATGAATCTTCTCCACCGTTCTTATGTGTCTTCTTGATATGTCTTTTCTAGAATTATTAGATCTGTTGGTACCTTTCCAATGTTGGTATTGGAGACCTTTCACACTAGTGAGTGGTCTCAGTCTGTAGAACCTCACGCTCCAGTTCACCCGAAATCCTTCGGAGTGATGTTTGTTTCGATCACCTCTACTACTTTAAGGTCTACTCGATAAAGTTTAGGATTTTCTACTACGACAGTTTCACAACGTGAGTTATCCGGTCGTTTAAACCTTTTGAGTAACCACCGGTGTCCTGACCTTTTTCAGACAAAAGTAAGGTTAGGGTTTCTTCCCGTTACGGTTTCTTACAAGTTTGATGGTGTGTTAAAGTGAGTAAAGTGTACTGTCTTTCCGGTACGAGTTTTAGAAGGTTCGATCCGAAATTGTCATGTACTTGACACCTGAAGGTCTACAAGTTCGACCAAAATCATTTCCGTCTCCTTAGTCTCTAGTTTAACGGTTGTAGACAACCTAGTAACTTTTTCGTTATCTCAAAGTTATTTTATGGATGAAGACGAAATAACTGATGTGATTTTAGAAACTGACATACCTAGTGTTGTTTGACACCTTTTAAGAATTTCTCTACCCTCATGGTCTGGTGGAATGGACGGAAGAGTCTTTAGACATACGTCCTGTTCTTCGTTGACAATCTTTACCTGTACCTTATTGACTGACAAAGTTTTAACCCTTTCCTCATGTCGTTCCCACATATGGCAGTAGAACGAATAAGTTGAATATACGTCTCGTATAGTACACTGTACAGTCTGACCTACTTGGTGTTCGACCTTAGTACTAAAGGTCCTCTTTATAGTTATTGGAGTTTATACGTCTACAGTGGTGGGTATACCGTCTCTCACTTCTCCTTGATTTCTCGGAGAACTACTTCCACTTTCTCCTCTCGCTTTTTCGCCCGAATTTTGAGTTGTAAGTCTTTTGATTCTAGTACCGTAGTCCAGGGTAGTGAAGTACCATTTATCTACCCTTTGTTACCTTTGTCACCGTATAAAATAAAACCCCCGAGGTTTTAGTGACGTCTACGACTGACGTCGGTACTTTAATTTTCTGTGAACAAGGAATCTTCTTTTCGATACTGTTTGGATCTGTTACATGATTTTTCGTCTCTGTAATTAAGTGATTGTTTCCAGGTATATCAGTTTCGATACCAAAATGGTCATCAGCACACAACTACTGAGACCTACACTCTCAACCTGGTATTTCTTCCGACTCGTGGTTTCTTGACTACGAAAACCTGACACAACCTCTTCTGAGAACTCTCAGGGAACTTGACGTTCCTCTAGTTTGATCAGTTAGGATTTCCTTTAGTTGGGACTTATAAGTGACCTTCCTAACTACGACTTCCACTTCCAAGTTATGAAACCGGTGGACTACTCTTCTCGACTGAGTGACCTTTTCTGAGACTACGACCCTTTCTCACTTCCGTCCCCCTCTTCCTCTACTGTCTCCTACTCTACCAACCTACCGTAGTGACTGAGTTACCTATACTCAAACTCGTTACAGGTCCTCTACCACTTCCTGTTCCTTCTGACCACACGACGTGGGGTACCCCAGAATTTCTCAACCTGTACCGACTTGCTGACTTGTAGTGGTTGAAAATACAATATACGGAGAAAAGACCTATTTTTAGATTTCGTGTCTCCTGGACCCACCCGATGTCATCAGGTATCCCATCATTTCTCAACCTGTACTGACATCATTGAATCGGACGTACGTGTAGTGAACAAAATCTATATTTATTACAAGTGGGACAAAGTATTAGTACCAACGATAACGGAATGAGTTTTGGTCGTTTGACTTGAACTTTGTGGAGTTTCTTGGTCCAAAACCAGTTCTAAACAGAGCAGAGACGTTGGAGTACCAATTATTGGACAAGTAGATAAACCCGTGTGTATCAGTCTTATTCCTATAAGAAGTAGATATTACTAAACTATATAGACGTCTTTTGTTTATTTTTGGTATGTTAGACGGTTTTTATTCCACATATATAAATTACCCTTTCTTTTATAAAGTTTCCTGTAGTAACCATTACACTTGGACCATAACAATCTGAAATAGGGTTTCACCATCGTAAAAGATAAAGTTTTTGTTTTTTTATCACACTTTAAGATGTGGCTCATATAGGTTGTACATATACACACGGAATATGTGTATTATGTGTGACGTGTGTGTGTGTGTGTGTGTGTGTGTGTGTGTGTGTGTGTAGTAATTTGTATACTCTTCTGTCACTCACCACTAATTCCCGTACCACAGACCTCAGTCGGACGACGACGACGATTCAGCGAAGTCAGCACAGGCTAAGACACGCTGGGGTATCTGACGTCGGATAGTCCGAGGAGGCAGGTACCCTAAAAGGTCCGTTCTCATGAATTCACCCAACGGTAACGGAAGAGGGACCTCAGTCGGATCATCCCAAGTTTAGGATTAAGAAGGTGAATGACAATCCGAAACCCACCAAACGAATTGGAGGTACACGGAGTCAAAGGAAAACACATTTTACTCTTAACAATCGTACAGATTACCTCTTCCGTTACCGTGGGGTGAGACCATGAGAACGGTCCTTTTAGGGTACCTGTCTCCTCGGACCATCCGACGTCAGGGACCCCAGCAATTCTCAGTCCGTGCGACTCACTGAAGTGAAAGTGAAAAGTGAAAGTACGTAACCTCTTCCTTTACCGTTGGGTGAGGTCACAAGAACGAACCTCTTAGGGTCCCTGTCTCCTCGGATCACCCGACGGCAGATACCCCAGCGTGTCTCAGCCTGTGCTGACTTCGCTTAATCGTCATCGTCGTATAACTTGAAGTATTCCAACGCACGCACACAAAATTAAACGAGTCAGTACAGACTGAGAAACACTGTTATACCTGACATCGGAAGGTTCGAAGAGACAAGTACCCTAAGAGGTCCGTTCTTATGACCTCACCTAACGGTACGGGAGGAGGTCTCCTAGAAGGACTGGGTCCCTAACTTGGGAACAGAGCCGTAGAGGACGTAACGATTCGCTTAAGAAATCGTGGTGGACCCTTTGGGAAGTATTCCAATCCTAATAATTTACCGAGGTACTTACATTTATAATGGTCCCATGAACGGTGTGTCCTTTGTGTACGAAAACTTTTAGGACGGTAGAAAACTACTGATCTTACTCTAAGAAAAAAAAAAAAAAATCGAAACTCTGACCCTACAATACAACACTACAACCTCGTACCCGAACATAAGGGACTAAATTCCGTGTCCTGAGAGACTCAACCTTATATGATCTTTGACTCACTCTTTTGAGTTCTTTTTAAACACATACCCTCAAACCACTCACTCGTGATCTTTATTCCGTCCACACGGGGTAATCGTCTCATGTCAAATGGGTTCGTCCATTTTCCCTTTGGTCATTACTTTTCTCAATTAAATCACCATCTTTATGTTAAATCGGAATCTTCAAAACAAAGGAAATAAGACGGAAATACATCATAAAGTAATAAAAATATATTTTACCTTCTAAAGATGACAGACTTGATTTATTTTTAATACTTTTGTATACTTTGTATAATTTCAAAGGTTATGAAAGAAGGACATATAGAACCATGAGATACGGTCTAGGTATAGACGTGGATAGTACAGGATTAATTCAAAGTGATTAGTAACGTACTATTTATCGTGTCAACTTCGTAGTAATGACTCTTTTTAAGTTTTCTGAGAAGTCTTGAATACACTTTTAGGTTAAGGAAAAATTCGTTGGGTCATGCACCTTCTGGACTCCATACAGAAATAAAATTTCTGGTACTAAATAAAAGTTTAAAGTTAAAATAAAATTTTCAGAGTGAAAACGTTTCGGGTTGAGTTTAAACCTCCATCCAATCAACATGTAAAAAACCAAACAGAAATAAACCTTACTAGATAACACGTAAACTTCACCGTAGTAATAAATAAGTAAACGATTCATTGTGAATTTCACAAGTCGAAGTCAACCATCTGGACCGTTAAATGGACCACCGAGTCTACCATTTCTCAGATGGACGTTACACCCTCCGGACCCAAGTTATGGACTCAACCCCTTTAGGGGACCTCTTCCTTCACCGTTGGGTGAGGTCATAAGAACGGACCTTTTAGATTACCTACCGATGTCAGTTACCCCAACGTTTTTCAACCTGTGTTGACTCGTTGAAGTACAAGAAAGGAAGACAACCGACTCCCTACACACTCAGTATCTGTACCACAGACATCCGTGTCTGACAACGTGTCTGACAATGTTTATGATCAGGATAAATAATACCATAAAAAATTCAACACACTTTAAAAATTTTTCATGTTTAATAAAAAAGAACAAATTCTATCCGTCTATTTATGTTCTTCCTTTATTGTGTTAATTTGAGAAAATATAATCCTGTATCTAAACGATTTTTACGTTTGTAGTCGTATAAAAAGAACTTTAATACCTTCTCCTTTCCCCACACAAAGGGATTTAGTCCTCGATATATAAAGGGGGAGAGAGACTTTTTTGAAAGACCCTCTTTGCTTCACAACTTACTCTCTACAGAGGAGAAGTCTGGGGTGGGTAGATATGTTTGTCTACTGTGTTATCGTCAAAAGTCTCCACTGTTGGAACAGAAGTACCGTCTCTTCTCCGTTAAACTCCCTCCGTTGTATGATTGGTGTCCACTGAATCTTAATTCTTCCAAAAGAGTATTTCGGAATTTAGGTTGATTTTGAAACCTAAAAGACCTGATCTTACCAAAAGATAAAACACACACACACACACACACACACACACACACACACACACACACAAAATAAGAGAGGTACTCATTTGAGTGCAATCTTCAGTCAGGATTAATACCATTGGTGTAAATGTCAAGATTCCGTTCTCTCGTTTTCCTTAGTTATCTTTCTTTTGTGGGACCCCCCTTCTGACTTATTTGAGTACCAAGTGATTTTAAAACACTGATTAGTCGTAGAAGAAGAAATCTATAGGGTGTATGTTAGGGTTGACTAGGAAAATGAACCATCCTTTATACACCTTTGAAAGGTTAACGTTGTGTTAGAAAAAAAGTTAACAGCTGGTCATCGTCAAAATTCTTCTTTAATAAAGTTTTAGAATTCTGAATCTCCACAGGATTAAAAGGGATAATTTGAGTATTGGGTTTACGTGACTTCAGTCGTCCTAGATTAAGGATTAAGTGAATATACATACCACTTTAGATCACGGTTCCTCGTACGAGCCGGTGACGGGGTGAAGTTTATAAGTACTAAGAGGTGTCAGGTTTTACGTAATTTCCACCCTTACTACGGTTACTGTGTGTCAGAAGGATCACTGTTCCTCGGAAGAATCTAGTTTCCTCGTTCTACAATTTCTGAAGTTTGATTTGACAGAAACACTCTCTCCGAGTGTTTTCCCTACGGTTTAGGGTGTGGGACAAAAGTCAATGTCTTGTCGTTACTTTACTTCCTTTTTTTATCTACGAGTAAGTAAAAGAGAAGACTTGAGAAAAAATGATTTACTGAAACGAAAAGAGGAAAGAATGGTAATGTCAATTTGTGTTCCTAAACTACGTGTTTTAGACTTTTTGCAGTAATTACGAAAGTTTCTGTTTTACTTACTGATGACTCCTAAATTATCGTAAATTCGGTTATACTAAAACGATTACCCCCGACACACAACTCTTATTATGTTCTCGTTACATTTCTGACCGTGTCTTCGGTATTTCGTGTGCATACTTCGTTTATATGTATTATTAAATCCAACGGTGAAATACAGTAAACAGTGGGTCGAGGTACACAAGAATGTGGACACGAGAGAAGGAACTAGATCAGATTATTGAACCTTTACAATCCGTACGTCGGTTAAAGTATGAGTCGGTAAGGATACTAGTCTGGGTCGATAGTTGAACGAAAAAAGAATATAATTTAGTCCTTAGTTGGGGTCCCGAGACTTGATGAAGACTGACTGTCCTGGTTGTCTTTCAAGATCCGATTAATGAAGAATCCTGATGAAAGGTCACGTCTCAACGACGACTGGATGAAACCTGAATGACTTTATTAAATAGTCCACTCTATTAATTCCACTATATTTTGATAAAGATTTTGGTTCGTTCATAGTCTTTATAAACAACTTTAGTATTCAGTCATAAGGGTCACGATAGTCTACCCCGAAATAACGAAATGTTACTCAGTTAAAATAATACAGACTGAATCTTCGGGAAGAAAAAAAAATATTTAATATGAACCGTCTTACATAAACTCTCAGAGAAACTACATATTTACATAATAAAAACTGAGAAAAAGTCGGATATATATTTCTCTTTGTTAGAAGATTCGGGAAGAAAAGAAACGGAGAATTGGGAAAGGGGTATTTATCCGTACGTGTAGCGAAACGTGTCCACAAGGTAATAAAAACTTCAGATAAGATTCATTTCCCTACGGAGTCACACTCTCATCTATATAGACACCACACCTAGTGAATGGTACACCTGAAAATTGTGAGAAAACTTTCGTATTGACAAAGAATATATATCCATTTATAGATATTGACTTCTTAGAAAACATCGTTACAAGAAAGAAAGACAACTCTTTTAGACTGGTAAAAGATGTCGGAACTACAAAAGGTATTCTTTTTCTTTTGTTCTCCTTTTGGAACTTTCCTGTGGTATCTTGTATTCCCTCTCCAACATATTCAAATATTTAGTAGACAAAAAAAAGGTTTTATTTCCGTAATTGTACAATATAATAATCACAGTACCAAATAGTTACAGTAAGAAACAATAAAAAAAGAGGATAAGGAGATGAGAGGAATGGGAAGGGGGTAAATAAAAAATTTTAAAAGAAGGCGTACAGGTTACATTGAACGAAGAATTGAGTTTTTGAGTAGATTGATACTTTTGTTCTAGTCAACTAACGCGTGACCGAAAAATTAAGATTGTTTCCAAATGGAAGTAGATCTTTTATAGACTTGTAGTAACTTATCGGTCTAAATCCGGAACATCATTTTACGTTTATAATTAGAGAATTAGATCCCAATTTCTTTTTAGTCCTTAATTATAAAGTGTAAACAAAGTCATAACACTAATGTTATTATAATAAAGAGTCATCATAAATAAGTGTAGAACAATAATAAAACATTACATCTTAACTCCTTTGAAATACGTATTTTGACATCAAATCAATTACAGTTTCTTTTTTTTGTTTCGATTTGTGACTGACCATCAGAAACAAAGGTGTGTCGTATGCGTCACAAAATACAAACACTCTCCTGAACTGGCACCAAAGTAGGTTTTAGTTATCGTGTAGTTCGAGGGGACTAGGTCAACTGATCATGACTCAGTCTAGTGAGGGGATAACGGAGGATAGAATGAAATATCGGAGAACGTAAGGTGCGGATAAATTAAAGTAAATAATGAAAGAAGAACACAGGAAGTCGACAAAGGTTAGACGGGAAGTACCGGTATTGATTTATGTTATACAATTGTATGTTTCCATAAATACATTTACTTTTAGTTATGCGAAGAGTAAAGTCGTGGTAAGCAAGAACGAATGTAACCTGTAAAAATCATGTAAAATAATTTGCACTTGTTGAAAAGTAAGAACGGCCCCTTTATATTACTAGAAGAACCGAGGGACGGGGGACGTAGGGAGATTAGAAGTGTCGATACCGGTGAATCGGGGTAGACCTCCAAGTCGAAATAAGACGTAAAACCTTGATTAGAACAGAGATCCGACCCCCGCATGTTCTACAGGATCGGTTTTCGATTGACTAAGTAGGTGGTCGTCGGAACGACGACCGAAGTAAGACTGGGACATTGAATAAAGACTCTAGGTTCCCGAACAGGGTCGGGAAACATCGGTTCTGAACCGAGACATGTGATCAAGGTCATCCACCCATAGGTCATAGACAGGAACCAAGTAAAAGGTTAGGGAACTACTAACTCCAAGACCAGACGGGAAGAAGGACAAGGGAAACATTGACTTAAAGAAAAGGATTAAGATCGTCGGTACCGACAACTTAGCAAGACTACGGTGAATTGAACGAGATTAGAGGAACAAGACAGATGGGTGTATGGTGTCTAGACTCGAAAACGATCTTGTGGTCTCACTGTGACGAACGGACCTGTAAAAGGGTGACGGACGACGTCCGAAGAGAGAACAGGGGTCGAGATTGGCACCTCCAGAACTCAGTGACCTAGATTCGACGGACGTTAGACAGGTCGTGTAATAAGGTCTGTACTGTCCCCTCTTTATAAAATTAACGTAGAAACCAACTTAACAATATGATTGTAGGAGCTCAATGAAAGTGGAGTATAGAAATAGAACTGGACGGTGAATTTGTGAAATTTTGAGTTAAAGGAGAAACATTTCACTAGTATTATCTTAGATGAGGATCCTAATAATGTATTGACTCTTTTTTTTTCTTACGTATGTATATCCAGTTCGGGTATCATTTATTAGTCAGTAAAATTAGACGATAATAGTATGGTAAAGAATCTAGAAACGTCAACATTTCACTTACTAGTAATCTGTTCTTATTCCTTACCCTTTAAGATTTCTTTTTTAATCTCTAGGTACACTTAAACAATTTTCATTTTATCGACTATCATTCTATAAATTATCGTAATTTTTATTTCAATTTAATATCTATATCAGTAGTTGTTTGTAATTTCTGATTCTATAAATAAACACCACCTAAGTACAGTTACATACTGTTTTGGTTATGTCATAACATTTCATTTTTGTTTGTTTGTTTGTTTTTTTTGATTCTATAAAATTTCTATGTAAAGGATAGTTGCACAGAACTATATATTACTGATTTTGACGTGTCTCGAAAATTCATAAAGTCAGTCAAGTCAAGTCAGTGAGTCAGGACAGACTGAGTTTCGTACATCTTCCTCTTATTAAGAGACTCAGCCAGTAAATAGAATCTCGTTATAAATATGTTGGTAGACCCCTCAAAATTATTCATTTCAAAATTCAGGGTGAAGAGACTTTAAGACTAAGTAATTAAAACTGTACCTTGATTTCTACACAAGGTTTTTAAGGGATTCATTAGGACTACTAGTCGGTCCAAAACCTTGGTTTTTAAGTAGTCAGTAATTCTATAGGTCCTCTAAGAATTCTTGTGTATACAAACAAATGGAGTCCTACCAGTTTGATCACATATCTGAGGGACTGAACCGAGGATCGACTGGTGACCGATTACAGACTGTCCGTACCTTTAGGATGACTACGGTCGAATATAATTACCCACTGACAAAGTGGACCGACCCATTATCGTCACGGATGAACATTCAAGAAACAATTAAATGGAATTCTTAGAGTCAAACGAATGAACCTTAGGAGTCAAATTAGATGTAATTTTTATGAGATTTAACAAAATCCATATCCGACAAAGTAAAAACAGTTTTGACAGAATGGAATTGAAAAGGACAAAGAATCGATTTAAGGGAGGTGGGTGTTTTACAAACTAGTTTTACTAACACGAAAAAAAGGGGGTTGAAATGACTTCATATTAACCATATATTGTAACATTTACAATTCCACATGTTACACATATAACGTTATACTAGTGGTGGCATCACAATCGATTGTGAAGGTAGTGGAGTGTATTAATGGTCAATAAAAAATACACGCCACTCTTGTAAATTCTAATTGAGGGAATGGATGAAACTAGTTTTACTAACAATTGACGAGATCCGTTTGTTTGTGTTTTTACTTTCCCGAGGACAAACGAAAGGACTTTCTATACACATATTTTCAACATATAATTCTCTGTCTCTATCTCTCTTTCTTTCTAACGGAGAAAGATGATAATACGGTGTGTTTTTGGAAACCTAACAAGTGACACCCATACTCTAGACCCATCCAGGTTATGTGTACCCGGGACCTCTTCCTTTACTGTTGGATGAGGTCATACTCTCGCCTACGGGATCTTCCGTCTGAATGAATTTTATTAGTTATAAGTTTTAGACAACTCACATAGAAATTTCCTCTTCGACTCATTGTGGACTCACTTCCCTCATCAACTAGGATCTGCCACCGAGTCTTTGGTAAGGAACGGGATTGTCGAGGGATTAAGTCGATACCCACACGTATATATATATGGAAATTTATTTTGGAGACACCAATGGGTCTAGGTGGTAGAACCTCGTCTAATCGTTAATAGGTAACAAATAACTGGTACGAAGAACTCTCTACAAGACCATTTATGTGAAAAAGAGAGGTAGAGAATTGTAACTGTCATAAACCCTCAGAGTCACTAAAGAATAATATAGAATAGTTCATTAAGGGATCTGTCGACAAACCGACTGGGTTGAGAATCAAGTTGACGTCTTTAAGGAAGGACAATAACATCGGGAATAGAAAGGATCAACTCTTGACCTAAATTTTTTACGACTTTTACAGAAGAAAATCCTTTACTATCTCATTTTTATTTAATAAATGGTAATAAAACAAATTTTCTTATTTTGTCGTGTAATGGTCTGTAGGAGTCGTAGAAGTAGTGTAAGACGTGGTTTGACCGTTTATAGTGTCCACCTACAGAGGAAAACTGACCAAAGAGGACTCGGAAGTACCTGATATTCTGTCTTTTTTCCCTTGTTTTTCTTAAGTCTATTCACACGTATTAGAGTTGAGATTCTGATAAAATATGCTTTCGACGATGAAAAGGTTATCTATAAAAACGTTAACCTCGAGGTAATTCTAACAGTATAAACTGAAAGAAGAAGGGGTTTAAACTTCTTTTGTTACTGTACGATCAATGACTTTACATCACTTATTAAGAAAAATGGTCTTTTTATTTGTTATCTCAAATGACCTAAATAGTTTTAACCAACCAATTATTTGGTATACTTTCTTAATTAATTTTTATTAAATTTAACGTACCATAGTGGTTGAGTTACCTGTACTAAAAACTCATTCGGGGTCCTCTACCACTTCCTGTCCCTTCGGACCGCACGACATCATGTACCCCAGTGTTTCTCAACCTGTACTGACTCACTGACTTGTTGTTGTTTTAACAATGACCGGATCTCCTTTTTAGATCACAGATATTCTTTGTGAATTTTAAAAGAGTCAGGATTTAATATCTGAAAAAGTAAATTTCCGAAATTATATATTGAATTTTTTAAATCCACCCGTCGAAACTGAAAAATCTATACAGAAAAGAGGGGGAGTTCTACATTTTTCATGAATCCTTTTTATATAATTAATATTTAAAATCTTTTGTGTAAAATTAACAAAAAATATGATGAAAGAACTTAGAATGTATTTACAACGTGTCTCGGGTAGTAACACTAAAGAAGATATTCCCGATACTTGTATATAAAATAAATTTTTATATATGAACAGTGACTACTATCAATAAGTACAACCGAATCTGGTATTTAATGTTCACATTTTTATGCGACATATGTTAGATTAATATTTTAATTCGAAAGTTTTAATCCCTTTTTATCACATTTAGTTAAAATTTTTAAATCATAAACTCAAGTTCTTTATTTTTAGACTGTATGTCTACCGATTGTTTGTGTACTTTTCTACAAGTTGTAGTGAGTAGTAGTCTCTTTATGTTTAGTTTTGGTGTTACTCCATGGTAAAGTGCGGTCAGTCTTACCGACGATAGGTTTTCAGATGTTCGTTATTTACGACCTCTCCCACACCTCTTTTCCCTTGGGAGAATATGACAACCACCCTTACGTTTGATCATGTCGGTGATGCCTCTTGTCACACCTCTAAAGAATTTTTTAACGTTTATCTTGACGGAATACTGGGTCGTTAGGTGGACGACCCGTATGTGTGGTTCCTTTGGTCTTAACTTTCTCTGTGCACATGGGGTTACAAGTAGCGTCGTGACAAATATTATCGGTCCTGTATCTTCGTTGGATCTACAGGTAGTCGTCTACTTATCTATTCTTTCGCCACCATGTATATGTGTTACCTCATAATGAGTCGGTAATTTTCATATGTAAACTTAGTCAAGATTACTCCACCTACTTTGACCTTGGATAATATGTCTCACTTCATTCAGTCTTTCTTTTTGTGGTTATATCATATGATTGCGTATATATACCTTAAATCTTTCTGACATTGTTATTGGGACATACGCTCAGTCGTTTTCTCTGTGTCTACATATCTTGCCTGAAAACCTGAGACTCCCTCTCCCTCCCCCACCCTACTAAACCCTCTTACCGTAACTTTGTACATATTATAGTATATACTTTGCTTAGTGGTCAGGTCCAAGCTACGTACTATGACCTACGAACCCCGACCACGTGACCCTGCTGGTCTCCCTACCATGCCCCTCCCTCCTCCCGCCTCCCAAGTCCTACCCAACTACATACCGTTTTGGTTATGTTATAACGTTTCATCAATTGGAGATTAATTTTATTTTTTCAAATATAAAATTTTTTTAGACTCGTTATGAAAATCTACTTCTAATGATAAATACTTAATTTTTTATACATCAACTGTCGTTTTTATCGAAATGAATATCTATTTTTTGACGTTGTTGGATTGTTGACGTATCTATTATAATAAGGTACCTGTCTAATATATGAATTTTTGTACAACTTTAGGTCTCTAGGAATTTTTCACATAAAAACGTTTTCCAATACGCAAAAGTTATCTTTTTCTTGTTTTAATTCATACCGTAACCGAAGATCGTAATACTTGGGATCATTCCATTGTAAAAATTGTTTCTGTAGTAAATAATTTCACGTGGGACTTGGATTGTATAAGTTGAAATGAAAAAATGTATAAGTTGAAATAAATTATACTATAAAAGTATTAAATAAGAAACAAATAATTGTACTCTCAATAACTATCAATATTTTCGTTTCGAGAAATAAGGAATAAAAGGTTAAATGACGAGTCGTTTATTCACTAAACTAAATGGTCTTATTGTTGTTGTTGTTGTTTTGTGTTGGTAGTAAATCTCTCGACACAAAATATCAAAAAGGTCCTTTCTATCTAAATAAAAAAGGTTTCGTTGTAAAAAGGGGGTATGAACTAAACGTGACGTGTAATTTTTTCAATACTTAATTTGTCTAGTTGAAGTTAACGTTTTCATGACTACCATATCAAAAATTTAACTTCAGATTTTTTCATCACAAGGAGGGGTCTTTCTTTCTCCTTAAGATCTGAGACGATTTTATCTGTCGTGAATAATAGGTGAGATAATGTAATTATCTCCGCTCTGGTAATCTCACCTGATACCCCTATTCTTCCTTCGACCCCGGAGTGGAGTCCCCTCGGACTTGTCGACTCCGGGTAGAGAAATAATGAATAATAATTACGTTGTGTCTTTGACGATTACCCTCTCTCGGAAATCACAATCGTTCTAATCGTCGAAGATCTGATTTTGAAGGATAGTGAGTCCTTTGTATTGATTGTGTTACCCTTCCAGGAATTACTTGTCAATGTCGGTGAATACCCGTCGGGGTAGAAGAAAGTGTCGTCCCTAGGAACCAATCCCTAGATGACCTTCATTAGGTCCGTTACTTAGCACGATTGAGTCGCCTTGATTATTATTATAAAGATGACCTTCAGTGTAATGTAAAGATATTTTCCCGTCAATGACCATCTGAACTCTACAAACCTTTAAGAGGGTGTATCTCTTCATTCGGGTCTTCATCGTCATCGTTTTAGAGAGAGTTGGTTATAAGACCCTTATTTTACACTTCGTTAGTGTTACTTTTTATTTCATTTTATAAAGGTATGAAAGACTTCAGGTCTAAACATGGAAACATTATTTGTTTAGTCGTAGGTCGTAAGTAAATTGTGATATCTGGTGACTAAGAATTTATCCCAACCCGAGTCTTGGAGACATCTAAACCAAACAATTAAATGTATAACAAAAAATCTATTTACGGAACTCTATTGGAGTCTCCATGACTTAAACATCCGGACCCCGAACCTTTATGTGTGTGTGTGTGTGTGTGTGTGTGAATTGTTGAACGAGGATTCGTAGAGACGGATTTGTTATGACTCTTCTGAAGGAGACAGAGTTCGTAGGAGGAGAACGTCACTTACAGACCGAGTCCTGAAGACGGTGAAATTTGACGTGTCCTTCGTAGACCTTCAAAACAATTTTATTTATAAGACTAAGTCATTTACACTCCACATAGGACTCCAAGATTTAAAGAATGTCCGAGGGTCTTTGACGACGACGACCAGGTGTCTGGTGTAAAACTCATCGTTCCTATCGTGACATAAAAAGGTTGGTGTTAAGTGTTACATAATCACCCATCCCTTTTTGTCAATCACTGCGTGATAGTCGTAAAAACGTTTGTAAAAACATTTGTACTTCGTCTTCCATGACCCTGTCTTTTGTGTCTGGCGTAGAATAAATCGTTCATATCATAAATAAAATATTGTGATAAAAGTAATATGTATACTATAGGTTGGTCTCGACGTTCCATTTAAAACAAAGAAAAATTTCCAGTGTCAGTGTTTTCGAACTATTGATATCTTAATCGTGTACGATCTAGGAACGTATAGTACACAACTTGACATGACAAGGAAAAAGGACAAGAAAAGTTTCATATTTTTTGTTCTTCTTAACCACGAAGTCAAGTCAAGTCAAGTCAGTGAGTCAGCACAGGCTGAGAAACGCTGGGGTACTTAACGTCGTACGGTCCGGAGGGACAGGTAGTGGTAGAGGGCCTCAAGTGAGTCTGAGTGCAGGTAGCTCAATCACTACGGTAGGTCGGTAGAGTAGGAGCCAGCAGGGAAAGAAGAGGACGGGGGTTAGGGAGGGTCGTAGTTTCAGAAAAGGTTACTCAGTTGAGAAGCGTACTCCACCGGTTTCATGACGTCAAAGTCGAAATCGTAGTAAGGAAGGTTTCTTCAGGGTCCCAACTAAAGGAAGTCTTACCTGACCAACCTAGAGGAACGTCAGGTTCCTTGAGAGTTCTCAGAAGAGGTTGTGGTGTCAAGTTTACGTAGTAAAGAAACTGCGAGTCGGAAGAAGTGTCAGGTTAAGAGTGTAGGTATGTACTGGTGTCCTTTTTGGTATCGGAACTGATCTGTCTGAAATCAGCCGTTTTATTATAGAGACGAAAAGATATACGATGGATCCGACCAGTATTGAAAAGAAGGTTTCTCATTTACAGAAAATTAAAGTACCGACGTCAGTGGTAGACGTCACTAAAACCTCGGGGGGTTTTATTTCAGACTGTGATAAAGGTGACAAAGAGGTAGATAAAGGGTACTTCATTACCCTGGTCTACGGTACTAGAAGCAAAAGACTTACAACTCGAAATTCGGCTGAAAAGTTGAGAGGTGAAAGTGAAAGTAGTTCTCCGAAAAATCAAGGAGAAGTGAAAGACGGTATTCCCACCACAGTAGACGTATAGACTCCAATGACTATAAAGAGGGTCGTTAGAACTAAGGTCGAACACAAAGAAGGTCAGGTCGCAAAGAGTACTACATGAGACATACATTCAATTTATTCGTCCCACTGTTATATGTCACAACTGCATGAGGAAAAGGATAAACCTTGGTCAGACAACAAGGTACAGGTCAAGATTGACAACGAAGGACCGGACGTATGTCGAAAGAGTTCTCCGTCCAATCCAACAGACCATAAGGGTAGAGAAAGTCTTAAAAGGTGTGAAATAACACTAGGTGTGTCAGTTTTCGAAACCGTATCAGTTATTTCGTCTTTATCTACAAAAAGACCTTGAGAGAACGAAATAGGTACTAGGTCACCTACAACCGTTAAACTAGAGACCAAGGAGACGGAAAAGATTTTGGTCGAACTTGTAGTCCTTCAAGTGCCAAGTGTATGACGACTTCGGACCGAACCTCTTAAAACTCGTAATGAAATGATCGTACACTCTACTCACGTTAACACGCCATCAAAGTAGTAAGAAACCGTAACGGAAAGAAACCCTAACCTTACTTATGACTGGAAAAGGTCAGGACACCGGTGGTGACTCAAAAGGTTTAAACGACCGTATAACTCACCTTGTGAAAGTGTCGTAGTAGAAAGTCCTAAACTTTATCGAGTTGACCTTAAGGTAGTGGAGGTGATCGAAACAAGCATCACTACGAAAGATTCCGGGTGAACTGAAGTGTAAGGTTCTACAGACCAAGATCTACTCACTAGTGTGGTAGTACTAATAGACCCAACACTTCTAGGAAAAACATGTAAAGAAGACACATAAGAACGGTAGAGAAGAATTATAGAAGACGAAGACAATCCAGGTATGGTAAAGACAGGAAATAGTTCGGGTAGAAACGTACTATGTAAGGGACTATCGAGATTAAAAGAACTTCTCTAGAGACCAGAAAGAGTAAGACAACAAGAGGAGATAAAGAAACGTAACTACCGACTTCTTCCGAAAGAATAGAGAAGAACGATAAGAAACCTTGAGACGTAAGTCTACGAATAAACGTGAGTAAACGACTAATACGTCCTTACTCTAAGTACATATGATTTCATAATAAAATTGGTATGTAGACATACAATTTGGAAAAGTCAAAATCTCATTTTCTTAATAAAGGCAAATAAGATATTTTGTGACCTCCTCCCGTACCGTTGGGTGAGGTCATAAGAACGGATCTCTTAGGGTACCTCTCTCCTCTGACCGTCCGACACCAGGTACCCCAGTGTTTCTCAGTCTGTGTTGACTTCACTTATTTGTGTCGTGTGTAAGATGTTTTCCAATCCAAAGTCGTGTACTAACTCCCTTTAAACTCCTCATTCCCTCCACCTCGAGGACTTTCGTATAAAATATATTAACACACCAAATCAACGATTTAACGCAGGTTGAGAAACACTGGGTACCTGACATCGGGTGGTCCGAGGAGACAGACCCTAAAAGGTCCGTCCTTATGATCTCACCCAACGGTAAAGGAGGAGGTCCTCTAGAAGGACTGGGTCCCTATCTTGGGACCAGAGGACAAGGACTAACGACGTCCGTTTGAGGACGTAACGTCCACCTAAGAAACGGTTGACTTGGTAGTCCCTTCCGGTAAAATACCAAAAATTATAAAATATATATGATGGAATGGGAACACCGAGTCTGTCACTTCACAGACGGATGTTACGCCCTCTGGACCCAACCTAGGGACGTATCCCTTCTAGGGGACCTCTTCCTTTACCGTTGGGTAAGGTCATGAGAACGGACCTTTTGGGGTACCTACCTCCTCGGACCATCCAATGTCAGGTACCCCAGCGTTTCTCAGCCTGTTCTGACTCGCTGAAGTGATACGATACGATATCAGTATTGACTAAATTAATTAAGGATATTCTCATAAGACCTAACCTTGTAATATTCTCTACTAGTTTAATGGAGAGAGGAGATAAGAGGGACGGGAGTACCAAAGTAGACCTTTAAGAATGGTTTTAAGGAAATAGTACTGGGACAAGACCGGGGTGAGTCGAAGAGTGTCACCTACATGGGTGGATAATCAGGTCAAGAGAATGCTTGAATGATATTACGGAGACACGGAGAATATTATAAGGTTTGAATATGATAAAGAAAAAAAAACTAAGAAATTTAGTCTTAAAGTTCGAAAATTTTTAAAATAAAAATTAACCTCCTATTAATGTTATAATACAACCAAAGACGGTATGTAGTTGAACTTAGTCGGTATCCATATGTATACAGAGGAGGGAGAACTTGAAGAGAGGGGTAGGGTGAGAGGATTTTTTATACCTTAAAAAGTGTCCGTGTCCCCAGTACGATTAGAGAAATAGTAAGGTTAAAATCATATACACGACGACTTCATTCATATGATACAATATGATAAAGACTTTTGTACTTTATAATTACAAGTTTGTGTCAATAAGTTACAGTAAATAAACTAAGTTTTAAAGTTATTTAAAATGTAAGTCACTTTACGAGTACAGAAAGTTAGTTATAACTCCTTGTGTACGGTTCCTGGTTGAGTTAGTAAGGTCTTTCCGACTAAAACGGCGGAAAAGTCGGTAAAGAGATGGTGACAAGACAGAAAGACATATTCGGTTAGTCATTAGACTAGACAGTGGTGTCTACCTGATAAAACCTTATAGTGTAGTTTCCTTAGTATGTGATACATTAATGACACAAGTCGAAGATGGTCAACTGTAGTATCAAAATTCTACTTAAGTCCATCAACGGGTATAGTCATCAAATAAAGAAAAACAATGAACCATAAGTCAACTCACTTATATGGTGTCAAGTAAAAAGGTAAAAGAACAGGTTCCTGTAGACGAACAAAAGTCAATGACCGACCTTTGTTTTTGATAAATACTTATTTCGACAATATTTATAAGAACATTTTCTGTAAAACACATGTACTCAATGAAGAGAGTCTACTTATGGAGTGTCACCCTAAGACTATAACTCTATCGGTGTGGTCGAAAGCAAACGAATAACAAAGATAGAAAAAAAAAAAAAAATGAAAGTTGGACAAAGAATCGAATACGGATTTCACACAAAGGACATTTGTTGTATTTCATCTTGGAGTGAAAGATTTTTAAAATAAATAACAATTAAAACTGACACGACCCATAGGAACGACTCGTACCTGTAAGAGATCAACACCACTCACCTACAAGGAGATTAACGTCACGTCTCCAAAGAGTAACGTCACCGAAGAGAACAACGTCTTGTGTCCGAGATACCACGAGTGTGAAGTCATCAACACCGAGTACCCGGGATGTCAAGCCCGAGTCGTCAACACCACGTACCCGAATCAACGGGATGTCGTTCACCTCAGAAGGACCTGGTCCTTAGTTTGGGTACAAGGGACGAAACCGTCCTCTTAAAAGTTGGTGACCTGGTGGTCTCTTTAGGTCTAGAGTAAAAAAATTTTAGATCAGACTTATAAAGACGTAAATTAGTCCCATAAATCAGGTAAATGAATGACATTAATAATTGCAAACCAAAAATTTAGAGGATTGAACCACAAACTAAGTTGTAAAAAAATAAAATAAGAACTCAACGTCTTTAAAAATTATATAAAACTCATGTCTAAATCAGTCTATGTTACATAACCCTGTATAAAAGGGTCAGATAAAAGAAATTAAAAAAAAGAAACATCTACACGTCTGTAAAATAAAACTACTTTAATAAAAAATAAAAATACTAAACAGAAAAGACACAATAAAGATTTTTCAGAAGATAAGTTTTGAGTATGCTATAAGAAGACACGAAATAAGATAAGAGATACACATAATTAAAAATTTAAAATGAAATACAAATTCAAACACTAGATGGATTTTAACCTAAAACACGTGCTACACTTCGTCTCTAATTCTAAGAAACAAGAAGGGTACACCTGCACTAAAAAGAGAGAACTAGACAGTCACACAACTTTATATAACTAACTAAAGGTATCCAATGTGGTTGGAATGTAAACTCCGATTCACTTTGAACTAGTACCATATATTGGAAAAACGTATATGACGACCTAAAGAAAACGAACATGACACCACTCGTAAAAACACAGACACCAAGTATTCTGTACGTCCAACATTAAAAGAAAAGAACATAACAAGAACAAAACAAAATTCATAATCCCAATTTTACCGGAGTACTATATTCAGCCCTTCATAAGGGTGAAGGAGATAAGATACTTTCTCAAACACCTTCTAATAATAAAGTAACAAATATGTTCTTAAAAGTCCAAAGGGAGTACCGAGACCTCTTCCTTTACCGTTAAGGTCACAAAAACGGACCTCTTAAGGTACCTACCTCCTTGGACCGTCCGATCTCAGGTACCTCAGTGTTTCTCAGTCGGTGTTGACTCACTGATTGTGTATGTGTGTGTGTGTGAGTATCGAGTCAACCATTTCTTAGACGGACGTTATGTCCTTTGGGACCAAGTTAAGGACCCAACCCTTCTAAGTGACCTCTTCCCTATTCTGGGTGAGATCGGACAAAATAACGAAGGAAGAGTAAAAATAATAAAAGAAATACGATATTTGAATCTCAAATTAAATAAAAGATCAAAGAATTTTACCTTCTTCACGAACTATGGTAAGAATAAAAGATTATGTCCATAAATGTAGACATGTAAAAGAAGATTTCTGAAGAAAGCACTTTTTATATTTAACATTATAAGAAACTCTAAAGAAGAATCTGGGTACCTAATAAATCATCACGTAAAAAATTGGAGGTTTATAAAGACTCAAAAGTTTCCATATAATAAAAATAAATAGAAATTGAATTTACAGGTTTTAAGTAACTCTTAGTAAATTTTATATGTTTTCTCAACACACCAAAATTCCTGTGTCTCTTTACATCTTTTCTCTGTGAGGTCCAAAATTTTAATTTACTTTTTATTGTTCGTATTATATCCCAAAGTAATTTAAGTTCCCAAAATCTCAATCCATCCTTCTTAAAATCTAGAAAAATGGGTTGGGGGTAGGGGAGTTACGTTTTAAGTTAGTTTACTAGTTGGACCTACTCTCGACTTTGTTTTTCATCTTAACACACTCGATGTTTTTATTTAACAAAACTTCACGACTCTTCAGACTTCATGACTTTTCTCGAGTCGGACTAACAGGTCCGAAACTTTATTTAGAGAGACCTCAAACTGTTCAGATACAGACCACAAGTTCTACAATATATACATGATTTTTTTAGGTAGGTCTCACTAGATAGGTAGTACCAATCTCTTTTATAAGACAAATTAAAATTAGGAAACTTTAAATAAATTTGAACAAAATACCGGGTCTTATACTAGACAGAAAAACTGATAGGGTACACGTAAAATCCTAAACATTAGAGAATACCCCTCGCTAAAAGATAATTATAATTAATCGTATGCAACTACCAGATTTAGTAGGTATTAAGAAAACTAAAAAAACGAGTTAACAAGATAATGACTCTTTCCGCACGATTGTAGAGATGACCACTGTCATTTCAACAAAGGTAAAGAGAAACCAAGAAAACAAAGTAGAACGTAAACCCTCGAGACTATAACCCACACATTTACCGTTAGGTGAGGTCGTGAGAACGGACCTTTTAGGGTTCCTGTCTCCTCGGACTGTCCGATGTCAGACACCCCACCGTTTCGCAGCCCGTGCTGACTCGCTGAAGTGAAGTGAAGTGAAGTTTGTAAATCCTCAGATGCAGAAGAAATTACTCACTGACAAATCGTAATACTTTACGGGAGAAAATGAGAGGCCAGTGAGATAAGTAGAACTTCAGATGAAACAAGACTATAAGTCTCTTTGTATGGTCGAAATAAAGTGAATAACAAAACAAAACAAAAAAGAAATCAAAATTATACAAGTAAGTAAATACAAATTTCACACAAGGGACATTTGTTGTATGTCAACCTAGAACGAAAAGATATATCAGACTTATGCAGACGTAAATGAGTCCCATAAATCAGGGAAATGAAATGACATTAATGACTTTACAAACCAAAATTCAGATGGTTACACTACAAACTAAGTATAAATCGGTTAGAAAAATATAAGGAGACAAGGAAAAAGACAGAAAAAAAAAAAAGACCACTTCGTTTATAAAATACCATAAATAAAGTAGAATGGAGAAGATTATTAATCAAACAATATAAAAAACCAATAACATAACCACAGACGAAATTACAAACGTTATGTGCTGAAATTTAACGTTAGATAATGAAGTACTTGTAAAAAGTTGAAATATTAATATGCAAATAGTGTCAAATAGAAAACGTAAGAATAATGGTATATAGTATGAAGGTGGACATGATGTCGTTGAGTACAAGGAAAATTTTTAATCAAAATGAAATTTGTAGGTAGAATGAGATTAAAGTATCCGTTTTTCGGTCTTTACAGTAACGATTACCTCTGAGGACGGACAGTAGCAATTTACTAATAAACTGAAGACTAAGTGTAGAGATGAAAACCTCTGAATAGATATCAGAATGTAAGGGGTACCTTCTGTAATATTCGTATACCGTGAATAACATCTAACTTAATAAAACGGATATTTTCCTGACATGTAAGGAGAGGTACCGGTATACTAAACTTCAAGGTACTGTAGTGAGTATCCAAATACTGAACGAAAACAACAACTTCACAGTCATCTTCACTCTTAGACATACTTTCGGTTGTACACTTAAAGATGAAACAACGAACAGGGGAAACGTATTTTTTCCGTATAAGGTCTTATCCTCGTCAAAGAAGTTGGTCAGGGATTTACTCTTCTATTTATCTCGTTCTGGTCCTAACTGGTATCGGTACCCTCGTTCTTAATACGGTGAGTGACTACGATATTCGGACTCCAACACTCCAGTGAACATTGGTATCGAAATGGATCACTTTCTGCTGATTATACTGGACTTAATTACAATAGTTATTTAAGATTCCGTTGTAAAAAGTATAGTAAAAGGTGTGGAGTTTAAAACCCTCGTAATGAGATGTTAAATGTAGACGAAAAGTCAAGCCAATTCAACGAGTCAGCACAGGCTGTGAAACACTGGGGTACTTAACGTCGTACGGTCCGGAGGGACAGGTAGTGGTTGAGGGCCTCAAGTGAGTTTGAGTGCAGGTAGTTCAGCCACTACGGTAGGTCGGTAGAGTAGGAGACAGCAGGGGAAGAGGAGGACGGGGGTTAGGGAGGGTCGTAGTCCCAGAAAAGGTCACTCAGTTGAGAAACGTACTCCACCGGTTTCATAACCTCAAAGTCGAAGTCGTAGTCAAGAAGGTCACTTGTGGGTCCTGACCAGAGGAAATCCTACCTGACCAACCTAGAGGAACTTCAGGTTCCCTGAACGTTCTCAGAAGAGGTCGCGGTGTCAAGTTTTCGTAGTTAAGAAGCCGAGAGTCTAAAGAAGTGTCAAGTTGAGAGTGTAGGTATATACTGGTGACCCTTTTAGTATCGGAACTGATCTACCTTGAAACAACCGTTTCATTATAGAGAAAATAGGGTCAGATACGTGAGAAGGGTGAAAGAAGAGGTAAACTGAGATCATGTAGTGAAACTGTCTATATATTAAACAGGGTGAATTTAATCGGTATCATATGTGTAATTTGGAGTATTTGTGTCATTTCCTTCGGTATTTGTTTTGTTTTTCTGTTAGATGTCTTACTATCTTTAACAAACGTCCTTTAATCATAGGTTTTATATGTTTTTGAATGTGTCAAGTTATTGTTGTTCTTGGTGCGTTGGGTTAGTCTTTCAGTCGTCTTCTGGATTTATCTTTAAAGAGGTTTCTACTGTTTGTCTACCGGTTATCCGTGTACATTTCTACGAGTTATAGTGATTAATAATCTCTTTACGTTTAGTTTTGATGTTACTCAAAAGAAATGGAAATGTGACCAGTCTTACCGGTAGTAGTTTTTTAGATGTTCATTGTCTACGACCTCTCCCATACCTCTTTTGTCTTTATCTGGGTCTCTGTATCTTTTGTTTGAGTACTAATGGTTTCTCCATTCCGTCCTCCCTATTTAAGCTTTAGACCCTGATTCTCTATATTTTTGATGATGTATATTTTATCTATTTGTTGTTCCTGGATAACACATCGTGTCCCTTGATATAAGTTATAGAACGTTATTAGGTACTAGTCTTTATTAGTCTTTTTGTCACATATATATATGTATATTGACTTAGTGAAAAACATGTGGACTTTTAACATTTAGTTGACATGAAGTCGATTTGTTTTTATTTTTGGGTGTTTTTTGTATCATATTTATACGTATTTATCTTTGGAGGTACACGTAGTTCAGACTTTATTTCATTCCCCAGGGACTTTGTTAGTATTTCGTAGTTATCTTTCTCACTCTAAAGATTCGAATTTATACTAAGTATCTATGACTAAGATATGGGTAAATTTAATAATTTTTCAATTTTTTTCATATGTGTAAAATACATCTAGAATTAGACTTCAAAAGTTTTAAATCTTACGTAAAAAAGAAACGTAAAATCTCAGTTATAATTAGATCATCAGTCACGAAAAACAAAAAGAAAAAATTTATCTACTGTTTCAATAGTACGGAACCATCCGTACATCAAAAAAGGTGAAATAAATGTATCTATTTCCTAAACAGTCACTATGGTAAGTTACAATAGACAACATTGATTTTAATGAAATAGTTTGACATTTGTCACTAAAAAGAAAGACTTAATGAACGTATTTAAAGATAGAGTAATAGTGGTTTTTCGACTTGAACACTCAAATAGGAGGTTACTTCCTTTTTAACGAGAATTTCTTATCTTTGTTTAGTTTTGGGAGGTAAGGTAAAAAATTAAACATGTCAAAACAGACAAAACGAAAAACGTACCGTCAAAATGGAGAGTGAACGGAGAGGGTGTACATTCAACTTAAATTTACTACCTTCGACGACTGTCAAAGATCTCCGAGTCTGTTAAGATTCGACAACAAATACTCGGTATCAGTACAAGAAAAAATGTAAAAGGTTATAAAGGGATCTTTGGATTTACAGATATTTCTTTTTTTTTCTTTATGAAAGAAAAATAAGTATAACATTACACAACTATAACAGTATACTTATTATTCACGTGTCAATAGTATAATAACTTTATGACTTTGTTCTCCTCATTGTAAAACCAGAGGATAAATGTTTTGATCGTGTCTAATTAAGACACACCCATAGTCCCGGTATTGCGTCATTCTACATAAGTCTAAACACCTTCCTTTAAGTAATAGAAACGAAGAAAAATTAATTTTCTTCATGTTTAGGTGACTATTAAAAATTATTCACTAAATTTACGGTTTTTTGATTTCCTTCCAACTTTAATGTGAATGTGTTTTACCAAATTTTCTTGGTTCAAGTACTGACTCGTTTACATTAAAATATAATTGGTGAGTTTTCTTCTCTAGTAATGTCTTTTAGATTAAAAAGTATTAATTCGATCAAACGATCTCGAACTGTTCCTAAGAAATCTTTAGTGTATATTAAATAGAAGAGGTGTTGACTTTTATTAAATTCTGTAATTATGTTACAATGATACAACTCCGTATTAAGATAACAGTAGTAAATTTAGACTGACTAAAGTGAATCGGGACTTAATCTTGATTTCTATGAGTCAACTAATCTTTTATTTCTTTCTCTTACTTCATTTCTTTCCTCTTACTCTCTTCCTTCCTACCTTTCTTCCTTTGTTCTTTACTTCTTTCCAATAATTCGAACAATAGTCCGTACCGTCTTAAGTAGTCTCGTTCAGTGGTACGGTCCGAAGTGCTTTAAGAATGACGTAGTTAGTATACTATTAATATGGGTTTCTACGAAAATAATATGAGTCATATTAATTAAACATAGTAAAATACGTTTAATTATGTTTATTAATTTTAAAAGGAATAATTTACGGAGTTTCCACACTTTAAATGTAAAATAACCATTCATTACTTGTAACTGAACCCGACTTACTCGATGACATTTCGTATCGCTCATGGTTTAAGGTTGATCTCCTGTAATCCATTCTGATTCCTCTTCCGTTACCGTTGGGTGAGGTCATGAGAACGGACCTTTTAGGGTACCCGCCTCCTCGGACCATCCGACGTCAGGTACCCCAGTAATTCTCAGCCCGTGCTGACTCACTGAAGTGAAAGTGAAAAGTGAAAGTACGTAACCTCTCCCTTTACCGTTGGGTGAGGTCACAAGAACTGACCTCTTAGGGTTCCTACCCCCTCGGACTACCCGACGGCAGATACCCCAACGTGTCTCATCCTGTGCTGACTTCGCTGAATCGTCGTCGTCGTCGTCGTCCGTTCTGATTCTCAATCATTCACCTTTGTCATTTGCATGAACCGTGAAAAAACGTGTCTAAACGACTACTCCTTTTGTCTCTTACTCCGTAATCAATCTTTTCCGGAACCCCGGTTCTTTCCCTAAAAAAATTACTTTCCTCCTTCAACTTCGTAGTAACAGTCTGACTCTTGTTACTACCTTGTCTTTCCTTGTTTAAATACCTCTCCTCTTTCCCGGATTCGTGCTTCGTTACAGGAATTCTTCCCTACCCAAATGTGTACCCACATTACAAACCAGAATCTTTATGTTTATGTAGAAGACCGAGTACCTTCAATAGATGTCTATATCCGTCCTCCACTGTACTTTTCTCCTCCTACTTTATCTAGAGAAGACTAACGTAAATAACGGACATAACGTAAACATGAGTTTTCTTTCCAGTAGTCAACTCTCCTGCACTATCCTTCTCTGTTTTACACTTTATATCCCCTCATTTACACTTACTGTAATGAAACGGTTGTTTCCAGGTAGATCAGTTCCGATACCAAAAAGGTCATCAGTGTATACCTACACTCTCAACCTGACACTTCTTTCGACTCGTGGTTTCTTAACTACGAAAACTTGACACCATAACCTCTTCTGAGAACTCTCAGGGAACCTGACGTTCCTCTATATTAGTCAGGTAAGATTTCCTCTAGTCAGGACCCACAAGAAACCTTCCTTACTGCGATTTCGACTTTGAGGTCATGAAACCGGTGGAGTACGCTTCTCAACTGAGTGACCTTTTCTGGGACTACGACCCTCCCTTACCCCCGTCCTCTTCCCCTTCCGTCTCCTACTCTACCAACCTACCGTAGTGGCTGAGCTTCTTACACTCAGACTCACTTGAGGCCCTCAACCACTACCTGTCCCCCGGGACTACACCACTACCTGTCCCCCGGGACTGCACGACGTTAAGTACCCCAACGTTTCTCGGCCTGTGTTGACTCACTGACTTGACTTGACTTGACTTACACTTGCTTCTTTCTGGTTCAGAAACATTTAAAAAAAAATTGTGAGTAAACACAAATTGAGAAGATTTATCATTTAGAGACTACTTGTTTCTATATCGAAATAATTGAATGTGAAGACATACAGCAATCATGTACTGAAAACCATAACTATTGAATTTCTGTAAAACACTGTATCTTTCAAAGTAAACTTAGTAGTCTATTTCTGATTTAACAGTTATGTCAGTTGAAATTAAACGAATTATAAACAAAATCATCTCCCTGAGATGTTAGATCATTGTTGGATAGACAGTACGAAGAAAGGATAAAAGGGTAAGATAGTGGTATCATGATCAAGTCTAGGAGTAGTAAGAACGGATTTGAAGATTGATGGACTAGAGACTTGAACGTTTGAACGGAGAGAATTTATATAAAGGGTACATAACATAATTTTACTTTTAGAATGTACGGTAAATTTCAACTTTTACTTACTTCATTAGATTTCCGTCAATACACTATCTGTTTTAAATCCGGATTACGATACTCTCGACCTAAGACAAATGGGTTCAAGGAAGAACCAGGGGTCCAAAGAACGAGTATTTTACTCTACGGACGGGACGAATCGAGTGTCCACCACCACTCTTCCACACTTTTACGAAACGTGGGAGATTTAACGAGACGGTGGGATTCCACAATTATGATTTTTTTCACAACTTCAATTCAGTAACAAATAGGGTTCATTCTTCCAAGAAACTTCCTTCAAGTTCGGACCCGTAGTGTTTCTACTTAAAAACCGAGAACACTCACCGGAATGTCACTATGACATTCCCTCATCCCTTTATACTTAGTATTTTGTTATATTGTTTTATCTCCTTATTTTTATAACTCTCTGAACATCTCTTTCAAGACATGGTTTTGTAGGAGTAAACCAAAGAGTTTACTATCCCATTTTCCTAACTCCCCCCTCGTCCATTCTTCACCTACTCTTCAGAGTCTTTTTATCGGAGTCTTTAACGAGTTCCTCGAGACCCGAGACAAGTGGAACTTTGTTTCTTTCGTGATTTTACTAGTAAAGAAATAATAACAACTTCTATCTTATTTTATTCTTGAAATGTAAAATGAAAAGTTGGACGGACAATACCCGTAGCCGAAAGTGACATTTCGGACTTTTTGTATAAGTAGATTCAGATTAAAGATTCAGATTTACTCTGAATTCTTATTTTAAATATTTCTAGTTCCGAACAAATTTATATATTGAATAACTATATTTATCCGGTTAGTTTATTTTCTCGTCGTCATTATTACTTCGGTTAAAATTCTCCAGTTCCGTAAAGTATCTTAACCATGAATATCGTTATAAAAAAGACTTAACAGATATTGTAAAGGTCGGATAAAAACGATAATTTCCAGGTCAGGGATCAAAAATCTGAGTGTTATCGGTTTTATTACCCTTCTTACAGTCCCGACCCTAAGTCACAACCACGAATCAAAGTCAGAACTCAACCTATATCGGTGTGAGGGAAAAGGTGGGGACGAACAAAATGTAACTCTCTGGGGACGAAATAGAGAGGTTCACGGGAGACGGATAACCGAGACCAACCACCTTAAGTCACTGAGAACACTAAAGGAAAAGGTCAGATGTCGACAGAGAGATCGAGACCAAAGTTTAGACATTGTATACCGGCCAAAGGAGAACTCCTGGAAAGAACACTACGAGGTAGAGTCTTAGTCGGGGTGATCATCAGTGCGGTCCTTCCGGGATGATGTGAGTCAACGTGACTTTTTTCGTGAAAGTGGATGGTTTCTTTCGTTACTTTTTACATATCAGTTTTCATTCTTATTTTTCCAGTTTTACTAGGTTGGACTTCACATTTTCTTCTGTACTTGTAGAAGGTGTTTTACCTTTTTTCCTTTTCTGTTTTGGTTTGGGTTGGGTGTTTTACCGGATTCTTTCGACTTCACGACCTTATCCAATCTTTAACTGAAGTTAGATTAGTTATACTAAAGAATGTCTTGGTACTTGAGTTAGATTTTGACATTTCACCCTTCTTACTTATTAATACTTTTTCTATAGATCTAAAAATTTTTAACATACTCTAAAATCTCTTTACAAATAGTGGTAATCTAGCGGTTCCTATAGGTCTTTATTTACCTTCCTGTATTTAAAAATTTTTAATTATTACGAAATAAACCTTAGAGTATTACTCTGGTTAAAAAATTTGAGACTCAAAAATTTGAGTTTAGTGAAAATAAATGTCAAAGTAGTTCTAAGTACCTGGAAAGTAAAAAATTGTAGAATGTGGACTTAACATTCTAGGTACCTGGAAAGTACAAATTTGTGGAATGTGGACTTAACATTCTATTAACCATTATATAATTAAAGGAACAAGAACCTTTAAACTCCTTTTCAAAGAAGTTCAAAAACCCTTTGAACAACCAGTCCGATTTTGTATTTTTTATTCCAAATTGTCTCTGATGTCGGATAAGAAGAATTACAAATAAAATTTTTAATATGACAACTTCCTGTATGTACGATTTTAAGAGTTCGTATTTTCATACTCAGTTAAAACACTTATTCATTTTTGTATAACTACTTACATTATTTAGGTTCTTTCTTTGTAAAATTTTCTAGTTTTGTAAACATAATAAATATTGTAACACCCAAATTAAATACCTTAATTATTGTTTTAGTTTTAGTATGAAAACATTTCGTAACGACAACAAGTAAATTAACTCAGTTACTTCATATAGTTTACTGATACTTTATAACCAGTTATTCGTTTGAACTTACTGTGAAATTTTTGGGTTCAGAATAAATCAAGTTTCAAAGGGATATGGAAGTCCTATTTTTAGGTGTCAGAAATAGTAACAAAAGTGTCAGAAAGTACTAAACTGGGGTAGGATAGACAGGTGGAAGTAGAGATCGTGGGGACCGTACGAGGAATACAACTATCGATGAAAAGTAAAAAGACTTGTAATGTACACGACAATGGTGACAGATCTTACCGTACAGATACCGATTAAGACTAAGGTTAAACTTCTAAGACGACATCGTAGTGTGGTAAATCCTTCCACAGGAATAGAAAGTGGGAGAAGGAAGTAAGAACCTGACACAACCCGGGAACCAGGCACAGGGTGTGCAAAAGTCTTCAGAGCATAGTATCTCCAACATATATCTCCAAAGGACTAAGAAGGTGACAGGACTTTTAAGAAGTCACAGTTGAGTACACAGAGTAAACGAACCTATAAGTAAGAATCGGGTCACGAATTCTCTACTGTCTTTAATTACCAGTCTCCCCCCTTAAAGTCTTAAGGTCTAGAAACATAACAACATCAAGATCCATTATTGTTACACACCGGTGGAGAGGTCTGCCGATTTGACTTTAATCCTCTGACCCCTTAGTACCCCAGTCAAACCTCTTCTTTATAGTCTATGTGGAAACCATTGATAATTACAACCCGTAATTTTACGAGTGCGTGTCCCGTTCTAACGTAAAGAACCTACCGAACACCAACTTGTCCGATACATTGATCAAGACCGATTATTCAACGACTTACTTTCACAGTACTCAGCCAAGTCTGATCTCCTAAATTGACAACCAATCACTGGAAGGGATGATGACTTCCCATGGATTCAACACGTCCTTTCCCTCGGTTTTTTCCTCCGATAGTGCACTCCTATCATTTGTCACCAGTCTGCGCCGTATGTTAAAACTCTTTCATGACCGTTCCAAATGACTATTTAACCCACGTCCACCTTTTAGTTACGAATTTTATCGACGAAGTACACAGGTCTAGGGACATACTGACGTCATCCGTCTCGGTCGACGGGGGTTTATCGTAGAGCGTGTCGGTTGGTTGTCACTTGTACCTCATTCATACTCTTTACTTGGACCTAGGAAACTTCAGTGATTCAAACCCCCTATAAACAATGATGATATTGGAACGTATTGGATGGTATTGACCTTATACAGTCCCTTACTCCAATTCTCCGTACCTACGTTAGACAAATAACGACCTCGAGTGATCGTTGAGGGTTCATGGGTTGATGACTGCCGATGGGACCTTATCTTATATACTTTTATTTGGTCCACGACTTAGTAACTCTTTTTTACCGTCATTATCACTCTAGTCGTCGAATATGGTTTTCATACCCCTTTTCTACCATAGTCGTTTATCGGACTAAAACTAATTCTCCGTCAAATAACTTACTGTCACGGTCCGACGGGACTACCATCAGACTTTTACTGTTATACTTCGGTTTTTACATACCAGATTACACCCTTTCATCTCGACGTTATCTATACCAAACTTCCTCACAATGAGACAGTGATCCTTCTGTTCTCTTTTAATGACTTTAGAAATTCTCTTAAATTAGAATCAGAAAGTGATCTATGATCTCAATTATAATCATTATTGATAGTTTTTGACATTCTTATATGATTCAAGAACATAGGAATTTATCTGAATTAAAATGAAAGAGTCTCGTATAGCCTTGTTAAAAGGTCATTAATAACCATAAAATTTTAGATACAAGTGTACGTACGAAAATTACGGAATTTCGGGGAACTGTACTTCCAGTCTAACATTGATTAAGTCCCATAGGGATTTACCTTCTTGTATAAAAAAGGATAGAGTTTTGTGTAAGGTGAAGGACGGGGGGGTAAAGTATGGGTGTGTTGTAAGACATGACAGTGAAAGTTAAAAGGGGTCACGGTGAATCTAAAGAAGTACGTATAAACATAAAAATCTAGTCTATTTTACTTATCTTCCAAGAAAGGAACTTTTTGTACATCACACTAAGTTTCTTTTTACAATTACTTTTCTTTATGAATTTCAAAACACTTTATAACTATACATCGGTGATTAAAACAGAGATGTTAGTTAACGAAAAAGAGACACATAGAGTTCGTGGCAAGAATACCTTAATATATCGACATGTTCGTGATCTTAGCTGTCTTAAAAATTTACCTCCTCTTCCCCCACCCCTTTGTTCCGTGATTTGTGGTAAAGAAAGTTTTATGAGAATTTAAGCCTCCATCATGCATTCCTGTTTAGGACAGAAATGACGTAGCATAAGTAAAAACTCTTTTTGTGTGGAGGTATGTCTTGATGAAAGGTAGTCGTGTTTATGTCCATAGTTTTACTTCTCCTGAAAACGACCCAACAATTTAAGGAATCTTTGTCCGACAGAAAGTACTGTTGCCAGAGGAAGGAGAAGACAAGGGTGTGTCGAACTGTTTGTCCAGTGTCTCTTTCCAACAATTAATGTAAGGAAACGGATTTTCCCTAAACCTTTTTTATTTACATGGAATCGAAATGAGAGTTCTCCCAGTCTACCGACTCCGTCACTAAACAAACACATGTCTACCCGATCACGTTTCCTTACCTTTTTTATGAGCCCACTTCTTAAAAGTTTACCCTCCTACGCAAAGTTTCTGTCGAAGATAATATGTGGTTGATGTAGACCACCTCAGTGTCCCGTTCCACTTATATGATATTTGTTACTTCAGAGGACTCCCTTTTTGACGACGTATAACTCTCTCTTGACACCTACCCTGTCGGTTCTCACAGTGAACATATCATATACAAAAACTTTCGTCCAAAGTGTAGTCAAAATCACATTGACCCTTCCTAAAGTTGAAAAAAAAAAAAAAATGTTTAATGAACCTGAATTGAGGATGATTTTTTTGGGTTCTGAATTATATACTAGTCATCTATGTAATTTAATCTTTATTTTAAGTCAAGTTGTTGAAGTTATTTTGACTCTTCGGTCAACGTAAGAGTCACGTATCTTTCCATGTAATTTTTTGGATGATCAAACAAATCACAGAGACAATTTACTATGTTATAGGTATAGATATTAATGAGGTCTCTAGTTTAATCCATGTAAGGAGTAAACAAGCAAACAGAGATTCCTTCTATGTCCTTTTGTTTACGATTAGTTTTCTAATTACCTCAAGAGCTACATATTATATAAATCGGTGAGGAAACTTGAAACTCTGTGTTTTATATTTTTAGTATACTTTTATTCCACAACCGAGTGTATAAAAACTATTTAAAGTACGTCAAAGTTCCAGGAACAGTTATACCTAAACTAAATTCCGACACGTAGAAAAGACCTATAAGGGTATTGATAGGTCTATCTTTGTAGTATGTATTTTTCCAAGAAATAAGGTCTTGTCTATTTTGAGGGTCACGATTTTCTTCTAAATCCATAGAGACTTCCAAAGAATAGTGGGTCGTTGTATTGAGGGACTACCAAGTCACGGACTTTCCCAGCAGACTCTAGTGAGTAGTTTATTTCGTTTATCAACCGACCACTTTTCTCCCCCTCGGATATCATTAGAGTACAGAAACGAAAGTCTGTAGTTTAGAAAAAAAGATTATTCGGTCATCTCTTCAATTACAGTGAACCACACCGTATACGTTTGGACTCAGAGTTGAACAAAAATCAAAGATGATGATCAAGACTCTTACAAATTGAACGGGTTCTTCTCTAATATAAATTAAAATTGTACAATTTAGTGTTTAGGGTTTTGGGACTTTAAGAATTCTTTTCCACCAACGTTCTTTAGACCTTCACATGACTCAAAATAGAGATTTAAAGAAACTCCTTAAAATAACGTTGTATCTTTAGGTGAATCCACCCCACTAGAAATTTATAAGTAGTTATACTACTACTTTGATCTAAATAAAATATACGAAACCAATTATAAAATAATTTTTGAGATAAAATGTGAAACATTTTTTTACAGAAAATTTTTAATCTATAGTTTACGAAATCTTGACACACCAGGTTATATCGTCAGTCATCGATGAAAGTCAATACATTTAAATGGAACGACGACGACGACGACGACGACGATTCAGCGAAGTCAGCACAGGCTGAGACGCGCTGGGGTATCTGCCGTCGGATGGTCCGAGGGGGTCTAGGTCAAAGAGTCAACGTGATCGCTGTCAAGTTCTTTAAGTTTCTTAGTGTACCGCTCACTAATGACATACCTTATGTCTTGTAAAAGGAGTCCTACCTTGCAAGATAACCTATCGTCACGAGATCTGTCGACATTAAGTTCATGCCGTATGCTATCATAAGTACTTAGGTAGAAGGGTTAAGTCATGAAAACAAAAGTCAAGTCAAGTCAAGTCAACGAGTCAGTACAGACTGAGAAACGCTGGGGTACCTGACGTCGTGCGGTCCGAAGGGACAGGTAGTGGTTGAGGGACTCGAACGAGTTTGAATATAGGTAACTTAGTCACTACGGTAGGTTGGTAGAGTAAGAGACAGTAGGGGAAGAGAATTACGGAAGTTAGAAAGGGTCGAAGTGTCAGAAAAGGTTACTCAGCCGAGAAGAGTAGTCCTCCGGTTTTATAACCTCGAAGTCGTAGTCAGGAAGGTTACTCATAAGTCCTGACTAAAGGAAATCTTAACTGTCCAAAATAGAGGAACGACAGGTTCTCTGAGAGTTCTCAGATGAAAACAAAATCTCAGAAGGTCGAATGTTTTGATTCTATACCGTACTGAGGGTAAAAGTAGAAGGTTACTTTTACCTCTCTAACAGAATGGTACTAGGGACGTACATACTAAACTACTACACACAGTGAAGACATCTATTACAGGGAACTAATATTTATTTACCTTGTCTTTTAAAATTAATTATTTTGAAACTTAGGAATGAGATAGAGTTCACGAGTTTTGTATCGATAGAAGATTAAATAAGAGATTTGTAAAACTATTACTCTTGGTCACAATGACACAAACTTCGAGTTGTCTAAACTACTTGTTTTCTTCCGTGTTATCTCATTTACACGAAAATTACTTGTAAAAGACAAGGAGACAGGTTTTGAAACCGATGGTCAACATAAATATCAAACATAATCGTACGGATGGAGTATATAACTCTAATCAATACCACGGATCTTTAGTTGTCGTTATATATGTATGGTGAATCGTATATAGTAACGTTTTTACAATTGTATCCTCAGAACTCGTCATATAATAACCATTACCTTGTCTGAACCAAAAACCACCGATTTTTAAAGAATGACTTCTTAATAGAAGGGTTTACTGTCGTCGTCCGGAGAGTAATGATCGTCAAACTCCTCCCTCTAATTTCCTTTGACTTCCGTATCACTCTGAATTAAGGGACAAGTGTAGATCTTCGTCACTATTCGACCCGTAGACGGTAATGGGACTATAAAACCTCTATTTACCCATAGACTTATTTATCTTCGGAAATCAAAGACGTCGACAGTGATTGTATAAAGTGGGATTAACGTTTTATAAATAAAATTTGAGATTTTATGTGCAACTCCTTCGATTGGAGTCGACCACTTTTCCTCTAAAGTTGACGATTGAAAAGGTATCATTTAGTTTATCAGACCCTCTATAATTCCCACGGTAAAATAAGAAGTATGTAAACTGAAACATAAGACGTGTACTCCTTCCTTCCTTTCTACCCTCCTTGATGGAGATTCCAAAGAGACACCGATACTTACAAAACCAAGTGATCGACAAAATAAAACGAGATACGGGATCATGGGTACATAATTAACCGTGTACCGTTCCGTAAATTCTTTATAGACAACTTAGTCTTTTTCTTATTTAGAATCGTCTCTGTACTTTTCCCATTAAAAATTTCAATGATAAATACACATTTAATATTGTAAAGAAATAATTTTATAACAAAACGACAAAATCAGTGATTCAGTGCAGACTGAGAAAAACGTTGGGTTACGTGACCTCGAGTGGTCCGAGGAGACAGGTCCCCTAAAGGGTCCGTTCTTACAACCTCACCGAACGGTAAAGGAAGAGGTCCCCTAGAAGGGTTTGGTTCTTAGTTTGGACACGAAGGACATAACCGTCCACCTAAGAAATGATGACTCGGTGGTCCCTTCGGGAAAGACTATTTTCCTCTCCCTCTTTCTCTTGGTCCCTCTATACTTTCCTTTCTTTCCACCCTCTTTGTCATTATGAATAATCGAGGAGTGTATATCATTTCGTCATATGACAAAGAGGGTAGGAGGGAAGAAAGGTGGAGAGGGGTCAAGAGAAAAAGAGAGAGGAAAATAATCTTTCCAAATCTAATTGGTTCGGATACCCTCAGACGTAGTGGTGTTAAAGAAGGAATTTACAACCGAAATTTTTATATTATTGTGATGTCTTACTTCCATTTTGATCTATAACTTAAAAATTAAGTTACTAGTATCTGGTTAAAACCATCACGTAAGTAAGTACGATCGTCGCAAGTGACTTGTGTGAGATAGAGTGTCATTATCCCTATTTCGTCACTTGATTTAGTTCAGGGACAATAGTACCTCTAGTCCGTGTGGAACAAACCGACACGAAGAGAAATAACGTGAAGTGTCTATGACGTGATGTTTGTTTTAGTTTCCAAACACCGTTAAGACGTAATAGTCTACTGTCGATGGTAAAAAATCATTATTTTTCAATTCCATACATGTACCTAAAATGTGAATTATGATAAAGTACGAATTATGTAACGTATTGATAAATGTGTGAACTTTTGGTGTATTACGTACACTGAACGAAATAACGTCACTAGACCTTGACTTAGACGTTATTGAGACTTCATAGAGAGATAACACTCTTTTATAGAAACTGTAAAAACTTATTAAGGTCTGATGTACAAGACAGTAAACTTTTAATCGTTCAAGACAGATACCTGTATGGCGGGACTTGCGTGGGTTAGAACAAACTTTTAGTCGTTCAAACACATGAAAAAATCAGGTTAACTAAGGGAAATGCGTTGACGACGATGACGACGAAATGGGTTGAAGATGGTGGAATAATCCTTCACTATTCCTCTGACTTTAACTTCCTTTGTTAAAACACATAGAGCTACAACTATAACTCCTTAGACAAGACCCCCCAAGGGTGGCGTCCACCACTATCCTGTACACCCATTCGTCCCTCGTTGGTCACTCGGTTTTTCAGACGTATCCTTCACGGATCCACACATTGATCCCACACTCACTCCTATTTCTAGTTCCGACTCAGAAGACTGGTGCCCAGTGGAGAGGGTTAAGAGGTTTACCCGGTTAGATTGAAGTGAAACTGGGATACGGGTGAGAAACGTAAAACAAAGAAAGAGTCTCTTTAGGTCGAAGTCTTTTACTATAGATTTACTATTACACAGTAACACGACTACTCACCCCAATGTTACGAGTTCTGTATATCTATTTTCGTTCTTTCCGTCTAGTTTGCGTAAAGGACTGGTCTTCCATCTTTTATCGACAACCCTTAAAATCGTTTGTGTGAATCCCTACATCCTCTAAGAGTCCGTAAATAATTTCCGATTAAGTTTAGGAAGCCCAATACCTTCTAAAACACTTTTCGTGGAGAATTGACTGGTTGACAGTTAATCGTTTCCTTTTTACGGAGTTCATGAGGTAATGCTACTACTAGTTTATTCACTCGAAACTAATGATATTATTACCATCATATTAAAGATTTTTTAAGACCAAAATCTATACTTTTATGAAGTATGGCACTAGTCGACATTTTAGATGACACCTTTTGATGTTCATATTAACGGGTTACTACGATTAAATAAAAAAGAAGGAGTTTGAAAAGTCCACTAGATTATATTACTCTTTATTATTAGTAATTCCAAACTAGTACGATTAGATTAAAAGACCTACCGAATAATTGGAAGGTTCCTATAGAAAGGAGATGAAGAACTAGTAATCTAGTCCGTTATTAATCTCGTTCTTACTCCTTACAGTTAATATATTACTACACACTCTCCTATACCTCATAGTACCTATAAATCCGAATACAAAAATTCAAACCGATATAAGTACATGTGTGTGTGTGCATTCGTGTGAAAGACTAAAGAATATTCTCTCTCTAAATTGTTTTGTGACATAAAGTTTTGTACTAGATTTATAAAAAAGGATTTGACTTAGACCAAAATCGCATACTCGAAGTCTTTTATTTGTCGTTTTTCGAGTCTTAGACGTAATTTGTCGAAATATGTTTCAAGAGGGTGGAGAGAGGGACTTTTGGTATAAGATATATCACGGTCGAACATTTTTTTTTTTTTTAGTGTGGAAACTGTTGTGTCACCTGAACTAATAGTCGACGTACTTAAAACCAGACTTTCTTCCTTTTTTTATATTTACAGTGAGTTTGAGTCTCCTCATACTGTGGTGGAGAAGAACGATCTAATCACCCTAAGTAGGTCACCAATTTAGGTATGAAGAAACAAAAGACAAAGATGATTACTCCTTGTATAAGACACAGTTGACAATCACGAAGTGTTTAGGTGAAAGGGAAAAGTGTATTATTCCGTCCATACATCCATGGCTTGAGTCTAAAGTATATTCTTTCTTGGACGGACGTTGGGTACGTCGATCGACCCTAGGGGGTCGACAGTCACTGAAGTTCTAAGTAGAACCGAAATTTCAGACCCACTGATTGAAGAACACGTCGGTGTCCGTTTATGACTCGTACCACCCCTGAGATCCCAGACGGTAAGGACGGGGTCTATTCTCAGGAGATTGCCCGTCATAAATCAGACCTCTACGTGTATCCCAACTGGATTAAAAACGGTGTGAATACAGAACCAACCTCCAAAAGAGATGGGTTAGGACATAGGGAAGGAGTAATGAAAGTATCAATAATCGAGACGTAGTCAAACTCCTGAAAAACTCGGGTTAAGACGAAGGAGATGTAAAATAGAAAGTGAAGAAGTTATTTGGAAGAAGTGAGAATTTAGACAAAGTCACAGATGAAAGGTCTTGTGGTTCGACTGTGTATGTCATTACCTCAGAATAGTCCCATGGACCCTTAGATGAATCTCTGAAGTAAACTGTCGGACAAAACACGGATTTACCGGTATACGGATTCAAGGACCGTGGTCTTATACTGACTGTCACTGTGTATGTTGATGACGAAGTGAAGGAATCCTCCTTTAACGGACAGAAGATGACGTCAATAAAAGGAGAAGGACTTTCGACCGTGTAACCCAACCGTAACTAGCTCGAAGATTATACACCCTTAAGGGAACTTCTACCCTAGTCGTTTGCCGTCGGATGTCTGTTTTCGACTGGACACCAGATAAACATACCAAACATTCGATTCTTACCAAAAATGTAAAATTTTCGTAACAATTTTTATTTATTTTTCTCCGTCTTATACACAGTCTTTGGTAGATACCGGGTGGTTTGGATTTTATGGTAGACCGGGAAGTACCTTTTTCAAACGGTTAGGACGAGGTCTCCTGATACCTAATTGTTTAATCTTTTGGGGACCCACAGACTTACTAGTAGACCTCGTTTTGATAGGGGGACAATGCCTCCCTACCTGACATTACACTCTCATTTTATTGGAATAGATAGGAACCTCGGTGGCATAATAAGACAGAACGACAATACCGTTGTCCGGGATCGATTGTATGTGTGTTTATTTTTCTAATTCCACTAAAAGGGAAGGAAGGGTTTACAATATGTTGTGTCAGTAAGGAAGAAGATTCGAAACTCGTCGAAAGATTTTACTTTAAGAAGGAAACAAGTAATTGAAAATTTTTGGATTTGGTAAAAGTAACGAACAATGAACATACAGTACAACGTGTTTATGACAGATCTTTCTCTGTTTATACATTTGAACTCTAACATGGTGTCAGTAATATTTCAGATTAACTAATGAATGTAAATTAGATTTCGTATATAAAATTTTAATAAAAACTTTGACCAGAGATGGAATGTGTTTTCATACTACTTCTATCACTATCTCAACTCCGACCCCCTTGTTTCTATTAAAATATTTACAGATTTCTTACTAACGTATACGATCTCTCATCAAATAATATTTTATCCCGATAACTGAGTGTAGTTAATCTGGTATCATATTGTTTTAGGGACTATCGAGTCAACCATTTCTTAGGTGGACGTTTCACCATCTGGGGCCAAGTTAAGGAGTCAGTCCCTTCTAGGGGACCTCTTCCCTTTCCAAGGGTGAGGTCATAAGACCGGACCTCTTAAGGTATCTGATATATCAGGTACCTCAACATTTCTCAACCTGTGTTGACTGGATAAAAGTGAAAGTGAAAAATATTGTTTTAGTAAATGGTAGTGTATCCACAAGATATCAATAAAGTCAATGAATAAGATAGTCTAAAAAAAATGACAAACTCGGTGGTCCCTTCAGGGTAAGATAGTCGACCAATTCAATTAAGTCCTTGAATGTATCGTGTATAAAGAACTTGTAAATACACTCGGGACAAAACTCCATCTCTTTTATACAACTAAACCATCAAAATCTATGGTTGTTGACGTTACTAATATGTGTATAGTTAAATTTACTGGTCAAAAAACGACGAGGTACCAAAAGAAAAAACTGTCGTCATTTCTGGACTTGATGTATTTTATTGGAAAAACGACTTGGGTTTCGTACACGAGTAAATCCGTTACAAAATATATGAGGTTTCGAATGAACAAACGGTTACAGAGAGTAATATGAATTAAGAAACGTTTCATAAACTAGTTTGTTTACAGTATAAATGTTCGTTAAGAAATTTTTTTTAGATGGAAAACATTAAAATAAACACGATGAACTTACTTCATAAAAAAATTTTAATCCTTACAACATTCTTGTGTCATCACTTCTTAAGTTTTTTCTTGAAGAACACTATCCATAAAAGTCGACGTTATGATCCCGGATATGTTTTATATCAATTTATTGACCTTTCAATTTCATTATGAGACAAAAAGATCGTCGTAGAACCATGTGTCGAATGACCAAACAGTGTTTTGACATCTTTTACGCCATAGGAAACATTAAAGGAGAACTTCTAAAAAGACTTTTTAAAGAAACGGTTTTGGAACAGATGAAATTACGATTCGGTCCTTTACGTTCCGTACTTTGATATAAAAAGAGAATTCCTCAAACTCCAAAATAAATTAATCGTTTAAAGTCATATTTATTCATATTCTACCTTCATTAAAGAAAGGTCAGTATAATCAAGATTAAATTCTTACTACTTTGTTAACCAGACTACTGTACGGTTAAATAATTTAAGTATATGGACTTTGAATTAAAGATGTGTCAATAGACACTATTTTATAGTCCGAAAGGAAAGTTTTCTTAGTCACGTAGTGTTGAGAATTGTTTTTTTTACGGTACTCCTTTCCTCTACTATGTTTTGTAAAGTCACCGTCTTCTCAAGAGTAATACACCTCTGATACTCGTGCAATATACACCTTTCATAATTTCGGAAGATACACTAGAAATTTTGTCATGAAAAATTACGTATTTTTAGTTCCACTTTTAGTATTATAATTGGGTAAGATGAACGAAAACTTCAACGAGGAAAAAACCGGTAATATCAATTAAGACACTAAGACGGAAGTATTTATATATGAAAGAAGGAACACAACTTTCACACAAATCCTCACCTCAGAAGAATTAATTACTTAAACTTTTACAAAATACAAATGAAAAACGACAACACGGGAATGGGTACCGTCTACAAAGACAAGTTCGGATCACGAGAAAGGACGGTTCTGGGGTACACCAAATCTCATTGTCGGCGATCAGTCTCAACCGTACGATCTATACTGGTGAGACAGTAGAAGGAAGATAATAAAGGATTTTGTTGATAGGTTTAGGGTCACGATGATTTTTGTTTACTTAAATCATTGTAGTAACTCTGGAACGATTGTAAATTAGGAAAAATAGTAAAATTGTAAAAATAGTATTTCAATAACGTAAACACAAGCAACAAGATACACACTCTTATTTGAAAGAGGACATACACAAACGATTAATGGTAACGAGTTCTTAATCAAAAATAAGTTTGATAAAACGTGTAATTAACGCAAAGCTGTCTGTTTACTGGAAGGAGCTATCAGTCAAGAGATCTACTCATAATGAGGTAGACCATAAATAAAAACACGTAAAAGGGTTTAACAATAAGGATTTTTGTGAAAAATAGTGAAACACATTGTACCAATAAAAATTGGTATTTTATACAAAATTTAATTTATTTTTGTCTTTTGTCGTTTCCTACAGTTTTACGACTCGTCTTATAACATAAAATAGTCAACAAAGGATGTAAAACCCTTTTCAGATCGTAAAATCTGTCAAAAATTGTCTTTTCGACAAAGTTTTATTTTTTCGATATCCCCTTTTTTTTAGGAGATGTATCACCAATGGTGTAAATCACAAGTCTGTCTAGTAGTCGAGAGTTTTACGTCTACGTTTTTTACGTTTTTTTTTTTTAGGTGATATAATAAAGAACTTACGGAATTAACATAAAAGTTGAAGGATTGAAACAATTAAGAAATAGGTATAGACTTTACAGACAGAGGTAAACATTTGAATATACTAGATAAAACTGAGTCCAAGTTAAGTTCGGCAATCTCTTAATCTGCCATATAACATTCATTTCCCTTCCGAATCTTATCCTTTGATTTAAAGTAAACCCCGAAAAAGATACGGTCCGAGGCCAGGGTCCAAATTGTGATGGTAGTGATCTTGGTAACGAAGGTGACTAAACGAACAACAACAACAACAAGTCAGTAAGTCAACACAGATTAAGAAACGCTGAGGTACCTGGGGTCGTACGGTCTGAAGGAATAGGAAGTGGTAGAGGTCCTCAAACGAGTTTAAGTACAGGTAACTCAACTACTACGGTAGGTTGGTAGCGTAGGAGACAGGGGGGAAAGAGGAGGGTGGGAGTCAGAAAGGGTCGTAGTCTCAGAAAAGGTAACTCAACCGAGAAACTTAGTGTATCGGTTTCATAACCGAAGTCGTAGTCAGGAAGATTACTTATAAGTCCTAACTAAAGGAAATCCTGACTGACTAAACTAGAGGAACGTCAGGTTCCCTGAAAGTTCTCAGAAGAGGTCGTGGTGTCAAGTTTTCATAGTTAAGAGACCACGAGTCGGAAGAAATGTCAGGTTGAGAGTGGAAACATGTACTGATGACCAGTTTGGATCGAAACTGATGTACCTTGAAACAACCGTTTCACTACAGACTAAAAATTATACCTCATTCGGAGAAAATTAAAGTACCGACATGAGTGGTAGGTGTCCTTAAAACCCCGGGTTCTTTATTTCAGAAAGTGACAAAGGTAACAAAGAGGTAGATAAACGGTACTCCATTACCCTGACCTACGGTACTAGAATCCAAAAACTTATAACTTAAAATTCGGTCGAAAAAGTGAGAGGAGAAAGTGGAAGTAGTTCTCCGAAAAATCAAAGAGAAGCGAAAGACGGTAATTCCACTACAGTGGACGTGTAGACTCCAATAACTATAAAGAGGACCGTTAGAAGTAAGGTCGAACATTGAGTATGTTGGGTCTTAAAACGTATTACAAGAGACGTAGTCAAGTCAAGTCAATTCAACGAGTCAGCACAACCTGAGAAACGTTGGGATACTTAACGTCGTACGGTCCGGAGGGACAGGTAGTGGTTGAGGGTCTCAAGCGAGTTTGAGTGTAGGTAACTCAGTCACTATGGTAGGTGGGTAGAGTAGGAGACAGCAGGGGCAGAGGAGGACGGGGGTTTGGAGGGTCGTAGTCTCAGAAAAGGTTACTCAGTTGAGAAGAGTACTCCACCGGTTTCATCATCTCAAAGTCGAAATCGTAGTGAGGAAGGTTTCTTGTGGGTCCTGACTAGAGGAAATCTTACCTGACCAACCTAGAGGAACGTCAGGTTCCCTGAGAGAGTTCTCAGAAGAGGTTGTGGTGTCAAGTTTTCGTAGTAAAGAAACCGCGAGTCGGAAGAAGTGTCAGGTTGAGAGTGTAGGTATGTACTGATAACCTTTTTGGTATCGGAATTGACCTGTCTGGAAACAACCGTTTCATTACAGAGACGAAAAATTATACGATAGATCCAACCAGTATTGAAAGGAAGGTTCCTCATTCACAGAAAATTAAAGTACCGACGTTAGTGGTAGACGTCACTAAAACCTAGGAGGTTTTTATTTCAGACTGTGACAAAGGTGACAAAGGGGTAGATAAAGAGTACTTCACTACTCTGGTCTACGGTACTAGAGTCAGAAGACTTACAATTCGAAATTCGGTTGAAAAAGTGAGAGGAGAAAGTGAAAGTAGTTCTCCGAAAAATCAAGGAGAAGTGAAAGACGGTATTCCCACCACAGTAGACGTATAGACTCCAATAACTATAAAGAGGACCGTTAGAACGAAGGTCGAACACGAAGAAAGTCGGGTCCTAAAGAGTACTCCATGAGACGTATATTCAATTTATTCGTCCCACTGATATATGTCGGAACTGCATGAGGAAAAGGATAAACCTTCGTCAGACAACAAGGTGCAGGTCAAGATTGACAACGAAGGACTGGACGTATGTCCAAAGAGTTCTCCGTCCAGTCCACCAGACCATAAGGGTAGAGAAAGTCTTAAAAGGTGTCAAATAACACTATGTGTGTCAGTCGTCTTACTGTCATATGTCGGAACTACATGGGCAAAGGGTTAAAATTTGGTCAGGTAAGAAGGTACATGTCAAGATTGATAACGAAGAACTGAACACATGTCCAAAAAGTCCTCTGTCCTTACTACCAGACCATAAGGGTAGATAAATTCTTAAAAAGTCAAACAGTACTAGGTGTTCTAGTGTTCAATTCCCAAATCGTATCACTTACTTCGTCTTTATCTCCGTAAAGACCTTAAGAGAACTAAAAAGATATCAGGTTACTTACAACCGTTAAACTATAGATCAAGGAGACACAAGAGATTTAGGTCGAACATGTAGACCTTAAAGAACCAAGTAGATGACAACTTCGGATCGAACTTACTAAAAACTCGTACTGGAACGATAGTACACTTTACTCGTGTTAACACACCATCAAACTTGTGAAAAACAGTAACGGAAAGAAACCCTAACCTCCCTTTTGACTGGAAAAGGTCAGGATTCCGGTGACGACTCAAAAGGTTTAAACGACTACGTAAACCACACCGTGAAATTGTCATAAGAGAAAATCCTAAAATTTATCTATTCGACCTTAAGGTGTTGGAGGTGATCGAATCATCACGAAGGATTCCATCAATACATGTAAAGGATTAAATTATAAATTTTACTGAAATACCCGATTCATAATAGTATGGGTGAGTATGTAAACCTTAGTCTCTTCACGACGAATTTACGTATGTCGATTATCACCATCTCTGTCTTAAAGTCCGGGTAACCCTAGGACTTTATTTTGAGAAAAGTGAAAGGGAGTATCAGAGAACACGGAGACGAGACTAACCCTTACGAGTATAAAAACAACAATAAAATGGTAATAAAAAAAGAGTAGATTTGTGGACACGAAGGGTCCACCGAGTCACCATTTCTTATAAGGACGGTTTCGTCCTCTACTCTCAAACTAGGGACCTAACCCTTCAAGGGACCTCTTCCTTCACCGTTGGGTAAGGTCATAAGAACGGACGTCTTAGGGTACCTGTCTCCTTAGACCACCCAATATCAGGTGCCCCAACGTTTCTCATGTACTATCGTTAATTTGTTGTTGTTAATTTGTGAACTAATAAATGACACACATGGTGAATACACCGAAAGAGGAGGAACTCAATTTCTACATTCGAACATAATAATTTACATAGGAGACAAGGAATAATCTCATATCGAAAGAATTCTCTTTTATACTATGAATAACAGGTTTATCACGGTTGGTTTGGACTGACCGTATAAACGTGCATCACCCACGAATTGTTTACTAAAAACGCCTCCTATTGACAATTACTGAAAATGACTCCTATTACTTTAACATACACTTTGTTCTGACTTACAATATGTATGTATGTATGTATGCATGCATGTATGTTTCTAGCCTAAGTTTCATCCTGACAATGACTGTCTCCGCTTTTTTGGTTTTAGTGTGATATTAAAGAGAAAATAAAAATAGAAGGATGGAGAACTGACATTAGAATTTGTGTGAATATAAACTTAAAAATAAAGAACACTATAATAAAACATGACCCTATATATAACCAATGAAATAATAGTAAATTTAAGAGATAAATTTGTCTTTAATTCTGAGGTGGTTTTCTCTCTTAGTTACGATACGTCAAATACACTATCTTTCATGAATTTTTACACACTCACCCACAGATCGTGTCCAACTAAAAAAATTTAAATCAAAATGTAATTGAAAATTAGACCTCCCTTGAGTAATCTAAGGACGGTGACTTAATGTCCGTGAAAAAGCAAAGATACGAAATGGATAACGATTTTTTTACGTTAACATCGATAAGAATTGGAATTATTACGAACCAAAAGGAAATTTATAAAATTTGGTTTTTGACCTTATTTTCGGGAAAATTCTACTTGGTCGGAGACTATGTTCATTTCCAAATTGAAGAAAAGAACAGAGAAAGAGTCTTTACTTTAGACATAAGTCCTACATTACGAAGAAGATTTCACGAACCTCTTAGTCTCTTTTACCGGGTAAAAGTAAAATTACTTAGTACGACCTCTTATTTAAATGTACTACAATTATGACTCTGGACCTTCTACCATACCATATTACGAGTATTATTTCCTAAATCCTTGGTACTGTCAAGACCCCATACTTAAGACCATTCGGTGAGTACACACTGAAACCTATTCAAAGAACTCGAGGGTCATGGAGTTCAGTTGACTCTACCTCACCATTTTTCTCCGTCGTGTAGTGACTTTTGGTTGAGACGTTCCGGTCTTACTCTATTTGTTACGTTGTCCCGATACACGAGGAATGCATAGGATCCTAAAAGACGTGTATTTTGTCACGGTGTATCAATCCGTAGTGAGTGACACTCAAGAAATTTATTTTGACTAGCGTCGACTTTCCGAAACGACTCTCTACCACTCCGTATTAGGGTAGAGTACGTCGGTATCCTCCTCATTGGACCCTCTTGCGTCTGGAGGTTTATCATACAAATCAAGAGAAAGAGAACTGAGACTTTAACCTTCGTCTAATGTAGATTATTAGTATACGTTCTCCATATACTTCGTCTTTAGGTATAGTTAACTCTGTCTCTCTTTCACTTGAGTACCTTGGTCCTTTTTTGTGTGACTCTTCCATTAAAGTCCTAAATCATTTGTTTCAGCCCAGTCTCTTTAGATCCCACGTTTACATACTTAGACTAGTGTTTCAAGAATTCTCTACTGAAAGTGGTAGTAGAGTGCCGTAAGTGAGCAGTACGTTAGTCGTGAGGTCGCTCGAGACGTAAAGTTTCGAAATAAGGATACCTGTCCTAGGTAGAGGTTTTACACGACACCTCGGTGACTTTTACCGACGACACTAGAAATCCTCTAAAAAAGTAGAAAGACACACAGTCAAGGGAGTAATCCTTTTGCTTGGGATAGTTTAAGGTGTCCGGTAACATTTTTTAGTTTCATCAATTGTATACCGTGTAATTTAAAATAATAATAGAACCATTTTAAACATGGAAACCGGTTATATTTAGTTGTTGCTATAATCTTTTATTTCCCTTAATAAATTGTTCAAGGACCAGTATCTTAGGTAAGGATAGATAGGTATTGATTCTTATAAATTCAAAAACCATGTAAGTCAATACACAAACCCCTAAAAAAAAAAAGGATTGTCAAAACAGAACTCAGTTCCAAATACATCTAAATAAAGTTTAGTAACTAATACCTACAATGAATGTTGGACTAACGAGCACAATAGAGGGGTAACGTTAAGAATAGATCGTCATAGAGGAGACATCATACATAGTAGAACCATTGTGAGGTTTTCTCCTTTTCCCAACAATCGACTCTCTACTCCACCATAAGTACCCAATATTCAAACTCAATATTTTTTATAAGTATCATTACTAGTTTGGAATACTAGGTAGATGTAATACCATCCTTAATCTGTTTAGAGGAACGTTTCCTGTTCGTTGGAATTCAAGTGTACAGAAAATAAGGATACCTTATATGGAGAGTAACATAAACCGGACATACATTGGAGATTTCTGTAAACGGAACTTTATAAAAATAAAACAATCGTATGTAGTGACATTGAATAATGGATTCACAATAATATATATACCGTCTTTTTATTTTTCGTAAAAGAAAATTTACTGTGTACATATTATTTTTAAATCTATAGTAAAAGATCCAACCTGAACCCTTCTTTTTTTGACTTTTTATGTAAAAAACTGTAATTTTTTAAGGTAGAATATGTATTTTGATTTAAGAGTCAGACTCTCGAACGCCTATCGGTTAATATGAGATACGACCCATTTTAAAGTTCCTTTTTTTTATCGATTAATTAGTTACTCCTTCTGAAACGGACAAGTAATCCTTTTTGATATGTCATTAAGTAAGTAAGTAAAGAATTGAAACCTTAATTATTGGTACAAGATTCCGAGATTCCTTCCGATACGTTATGAGACACTCTTTTGTCGTATATTAAGATAAGTTATTTTCCGTCCTAACACTTTATCAATCCATCTCCTTTCTGTTATAGGTCCAATTTTTTTCCTCTCTTAGATTCCTTATTTGTAACCAGGGTTTCACGTACCTAAAATGGAGTGTCGTAGGACTCAGGGTCGTGGTCGTCTCACTTTTCAGTGGAATCCTAGTTATGATGTCGACATCCTTAATGTGTTCCCCGATCTCAAATCTCTGTACCCGAAGAGTCTACCACGTCGCCATTTGTTAGATGGACAATTACGTCCTCTGAGTTCTCTGGACCAAGTTAGGGACCCACTTCTTCTAGACCTCCTTCTTTACCGTTGGGTTAGGTCATAAGAACGGACCTTTTAAAGTACCTGTCTCCTCGAACCGTCCGATGTCAGGTACCCCAGCGTATCTCAGTCTGTACTGACTCGTGTGTGTCTCAGATCTTTGTCGGGTAGTTTAGAAACAAACAAATTATTTGGATTCCGTATCACGGTTTAACCAATTTACATGGTACCGACACAAGTGAGTTCGTACAATGGTGTCACTTTAATTTCTTCTTTGTTTTTCCCTCGACTAGGTAATATTGATCTACGCCACTTTCTCTCGTTTCTAATATAATCTTTGAACAGATAAAAATTGTATGTCATACATACTATGACTATTATTGTAAAGATTCAAGAAATATAATAGAGACTACCTGAGTTTAGGGACAAACTATAGACAACTGAAAAAGTCACTTATGGAAATAATTATTTTGGTATAAAAATTAGTAAGTAATAAAAGGTGTATCCTATAAATTCAATACAGAAACTTATGTTTTTACTTTATCGAACAAATAATTTGAGAGGTATTTAAATAAATATTTCGTCATTTACGACCCTCCGCTACGATCATGTCAATCAAGGATAAAGAGAAGAACTCGGTTTGTAACTAAATCTTTTCTGTTTGAGTAAGGTCGTATCAAGTTTACGAACCCAGTGATCCCTTACAGTCACAAGTACGCAACCTAAAAGGAAAGACACCAATTTGTTACTCTTTTGGTAAGGAAGGTCTCCAAGACGGTCTGTTATGTCCACAACCCTGAAGTTAAGAAAGGTAGTGAAGGTCTTTGAACGATAGTAGAGTTTTCGTTTATTGTAAAAAAAAAAATTGTATAGGTTCTTTCGATTTAAAAAGGGAGTCCATTCTTCCTTGACTTAGACACTTCCCTTACCTCCTACCTTCCCCTTCCCTCTTTCCCATCCGAGTGTAATATAATTATGATAAAGGTCATAGATAGAGGGGAGGTCGATATCGTTATATACCAAGTACCTAAAAATCGAACATCTCAGGGACGTAAAAGGGTCTGGGGGAGATCGATCAGACCTTTCTCTAAAAAGACGTTTCTCTCTCCCCAGAATGGGGTAGACCAACTGTCTTTGTCACTCACTGTAAACCCAGTCCCGTTCAACTGGGACTATTGTAATGACCACCATAGTCATAGTCGACAAAACTTACTTTGTTGTCTATGAGTCTTATATTATATTTTAACTTAGTTAATAGGACTATAAAAGACTTTATAAGTACATGGGTAACGAGAGGTCCATTTGGATTCATGAGTTGTCATGAGTTAAACAAGGAATGAGTATGAAGTACGAAAGGGTGGAAAGTCAGAAAATTGAGTACGATAACAAAACGGTTTTTGACCAAAAGACAGAAGAAGGTAGAGACGACAGGTTTTCGATAGTGTGTGTAAAGTTTATGGTGGAGGTTTTATGAAGAATACGAACCGGAAGACAGATATGAACGGGATAGAAGAACTTCATTCAGAAAATGACTTGAGACCTCGTGAAACGGGGATTGAACCCGAAAATTAGTACAAGTGGAACCGACTTTCTAATTAATACTCAGACACCAAAGTATTAAGAGTTACTTTAGACCTTTCCATCCTAGATACAGACTAAATATAAAAAAACGGAAATTGGTGACTTTCATCTGTGAGTCATCTAAAAACAAATGTTTGTACTTATAATTTTTAGTTCTGTTTTCACTCTAAACCTCTAACTTAATCGTTTAACGAGGTTAAGAAGGGACTCAAATCCCATAGATCTGTTTTGAACACATAGGACCTGAGGTCGTATCAGGAAGGATTGGAGGAAAGGAAAAGAAAAATTTAGGAAGATCCGAGTCCATTCTGAAAAGAGGGGTGGAGGTGAGTTGGTAAGAAGGAGGTCGAACTGGATCAATGAGACTATCTTCTTGATCCAGTCGTCAGATCCCTGGTTGTTAGAGTTGGAAAAAACGAGGGTTTCCACTCCCCCCGACTTTTAACCAGAGATTCACCGTTTCTTAGGACGAGAACTTCAAGGAACTTTTGAGGTCTCTCACCTCCTGGATTCTTTTCTCTGAGAGAGGAAAGAAAGACTCAGAGTCTCAATCGTGAGTCGAAAGTCCAACTTTGGGTATGTCAGAAGAAACTGTTAGGGGAATGGAGAGAGGTATAGGTCTTTCGGGACTCGTAAAGGGACTATTATCGTGGACACTAGACCCAGGCGGAGACCCAAGGGTACCGGTGGTTGGATTTGACTCGGACGCACACGGGTGGTACGCGAGATACGAGGAGAGTCCAGTGTACGGTATACCGGGACGGGACCGACGTAGACTCAGGTTGAATAACGAAAAGGTTCGACACACTGAAGTATCTTGGAGAGATTCAAAACAAAGGAAGAGACATTTTACCCCTACTACTACAGATTAGATGATATGACTCTATTAATTTGTTCTTTTCCTTACATTTAGTCTTCTGTGTAAGGATCTTGTACCATTTGAAATTCGAATTCTTGGTCTGTGTGGACAAGGGACGTATTGGTGCAAGGAGAAAGGTACGTAACTAAGGGGCGGGGGAGGGTGTCGGTAGATTCAACGGAAGAAAAGGGGAAACAGAATTGTTTTATGATAAGAAGATGGCTAACTGATAGTTTGACAGGATATGTTTAGATAAAGATGACTAGACGAAGAGAAAATGTATTTATTGTAAATAAAAAATATCATTTGTTTAATCTTGATCATACACGATAGAAAATAAAAAATGCAACAAAATGTGTCTGAACTGACAGTCTAGAGACCCGAGAGGTCCACCGCGATCACCATTTCTTGGGTTGACGGTTACGTCTTCTGTATTCTCTTCTTCAAACTAGGGACCCAGTCCTTCTAGGGGACCTCCTCCCGTGCCGTTGGGTGAGGTCATAAGAACGAACCTCTTTAAGGTACCTGTCTCTTCGGACCTCCCGACGTCAGGTATCCCAGTGTCTCAGTCTGTGCTGGCTTCACTGAATCGTGTGGTCTAGAAATTCCTACCTGAGTACAAATATCAGTTCACAAGACGTTCTCGGATCGGATCACGATCGTGTATTTCTCATTTGTGACTTGGGAATGACCGAGTTGTTAACTTCCTTTACGGTTCTCTGTTTTTAACACGTAAGAAGTCACCTCACTGAGACTTTAAAGGGTCTTAACAAATAATGACAAGACCGAACGATTAAAATTCACACTGTTTTTACGTGATCGGGTATGTATTTCAAGGGACCGTAGTACTGTGCAGAAATTAGAAGCCATCAATTTATAGTAGTGTCGGTTTACGTCACTATATTATTTTTCGTTAGATAATAGTATTATTCAACGGTCCTTATGTTAGTCAGTTTTACCGTCGAGAGACTGTGAAACGGTAGGGGTCTGAGAGAGAGGTGTTACACACTGTATTCGATTAAATGTACAAAAGACATATTTTTTTCTTGGCTCCTTCAGGTTATTAACTGCATCTTTACGGTCCTTATCGAATTTTTACCATTGTAGTTTTAAAGGGTAATATAGGTCCTCCGTTGAGTCTACGTTCGTAAACATACACTTAAATAATGTCACAATTAGTTAAGACTTTTGTGGACAGAGGTATCAGGTTCATAGTGTCCATCAACTTGTCGGTTTGATCACATTCTTTAACTTGTCTCGTCCATACTACCGGGTCCTCAGAGTAATCAATATGTTCCTAAAAAATATCCGATTCTTTCTAAAGTAACGAGACTGTTCTTCAATAAGTAGATGTAAAATTTTGACCGTTCTGTAATGGTTAAAGTACCAAGATAAGGACAGTGATTCGTACGGTGCTTGAGATTACGAGACAATTACACAACCTTTATAATGTGCACCCTCTACCACTTGTGTCGTTCTTTCGTCGTAGACAGAGTGTGTGAGTTCGACCCACAAGAAAGCGGAGGTTAGAAACCTGCAATAACAGTTGAGGGTCGAGGGTTCTGAGGAGGAGATTCATCATAATGTGGACGACGTTCCGAATCCCTAAGAGACATTGGTCGAACACCGTCATGAACGCCAACCAAGGGCGTACACATCGACAAATTACGAAACTACCAACAAATTACCAAGGAGAGTTTGTGGATAAGGACTTTCTCTCTCAGTATTTAGGGTCGGATTCGTTTTCAGCATGTCATCGTCTTTACAGTCCCTTTGGTGTCTCTACTAGTCCTTCTCCTCATCAATGACTTGTCTATGAGAGATGTGGAAGGAAGGGAACTGGATGGGCGGTCGAAGCGTGGGGGTATAGGGGACGATTTAAACATTAACGTACTTTCTTTCTTTTCCTGTCTCATAATCGATCGAGAGATTTACTCTCCTTTTTTTTTTTAATGAAGGAAACGAACAGACATAAGATCATTCTTCGAATAAGTACGTAAAATTTAATTTGGGAATAAAATTATCGATTTGTGTTTCTCGTTTGTGAGCCTTTCACCTGTCAGACATTATAAACGACCCTCTCTCAAAAGGTGCGATATCAACCGTAATACCAAAATAATACAGTGAAATACTCGTTATTCTAATCTAAAAAAAGGTAACGTTAAAAAAAACTTCCTTTTATAATTAAACCTGCAATAATAGTGTCATGACTTAAATTACATTAAGAGGTTGAGTAATTTTTGGTTCTTTACAATACACGTGAAGTAAGGTTTCATAGTTTTGGGACCCCCTTTTTGTCCCTTTTTAAGGATTTCAGGTCACTGTAGGACTCTAGCACGAGAGAACGGTCATTCACACACAATGATGGAAAAGTCCTATTAAAAAAAAAATACTGTCACATTGATGAAAGAGAATTTTCAATCAGTATTTTTGTACACCGAACGAAAGAAGTGGTCTTTGAATTTGTATATTTCAGGTCCATGAACGGGACCTAAACGTGAAGTTAAAAGTCGAGAAAAGGAGAAGTCAGTTGAGTCAAGTCAACGAGTCAGTACAGACCGAGAAACGCTGGGGTCCCTGACATCGTACGGTCCGAAGGGACAGGTGGTGGTCGAGAGTCTCGAACGAGTTTGAATACAGGTAGTTCAACCACTACGGTAGGTTGGTAGAGCAGGAGACAACAGGGGAAGAAGGGGAAAGAAGTTATAAGAGGGTCGTGGGTATAAAAGGATCGTATAAAAGAAAAGATTACTCAGTCAAGAAGTGTGGTCCACAGGTTTCATGACCTCGAAGTCGAAGTCGTAGTCAGGAAGGTTACTTATAAGTCCTGACTAAAGGAAATCCTACCTGACCAAACTAGAAGAACGTCAGGTTCCTTCAAAGTTCTCAAAAGAGGTTGTGGTGTCATGTTTTCGTAGTTAAGAAGTCGTGAGTCTGAAGAAATACCAGGTTAAGAGTGTAGGTATGTACTGATGACTTTTTTTGGTATCGAAACTGATCTACCTGTAAACAGTCGTTTCATTACAAAGACGAAAAATTATACGACAGATCCAAACAGTATCAAAAAGAAGGTTCCTCGTTCACAAAAAAAGTAAAGTACCGATGTCGGTGGTAGACGTCACTAAAACCTCTAAAAGGAGAAAGATCTCGAGTCAATATTTCTGTACTGTAAGGACCTACCACCCGATCTGTAAATAACCATTTCTGTTAAGGACAACGTAAGACACACCACGAACGAGGATAAAGACTAACTTAATGACATTTGTTTCACCTTAGTTCCAATTCGAACCGAAACGATGAGTCCTTAAGAGAAGTTATAAGAGGAAGTGAATAAAAGTTTATACGTCACAAGACATATAAATAAAAGTTTATATATTCCAAGAACATATAATGGTACACCATTAAGTGTAAATGGTTTACACACCATAAATTTCTATCAACTATCTAATAGACCTTAAAATTCCTCTTAAAACTCTGATATAATTGTCAGTTCTTTTCTTACAAGGTATAAAAATTTTTCAGAAGTTACAAGACTTTCTGGTTGTAAAAAAAATAGTAATTGACCCAAACTGACCGTTTCACCAAACACCATGAAACAGTGTCGTCGTTATCCTTTGGTTATGTTTGGGATTTTATTTCCTAAATGAAGCCTTTAGTAGAGCTATAAAAGAGGTCGACGGGGGAAAGAACTCGTCTACGTGGAGTGACGACAAACAACTCGACAAGAAGGAAAAGGTCGAAACAAGTATCTGATTTTTAATGACCTTTCCGTACACGAGAGGTACAGGTACAGATAAGAGTACCTCCAAAGTTAAATGGCCCTTCTTTATCTACGATTGTTTACCTCATTATCCATATTCTATGTCATCCACTATTCTGTTTATTTAGTTCTGTTCCCCTACCTCTCACTATAAAATCACGATAAATAAAACCTTCCTCGTAAACTGGATCAAATTATTGAGACAAGATATTATTAAGAGTTTTAGACAAAGATATAATAATAGTTAAGGGACAGATATTTCTTCATGAATAAACCATGAAGGTTCAACTGAGAGCAGACAAGGATATATTGTAGAGTAAAGAGAAGTCTAGATCCGGTCCACAAGGAGTAGAGATTCTTGACCGGTAGTAACTTATACGTCTTTTATCATAATCTTTGATAAACCTATATTGAAGGTTAGACTTAAGGTTATGGAGTTAGTATCTTCATGTCGTTTTGTGAAGATAAGAGAAATTGTCGTCACCGATCTACTCTAAGTCCGTTCTCGAACACGGTCTTTAGAGATTCATTTAAACTGATAAACTACTGTACATCTGGGTCCGGATGTAACCAGTCAAACTCCGTCCCCTATCTACCGGAGGTCCAATCTGTAAATGTTGACCGGAGGATAAACGTAAAGTACCCCGTCCTTCTTTACCTGAAGTTCGACCTATGAATGTTGATCGGAGGTCAGTCGTAAACGTCTCTGTTCTCTATCCACCAGAAGTCAATTCCGTAAATGGTAGTCGGAGGACAAACGGGAGGTTTTACCTTCATTGTTGTCTTTGTCCTATTTGTCGGATAGAAACAGAAAACATTTGTGAAATTCCATTATCAGTACCGGTTCTGTTTCTTCTGGTTTTGGGACAAACTCTTTTTCCTAATTTCCTAAAGGTGAGATAGGGTGGGAGGAGAAAAACCTTCTTCCTTCTATGATGTGTACGTGTCTTTCCAAGGAACCTCCAGTTTTAAATCCCCCTCTTGAGGTCCGGTATTACTCAGAACAAGGAGGGTCTTCAGACTTGAAACTCTAGGTAGAACCGACTCCCCACGCACACGTGGGTACCGTCCCAGGACCCCATCCAGATCACACCTTTTTCTTCGGTAGAACGGATTTCGATTTTTGTTTCTGGGCCTTCTTGACTGGATATATTTACTAAATCGACGGAGAAATATCGAGAGGAGGAGTGATCCTCCCTCCGGGTGTATGAAAGTGAGAGCCACACGTACACACGGAGCGAAGACAGAAGATTAGTTTGACAAAAAGAGACACAAGAGGGTGAACAACAACACCATACAGAGATTATTATTTGAAGTACGACGTAAATGTCAAAAACGGAGACACTATTTACGTAAAAAGTGTCCCCCGTTTCTAGGTCCCCTTTTTTCGATTGGAAATCGGGAATGACCGGACCACCGATCCTAAGGACCAAAAGTAAGTCCGACGGGTTCAAGTCAAGGGTCCGTTCCTTAATTCTAAAACGATGTACTCTGAGGAGTGACGACGGAGTGGTTCTAGTCAAAGATCTTATTGAGGTCATTAAAATTTCAAATTTCAGAAAGTCTAATGTAACTTGGGACTCTTAAGATTCAATCCTTATTTGTTCTTAATTTTCTCATTGCTATCTTATTTTTCTTATTCCCTCTCTTTTCATATACTATTTCTTCCCCATCTTTTAAGATCTAAAAGTATATACAACCCTAACCAGAATTCCTGTGTTCATAGTTCAGATTCTAATCCAAAAACTACAAAAAGGTTCGGGGACTTAACAAAAATCTAAGTACCAAAATCTTAGTACCGTCATCCAGTACCATTAAGAGATGGAACTTATAACTTCACGGAACTTGAAATTAGAAGATTCCCCAATGAAAACTTACATGAATAATAATTAAACCGAACTTACTTCGAATAGGTGAAATAAATGTAGTAGAAAACTTTTCCTCCTTACAACTATTTTGACATAAAACCAACACCAACTCCAAATACTCCAGATGAATTTGACTTTCCTATTCCATCTCGACCCCAAGTCTGTCTCTAGTTCAAAGTATAATATACTGAAAGTAATATGACGGAAAGTATAGTGAAAGTAAGAATAAAATTACAACTATGTCGGAGAGTCAGGTGGACACAAAGTAAATTACATTTTATTCCGATTCAAGGTTTTTGGGACTGGGTTTGTGTATAGATCATCACAAACTTGTAGGTGGTAAACTTTGTGTAAAGATGATGTGTCGGTTCCCCGTTTACAATTCACACACACACACACACACACACACAAACACACACACACACACAAACACACACACACACCACTATACGTACTTAGTCAAGAATAGAACTGAGATTCAATAAACACCGACTACTCCTACGATGAGACCATCTTTCTTTTTTGGTAAAAGTTGAACTTTTCTCTTCAGAGGAGAATTTAATTATATATAAACTAATGTCTAGTGTAAGATTTTAAATCGGTCTAAAATAAATATGAGTCAACTTCGGGAAATTCACATAGGACTCTAAAATTATACATTAATTCTTTCGTAAACCTTTATAGTAAGGAGGGGAGATCATTCACAATTTAAGTAGGAATTCTTAATAATATGAAAGATAAAGACAGAACTAAACGTTTCCCGTGTCATTAGTTATTATTGACATTTTATTACACCTTGTTAATCAAAAAGAACGTGCGAGTATTAAACACAACTGTAGTCAACCGTAATCAATTACGTATATGACCTCTCTCCCTTTAATTCGACGGTTATTAGTTCAAAATACAAGTGACGATAATTATCGTAAAAACGAAATTTGTTTATTAAAGACTTTTAAACATAAGATCGTAGGTTGATCGTTGTCTTACCTACGTAAAAGAAGATCTTGAGTTACTGAAAGGTTTGTATTACTAAGTTTTTTATTCTACTCAGTTGTACAAAGAGACTCAAAATAGTCTAATTGACGAATACGGACAAAGTTTTGTCTCAGAGACGATAGGAAGTATAAGGATCTTCAAGTACTATTTAAGTGAACTCAATGCTATCTCAGATTTATAAGTACGTTCGTGTTATAAACTAGTGTTTTCGACTTAAACATGTAGTCCAACTTGAAAGGAGTTTCTATGTACCAAGAGATGTGAGTGACTACCAGACGGCACAAGTTAACAAGAAGAGTAGTAAGGAAAGGACGGAAATAATACAGGACTTATCCAAACGATAACAAAAGAATGAAGGGGAAGTAGATTAAAAAAGGGGTACACTAAGACTCAGTAAGTGTCTGTCGAAAGGAAAGAGATCTCCGTCCTCTTAGGAGAGTTTGAAAAGGGAAGTCTAAGATAATTATATGTTCACCCTTAAGTCTTCCATTGAAACTATTCTCATATATCAACTTCGGTAAATCTCCTAGAACGAAACTCCGAGTCACAGGCCGGACTACTATAAAATGTTGATTTTGAGATCTGCAGTCGTCTCAACTAATATATATGAAATAATAAAACCGAGTCTTGAACGACTAATAAAACGATGACTCGTTTTGGGGAGTTACTAGTTGATATTAAAAATTAATATGAATCCTCCTTATAATTAATTTCTCCTTATATTAAGATAAAGAAAGTCATGGTATAAATAACGTCTACCACTTTTTAAAACTTTTATATTTATTTCCTTCATTTTTAACTAAGGTTACTTCCTGTCTTTACCTACCTTTATATGTGAAAGTCGCTCTATCTCCGAAAAAAGATGTACGAGGGTACATAGTAAAATACATATACCGTACCATCATTCCGAAATTCCTTCAAAACTTTATCATTGTAGTACCCTAAGTCACACTCTTTATATACGAGTAGTAAGAACGAAACTTTTATTTAAGATTTACACACAAAAAATGACTGTTTATCTCAGTGTGTGAATAAGATTAAAATAAAAGTTCTCACAAATACCGTTATAGTTTTAGTATTCCGATACACCGTCGGGTTGGTTCGGTTGTGAAAAGGAAGTCGTTTTCTTTATGTCTTTTGTCAATAAATTTTACTTTTGTTTCTATTCTTTGCTGTTATTGTTGTGTTTAGGAGTATTATGTCTCTTAGAACAGTGATTGAATGAAATCTCCGTCTCTAGTTTTATGTATAATTATGACCCCTATGTGATTACCGTTTGAGTCTATAATAGTCTCATAAGTTAAATCCGGAAGATTAAGTTCGTATCACGAAGGACAGGAGACCCTCATTTTCAGAAGTCATTGAATGAAATTTGTTATTTATTTATTTATTAGTTGACGGTTTTAGAAATCTTTGGCGTTGGTTGTTTACTTTACACACATTCTATTTATACGAAGTGTCAAAAACTGTATTAGGTATTAAACTCCAATTCCATATAAGTTTCAAGTACACTGATTGAACTTTTCGACGATACCCGTAAAAAGTCCCGAATCAGAATGACAAGAATGGGATATTTGACACTTCTCCAAAAGTAGTACTCCTCTTCCCCATCATTCCCTAAACCTCTGTGACGAGGTATCTAGTGTCTTTTACCTTAGACCTACCCGTAAGATGACGAGACTTTCTCCTCCGTCAACTATAATGAGTTGAAAGAGGAGACGAGTCCGATACTGAACCAGTAGGTAATTGTTACTTTATTTACCTTATAATTAACCCAAAATAAGTAAGGTTTCCTGTCAACCCTGAAAAATGGACTTCTCTAAAAGTTGACTTAAATTTTTAAAATATCTGTATTTACATCTACTTCGTAATTATATTTTGTTGTCTTTACACTGACATAAATAATCTGTCCAATTGAAAAAAATTACCAAATTCTTATTAAGGTACTCGAAAAAAGAATCCGATAAATCTTTAATCTATGAGTAAGACGTATATTATTTTATAAGGTACGTACTTACTAAAGAAAGTTTAATTAGGAGATATGGATAATTGAATTAAAGTCAAATCATTACGTGAGTAACAAAACTTTTAATATTTTTCTTTTTATATAAAATTTTACACCTTCATAGAAGTTTAAACTCAAATTCACAAGATTTTGTGTGTTTATATAAAACGTAACTAAAAATCATAATAATAAAGAAACATAATCATATATGTTTATATCATAAGTTACTTCTTAAAAGCCTAAACACATATGTGGTTCAAAACGTCAATCTTATCAATATCCTTGTATGTAAAATTTTGTATGTAAATTTTGTTGAGTTGTTGTACAACTCAAGTGGAATCCATAAATAACTCTACTAGAAAAATTTTTTAACGGACACGTAAAGAGGTAATTGTTCGAAGGAATTAACAAATAATGTTTGTGTAAATGGTATGACACGTGTCGTACGAAACGTTTCCTGACGTTCGTTTCTGTAGAGTGTTACCTTAATACACCTAAATCAACATTCAGATCGAATAAGTAAAGGATTAAGTACATAGTATAATAGAATAGATGAGTCGGTTTCGGATACTTCTTGTATATAAGAAATTACATCTGGGAGGGTCCAATACGATTGTCTTTATATAACAATCGAACCTATCCTTAGTGGACAGTTAAATCTGTTATTAAGCGACGTTGTAAAGTTTATCTAAAATTCTATGTTGTCTATGGAAGTTGACTGGATGGTATACGAGAAGAGAGTCTCATTATTCGTAAACTGACGAGATTGGTTTTACCTTATTTAGAAGTAACGTTAAAATTTATGACAGAAAACAGGAACACCTCCTTGTCCTCGTTGATGTCAACGTCCAGTAGTAAAGAATTGACGTTGCGTGACATACAAGAAACTGGAGGTAACAATTATAGAGAATTCCAGGAGTGCAAAAACGAAAATTAGTCTAATACGTTCAGGTGGTGGTGGTTTTTTTTTTTTTTAAAGTGTAAATCTCGAGCACAATTCGGATTTTTAACAGATGTACTTCACTTCTTTCACGTTCCGATCCTAAGATCCGGGTAATGTACATGATAGTGTAAATCTGAAGTGGTTATACCATCATTGTCAGAGGTAAATTTATCGTCGAATTTCCTTTGCCTTCTATTTCTTTTCTTTCCAACGTTCGTAATCCGTTTATTGTTGATGTTAACTCAGTTGCTTTACGTCTATACGTTACATATATCAAGACACGACCGATAAATCATGGTATATAGTAATAAACAATTACGAAATTCTATCCTTTGTCAGGGGCGTTTATTATCAGAGATTGAACTAAAATTGGTGTAATCGTCTCATTCTGTTTTGTGATTAGATATCAGAATTTCACTGAAAGATAAGTCCCTCATCACAGTTTTACGTTCCAGTATGAGGTAACTCATTTAGTGAGAGTTAGATCTAGAATAAACTTACCTTGAGACTGGAGGGACACATCTTTTTTTTTTATACAAAGAGATAAAATACCATTAAAAACTTGACAAACCAGTTATATTTTAGTCACAAAAGTTTTATAAATTAAACGGACAGTAAATCTTAATTTTGTTAACTGATGTTTGTTAAGAGGAGTAATAGACTATTCAGTTAACTATTCACTCTCCTTCGTTTCACGATTCTTTTGTTCAAAAATTCTTTTGTGAAACCCAAAGGGACGTCTATTAATGACTAATATGGTCTCTTAAAAATTCGTATTCCGTCACGGTGCCAAGACGGTACAATAGGCCAAACTAATGTCGTCCCTTCGACTCGATATTCTCCGTCTCCATCAGACGACGAGAAGGGAGTTGACTTACTATCTTCACTTTAAACTTTTTATTTCTGTTTGATCGATTCTACTGTCAAGGTATTTTAAAGTTTAAGACTTCCAAAAAAAAAAAAAAAAACGTATTGACCGTTGGGATACTTCTTGTCCTCTTACCTTAAGAGATTTTGGTACAAAAGACAGTTGTCTAGTAGTATTAAGTGACATATATTGATTCCCTTACTATGTTTTGGACAAATCTCGTTCATGACTCTTTTGAAACCATTTTATAATGAATCTATAACTTTTGTTTAATTAAACTTAAAAAGTCTCATAAAGTCAATATCTTTGGTCCATACTTTAACACAAATACTCAACCAAAAATTTTTGTCTCCATAATATAAACACTTTAAGGGTTATTACAGTTCTAAAATTTTGATGTAATCATACGTAAATTATAAGAATTTTCTGTCGTTCATTCTCGATGTCCCGAATAAGTGACTTTCTTTCTTTCAGTCCAGCGAGTCAGCACAGGCTGAGAAACGCTGGGGTACCTGACATCGGATGGTGCGAGGAGGTAGGTACCCTAAAAGGTGCGTTCTCATGACCTCACCCAACGGTAACGGAAGAGATCTCCTAAAAGGGTTGAGTTCCTAGCTGGACCCAGAGGACATAACATCCGTCTACGAAATGGTAGACTCGGTGGCTGGATTCGTTTTTAATTATGTCCGGAGGATGAAATAAAAAGGAAAGGAGAAAGTAAAAAAGGGGGGTCAACAAAGATATCTCGTTTGTTTACGATAAAAAAAGGAGAGTGATCTTTACTCTTTCCTTTCGGAACTCATTACAAGTGTCAATATAATATAAAAAGTCACCAGTTGTTGACAAAATAAACAAACAAAAAATCCTAGTCTCAACATAGATCAGTCCACAGTAACGAACTTCTATTCAGGTACTTGATTAAGAGACCCTTCGGATCGTGTAATTTTATGTCGAAAGCCTAAAAAAAAAAAAAAAATTTAAGATTGGTCTACACAAACATACATATAGAGTAAAGACAACATGAAGTGCGAAAGAACCTAACCAACGCGAGATAAAGAGATTTGGCAACTTGAGTCTGGTTTTGCTCAAAAGAATAAGTGTTGACACATCCGTATTGAATTTAACAGGACTAATAGACTATCAAGGTCTACCGAGTATATGTCTCGGGGTGTAGAATCTCTCTAACCGAAGTCAAAAAATTGTTGATATAGTTTAATTAATGACCGTCGAAGTTTCCGACAAATTCCCTTTTGTTCAAAAGGTGGGTTAAAAGAGTCAAACCGTACATCTTGACGTAGTATACGGAGTCTGAAACGACGATGGATTGTATAAGCCCATGATTTTCGTGTGTCTGTACATACAAGTAAAGTTCTAAATAAAGGGGGTTAAAGAAATCCTTCTCGATTTTTGGTGACCGAGGAAGATGTAGCTTCCTTAGATACAGTGTTTTCATAAATCACTGTATCTAAAGAGGTCTAGTGTGACCGTTATGTTTAGTTCGAACCTATTCTTCGATCACAGAATGGAGATATGGAGACGTAAAGGTGTAACTCACTATTGTCAAAATAGTGAAATAGGATGGAAGTCTTACTGTGATATAAAACAAAGTTATCACGAAGACTTATACGTATTAACTAATTACGTTTTATAAATCTGTCGAAATCAAAAAGGTTTGACAAAAATATCCATATTGAGTTCATATAATGTTTACATATATGATGAGATACAGTACCGGTCTTCGATAACTGTATATGAATGTCCCCTTTTTTTTTTTAATAGGATTATTAATTGATACTCGGACAAACATGAAAATAACAGTTTCAACCATTAACGGAAGTTTATCAGTTGTTTATTTAAAATGTAAGTTATTTGAAGAGGTATAAAATATGGTTCCTTGGTCGGAATGAGTTAAATTAAGTTTAGATTAAGTTAACTTGTTTGTATCTCTCTCACGGATCGTCTGACCAAAACGAATTTTATATACAACATGTGTAAAGTTCTATTTAAGAACTAACTGAATTCTTCGATTTTTAGACTAGAACACTCACTACGACACAGTCTTATCACCGGGTGACCTTTGGAAACAGGTCTTTCTGGACTGAGTAGCGACCCAAAAGGTCATTTCAGACTGAGGTCGGTAGAAGGTTGTTAGGAATCAACATAGTGAAACCGACGACCTGTTTTTTTTTTGGTTCTTATAACGTTAAGAAAAGACCAAATATTATAAACTTCATAAACAGTCGATAGAATTTAAACATAAAACGACAAAAGAAAGGAGAAGATTTGTTTATAAGTAAAAACATGGATTAAAACATTGAAAAATAATTTGGTACTGGAGTTTAAAAATAACCGAACCTATAACGAAATCCATGATCAGAAAATGTCTTTTTTATTTTGATCTTTGACCCTTAAGTACCTCTCGACCATTTACTTACTCGATCCTATCCCTGAGGACACAAGATTTACGTTTACGTGTACACGACTCAGTGAACTTATATGACACAGGACCCGTCATGGAGTCCGACATTGTTTGTAGACCCCTATCTCTACTATAGAAGAGAGTATCCTTAGATCAGGGTGTACCTCTTTCGTGAGAGAGGATGGATTTGTAATTAGTTGTATTTCTTTTATATACTTCTTCCTTGTGTCCAGGTACTTTTGTTCATAATTTAGTTAGTATACGTTCCGTGTACGAGGTTTTAAGTTCAAGAGACTTAATCGAAGAGGTAGTTATTTTACTCTATTACTAATATGAATATGATTTAACAACCTCCTTATTTACTCTAAGACGTTTACTTAGTCTCTCGTGTCATGGACCACGTATGTTTCTGAGTTATTTACATTAAATTAAATCGAAATCCCGTCGATTACATTTTTTTTTTTAATCTTCCTTAATCTTACAATTTATTGTGATCGTACACTCCCTCTACACAGACTTTGTCGTGTGTACTTTACAGTTTGAGTACATCGTTCTCTGCTAATAGTGTATTTTTATTTTTCTTTTACTTTCGGAGGTATACGAATAACTTTTCTACTGTAATTTCGTTTTAAAATTTCTCTACTCCCTCTCTCTCGGTACCTCCATAGACCCACGTGTCGTAAGAACCGAGGTAAACCTAACGTCCTTTCGATCTGATCATCCTTACCTCCCTTCCGTTCTTTTTATACCTCTTACTCCAACTCCAGTCCCGTGTAAGACACCCTAGAGTCTACGGTAGTACCACTCCTGAAACTGTAAATAACACTCACTCTACTTTACGGTGATTTACTAAAAATTGTCTTCTTATGTACTAGACACTTGACCAGTTTGTACTGGAATAAGGACGTGATTGGGAACGTCTTACCGAGTGATTCTCGGTTTTCCGTACTAATCTAAAAGAGGGTAGAGGACAGGGTGGATTCGAACCTAGTACCAGTCCTATATTTGGAAAACCAAAACCTAAGTGGAAGTCTGTACACAGTAGTACACAACAGAAATCTTACTAACTAGAAACAGAATAAAGGTAAAACCTTGACGTCTTAGAAGAAGGTCAAGGGACTTCTCAGTTTAGATTGGAAACATGAAACAGATCAAAAAAACGGTTAATATATAATTGTTTTCGGGTCAACACTGGGTCATAGATTAAAAATTGGCATGTCTTCGAATTAATCCCTCCATTAGAACGAAAGTTGAGACGTTCATTTTGTGGATCGTCTCACGATATACTTAGTAGTTAATAACACACATGACTCAGTCCGTCAGTCAGACAATCGTAAATCTCGACCCAAAGTCCCAAGAGAACCACTCTTAGTTTCGTTACCACGACAGTAATCGTCTGCCCCTTCCTTTTACTCTTTAATATAAAGTATACGTCTCGACGATATCGAAACTCCACTCTCTTACGAACCATATAAACTCCTTTCTCGACTCCTTTTTTTCTTCCTCTCACCATCCTCTATTTTAGTCTCTACATCGTCTCCAATCGAGTAATACGACGACACTTCAAGTAATATTCTGGACACCCAAAATGAGACCCACTCTATCTCTTACCTTTCGGTACCCCTGAAAACTCATCTCCTCACTGTGTAAGACTGAAGACAAATATTTCCTAGTAAGACCGACGAGATAGTCTTTCTCTGACATCCTTTCGTCGACGGTTTCGTCTCTCTTCGTCATTCTCTGATTATTAGTCTCCCTCTCTCTTATACTTAGGGTCTCTTTCTACCACCGAACCCATTCCGACCTTCGTCATCCGCAAGTCCTCTTCATATGACCTATACGAAACATCCATCGAAAAGTGTTCTAAAAGACTACCTATTCTATATCCCAAACTCTCTTTTCTTCAATTTCCAAAAAACGTTTTGAGGTTTCTAAACTATACTTTTGACCTCTTACGAAAATTTGTCTTTACTCCTCTTGTCCCACTCGGTTTAAACCCCACTATTAGTCTTAAAGGTCAATTCAATCAAAAGAAACGTACTTGTGTATTGGATGGATATGTTCTCTAAAATGAAATTACAGACTCCTACATCCAGTTTATAAATATTGGGAAGTTTGAGTAATATAATACATGAAATAGAATCAGAAGATTGAGTATGACGTTACATATTTTAGTAATTATATCATTATTTTTTTGGGTCTTTCACCACTAACCGTTTGTAAAATTACGTTTTGGGACTATTAAATTTTCTAGAAGATAAGTATAACATAAGTAGAACCTATCAAATTGTCCTACTTAATTTCTATTATATTTAATAAGTTGACATTTAATAAATTTTCGTTTGTCGTGTAAGTAAATTAGTAAAAAAAAGAATATCAGAAAGTAATTTTAAGTCAGTAAGATCTTAATTAACAGTGTCAAAAGACCGGTTATGTAAGTAAACAATAGTTTAAGTTTCTTTTAATAAACTTAATTTTTTTATAATGAGATGTACATCAAATAACTTGTAAAGTTCAGAACTGTCAAATTAAGACATAGACGCAATACTTTCCGTCAAGAAAATAAAAATGGACAGAATAAAGAAATTCAATCAATATCCACTTTAACATTGGGCCTACCAATAGAGTAGAATTGAGTTTTGTTCTTTTATGTATACTTATAACACCTCTCTAAACTGGACACTTGAAGAGTAACTAACTTTTCCGACGAAAACCTAAAAATACTATGTTTAATAATGGTCTTAAGAAATTCATAAGTATCCTTCAGATTAACTACGTTACGACTCGTCATGTGAGAAAAGTTTTGCTGTGTTTTTAAACAATTTGGTTTAATAAAATTACAAGTATTCTATATAACTAAAATATAATAAAGTACTTCTCAATGACTTTACTAGTATTTCAAATTATAATAAAAACGTACAAAGGAAGGGACTCCATTACATAATAAGATGTCATTTATTTTGACAAATGACTTTTACAGATAGTTCATTACTTGGACATGAAATCCATTAATAAAAGGTTTATGATGTTCATTTTCATTGTTGTCGATGATAAAACACCTATAAAAGATCCACCGTCCGGGAACCGTTATTTGAAAGATACGTAATAGATTGGACCGGGAGTGTTAGTGGGACGTTTCTTCCATGGTAATACTGAAGATAATTACAAACAATTCGTGTTTTTGTCATCGATTCTTGACAATCCGTAAACCGGGTTGTAGGGTGTTACCGTTCACCGTCCATTGTCAAATTGATTCCTTATATTGGGGTATTAACCTTATGATTTTCGGTCACCGTACTAAGATACCTCTAAGGGACCACCGAGTCTACCATTTCGTAGACTCGGTCATGAGTACGGACCTTTTAAGGTACCTACCTCTTTGGACCCCCCGATGTCAGGTACCCCAGTGTTTCTCAGCCTGTGTTGACTCGCTGAAGTGAAGTGTACTAAGATATTGAGTCGACCGTAAAGACTTAAACGTTACAACTCAATGATAAACGATGGACGGTAATCACACTACGCTACGTTGATTGATATTTTGTACATAGAAGTCTATACATCTCTTATTTTCTGTTTCCTCTTATATTAAATAATACATTAATTAGGTTCCCGAAATCGGTCCTGAAGAGTACAGAAAGTTCGTCTGTCCTGAATATAGGGTTAACACCCCTTACGAAATCTCTTACGTAGAACTCAGTCTTTTTTCTACCGATTTCTACAGTAATAACCCCTGAGATTTTGTGATAAGAATGGTTTTCTTTAATCGTTTTCTCTTTTTGTACAACCTTGCCTTTCTATAATTAGGTATACCTATAAAAATTGTGATATATACATACAGGACCCACTCTGTTAAGATAAAGATTCTTTACTTTGATTCTACTCGTATTGTGAATTTGGTGTATTTACTTTCAATTTCACTAAATCTACATCATTTTTTTTTTTTAGACGAACGTTACGCCCTCTGGATCCAAGTTAGGGACCCAACCCTTTTAGGGGACTTCTTCCCTTTCCGATGGGTGAAGTCATAAAACCGGATCTCTTAAGATGCCTGACATATTGGGTATCGCAGTGTTTCTCAGACTGTGCTGACTCACTGAAAGTGAAAGTGACTTTTTTTTTGGGAATGTCTCACTTCATTCGGTCTTTCTTTTTGTGGTTATGTCATATGATTGTGTATATATACCTTAAATCCTTCTACCGTTACTGCTGGGACATACGTTCTGTCCTTTTTTCTGTGTCTACACATATTACCTGAAAACCTGAGTCTCCCTCTCCCTCTCCCACCCTACTAAGCCCTCTTACCCTTAAGATTGTACATATGATAGTACATTCTTAACTTAGCGGTCAAGTACAGACTGTGTCCCACGTCGTACGAACCCCGACCACGTACCCCTACTGGGTCTCTCTACAACACCCCTCCCTCCACCCTCCCCCCAAGTACAAACCCTTGCGTACATTCTTAATTTCTAAAATTTTAAATTTTTTATTTTTTATTTTTTATTTTAATTTTTTTTTTGGGAATCATAAGTTTTATAAATTTATATCCCTAATATATCTGTTCTTTCGTTACAATCCGTAAGCATTATTACTAAAACTCTTCGTATAAATAAGTATGTATCTATTGACTGTTTATTACTGTTGGACAATGATCCTCTTGTGTTTGATGTCTTTTTATATATTTGACAAAGGGAAACCCCCCAATTTTTTCATAGAGTCATATAGACCCCAATAGAAACCATTACATCCATTTTCATAAAATAAGAACACATAAAAAAAGACTAATAAAATATGTTAATAGTTATTTGAACTACTGTCTTGGTTTTTCAATAAAATTCTTTAGGTGACAAAGAAGGAAAGGATTATTTTACAACAGTGATAAATCGAATAAAAGTTTTCTCCAGGTACTAAATGATTTACAAAGACAATTAATAAAATGAATTACTTCTTACTTATCATGAGAAAATTTTTACTATACAAATTAGATTTGAACTCTTATACTTAAAGTAATTTAAGTTTTATTATTTGAAATTCATAAGAGACAGACGTACTGCAAGAAAATCATGAAACCCTTTATGGTTCTACTTCTTAGATACCAGGGTCGGGTGTACCTTGAGTGTTTATATTCTTCTTTATTCCGTGTATTTTGGATTGATATTATACTGTGTTTTACGTACTTGACGTAGTTATCACCATTTACAGAATATCATCGTCCCTCCATCTTTTATGAAGGGTAAATCACTTAGTTCTCTCCAAATGATCTCTACTGCCGTAAACTGAAACTTTGGTCCGAATTTCTTACCTAACTTGAAAATAAGTCAAGTCAAATCAAGTCAAGTCAGGTCAGTGAGTCAGGACAGACTGAGAAACACTCGGGTACCTGACGTCGTACGGTCCGGAGGGACAGGTAGTGGTTGAGGGTCTCAAATGAGTTTGAGTGCAGGTAACTCAGCCACTACGGTAGATTGGAAGAGTAAGAGACAACAGGGGAAGAGAAGGACGGAAGTTAGTAAGGGTCGTAGTCCCAGAAAAGTTTACTCAGTCAAGAAGCGTACTCCACCGGTTTCATAACCTCAAAGTCGAAGTCGTAGTCAAGAAGGTTACTCATAAATCCTGACTAAAGGAAATCCTACCTGACCGAACTAGAGGAACGACAAGTTACCTAAGAGTTCTCAGAAGAGGTTGTGGTGTCAAGTTTTCGTAATTAAGGAACCACGAGTCGAAAGAAATATCAGGTTGAGAGTGTAGGTATGTACTGATGACCTTTTTGGTAGTGAAACTGATCTACCTGGAAACAACCGTTTCATTGCAGAGACGAAAATTACGCGACATAATCAATCAGTATTGAAAAGAAGGTTCCTCGTTCACAGAAAACCGACGTCAGTGGTAGACGTCACTAAAACCTCGGGGGTTTTATCAGAAAGTGACAAAAGTGACAAAGACATAGATAAACGGTACTTCACTACCCTGGGCTACGGTACTAGAATCAAAAGACTTACAACTCGAAATTCGGTTGAAAAAGTGAGAGGAGAAAGTGAAAGTAGTTCTCTGAGAAATCAAGAAGTAAAAGTAGGTCGGGTCGCAAAGAGTACTACGTGGGACGTGTATTCAATTTATTCGTCCCACTGTTATATGTCGGAACTACATGAGGAAAGGACTAAACCTTGGTCAGACAACAAGGTACAAGTGAAGATTGACAAATCTTGTCAAATCTAAAGGACTAGACGTATGTCTAAAGAGTTCTCCGTCCAGTTCAGTAGACCATAAAGGTAGAGAACTTCTTAAAAGGTCAAACAACACTAGGTGTCTCAGTTTCCGAAACCGTATCAGTCATTTCGTCTACAAAAAGACCTTGAAAGATCGAAAAAGCTACTAGGTCATCTACAACCGTGAAACTAGAGACCAAGGAGGCGGAAAAGATTTAGGTCGAACTTGTAGACATTCAAGTACCAAGTACATGACAACTTCGGACTGAACCTATTTAAACTCGTAATGAAATGATCGTACACTCTACTCACGTTGACACGTCATCAAACTTGTAAGAAACCGTAACAGAAAGAAACCCTACCTGAAAATATCTACATAAATTTCTCAATCCATAAAGGTCGTCCACCCTTAATCTACTCTTCGTGAAACCTCCCTTATTTCGTCTTACTTGTTATACCAAGCAAAGTGTATAACTCATAAACCTTTCATTCTCACTTGTCCGACTTTTCCCTCACCTTTGTTCAAGTTTTGTAAGGTTATTATTGTTGTTGTTTTTCCGATTTCACAAACCAGAGATAGTAAATAACTAACACCGTAATTATTTTCCAAAACTCATTTCTTTACTGTAATAGATATAATTAATATTTATCATAATTCCAATTTACGTGAATCCTAGTTCCCTGACAATTAAGTACATGTCTAGTTAATTCGGGTTCTAAGACCTACGAAGTCTTAGTGTACTCTTTTTTTTTAGAACTATAGAACTATCTTATCATGTTTTCATTTCCATGAGATAAAGTTGATCTCTTGACTCTTTTCAGAAACAAGAGAAGGATGTCAAAAAATTTTTTGTAAGAGTCTAAATTATAAGATGTAGAATGGTACTTTTTACGTTTATGAATACGATCTTTATAGTTATTGGAGTCTGTACGTCTACTGTGGTGGGAATGCCGTCTTTCACTTCTCCTTGATTTTTCGGAGAACTACTTTCACTTTCTTCTCTCACTTTTTCAACCGAATTTCGAGTTGTAAGTCTTTTGCTTCTAGTACCGTAGGTCAGGGTAGTGAAGTACCCTTTTTCTATCCCTTTGTCACCTTTGTCACAGTCTGAAATAAAAACCCCCGAGGTTTTAGTGACGTCTACCACTGACGTCGGTACTTTAATTTTCTGTGAATAAGGAACCTTCTTTTCAATACTGGTTGGATCTATCGTATAAGTTTTCGTCTCTATAATGAAACGGCTGATTCCAGGTAGATCAGTTCCGATACCAAAAAGGACACCAGTACATACCTACACTCTCAACCTGACACTTCTTCCGTCTCGTGGTTTCTTAACTACAAAAACTTGACACCACAACCTCTTCTGAGAACTCTCAGGGAATCTGACGTTCCTCTAGGTTGGTCAGATAAGACTTCCTCTAGTCGGGACCCTAAAGAAACCTTCCTTACTACGATTTCGACTTTGAGGTCATGAAACCGGTGGAGTACGCTTCTCAACTGGGTGACCTTTTCTGAGACTACGACCTTCCCTAACTCCCGTCCTCCTCTTCCCCTGGTGGCTCCTACTCTACCGACCTACCGTAATAACTGAGCTACCTACACTCAGACTTACTTGAGGCCCCCAACCACTACCTGTCCCTTCGGACCGCACGACGCTAAGTACCCCATAGTTTCTCAGCCTGTGCTGACTCACTTACTTGACTGACTGACTACAATCATTTTAGTAAACACTTTTTAATTCTTGGTGTTAATCCTTTTTGTATCGAAAGATTTCATCTTGACGGGTTAAATATACTCCAATACACGGCTATTTTGTCAATTAGTTTTGTTCTTAGTTCACAAAAACACCTGAACATTTTACAAGTACGTAAGTGCTCTATAAAAAAGGAGGTACATGTTTTGTGACTCCAGAAACAATTAAAGGATTTATATTATTAAGTTCACTGAAGGGGTGTATCCAGTCATCCTCACGTATACGGTGTTATTCTGAAACGGAAAGAGACGAGGTTTATTTTAACGGAGTTATATAATCATCACGACCTGTCAGTTGTTCCCTTTAATTCTCTAGCAGAACAAATAGAAGACGAATAAAACATTTGGTGGGACAGAGACTAAGAGGTATTTTCTATCACTGACATTCGGAAGTAAAAATCTTTTATGAATTTTGTCTATTAAAGAAAAATTATTAGAGTACTACTAATAGACAATATTTGATTCAAGGAAAAAAACAACAATAAAACCTTACCTTTTCTTTTTTTCTTTGTCGGTCAGTAGGTAATATACACTAGTTAATAGAATCGATCAAGTTTGCCCAGTTGGAAAATTTAACTAAAGGGATCGTCCGTTAACGAGTAGAGGTGTTAGTCCAATGATAAGATCGATCGTTCGAGTTTTACCCATGAAAACCATTATACCTGGAATCTATATTTTTTCACAGATTGAGTCTTTATACGAAAATAATCGGATTGTCTTTAAGCTTAACGTATGGTATGAGTATCCCCGACAATCATATTGGGTGAGACACTTCCTGTCCTAAATTTGTATTTAGGAAAACATCATTTTGACTTACAATCTATAAAGGTATCGGAAGAAATCCCATTTTCTAAAAAAGGTCCGGTAACGTGATACTGAATATTGAAATTAAAAAATTAACAAATTATTAGAAACAATTAAGTAACGTTGTTTTATAGATTCCGTTAAGATTAATAATTCGTAGTACCCCTAAGAGGTCCTTCCTGTGACCTCCCCAACGGTACGGGAGGAGGTCCCCTAAAAAATTTGGGTCCTTAGTTTGGGTCCTTAGTCCAGAGGACTTAACGTCCGTCTAAGAGATAGTAGACTCGGCGGTCTCTTCGGGAGCTAATAATTCGTAACCTAAGTATGATAATAACTTTTCCTTAGTTACTCTCCTTGGAGATATGTGACGTTACGTTATGTAATATATATTACGTCAACAACACCTTTTACCAAACCACTAAGGAGTTTTTCAATTTGTCTTAATAGTAAACTGAGTCATTAAAGTGAGAAACCACATATGAACTTTCTTAACTCTCGTCCTCGAGTTTGTCTATGAATATACGTGTATGAGTAATGTCGTGACAAGAGTTTTCAGTTTTCCACCTTTGTTAGGTTCACCAGGAGTTAATTATTTACTTATTTGTGTTATACTAGATGTGTAAGTCTTCCTTATAATAAGTCGATATGTCTTTGTTACTTCCAGATTATGTACGATGTTATACATATTTAGGAACTTTTGTAATACGACTCACTTTATTCGGTCTATTTATAATATACTAAAGTGAGTATACTGTATAGATCTTACTTCCTCAGAAAACCCGGATCTTTTCTTTTGTTGTCAGAGTTTCCGGGAACGACTTAGTAGATTTAAGTCTCTTTTGATTTGTCTTGAAATCCAGGGCGGGACTACGAGGTCCGGTCAAGGTAGATGACCCTGAATAGTGGGTCTTTGGAAGGTGGGGGATGTGGACGGGTCTTCTGAATAGTGGGGGACGGGTTGATGTTTACAGTAGAGTTGATTTTTTTATGGGTTTTGTAGGGCGGACTAATTGCAAAGGGAATAGCTAAGGTGTTCGGAGGGATATTTATACCTCGGAGGGACTAGGGAGAAGTCAAAGTCGGACCAGGAATCCGGGAGGAACGGACTTATTTCCATTGGATGAAGACAACTCCAGCAGAAAGGAAAAAGACGGAGCTGGACTTGATATGGAAATATATCTTATCCGTTTAAATATCTGTCTTTCATCTCAAATGGTCACCCTTCAATAGTAATTACCCGTCTCAAAGACAAATCACACTACTTTTTTTCAAAACCTATATCTTTCACTACTACCAACGTGTTATAACACTAACATTGATTAGGATAGTTTAACATACGAATTTTTACCAATTTTACCTTTTATAATACAATATTTACAAATATATATATATTTACATAATCACTCTCAATATATATTATGTGCTAATCATACTCTCAGGTACACAGGTACATGACATAAAAATGACTACTTAGGATATAACACGAAAATTTTTTAGTTATCTCGGTATATAAGTTAAACGTACGTCAGATGACCTCCGATTTGGAGACACTTAAGGAAAGACGATATGACTACGTAACGACAAACGGTGAAGAATAGTTAAAGGGTAGGGGAGTTCCGTCAAAAAAGAAATCAGGTAACTAGGAGTCACGTAAATAAAGATTGGTGAAAGTAAACTTGATGTGTACAATTTAACAATTCGTTCATTTATCAATTAATAACTTCTACAAGGACCTGAGTTACTTGTGACACAAATTTTATAGAGAGAATGTCTACTACTTCTTCCTTTCTTCACCTGTTGTAGTTCTGTCTGAAACGGTCGACTCACAATGGACAAGGTCGGTCTTATATTATCTCTCCAAACTCCCTTCCTGTTTATAAGATTACTCAAGGTCCAAAGACCTAATGTCTTAATTCCCTTTATCCCTTTGATACCTTTTGGTCTAAAACTACAAACGTTATACACACGTACTGACAAATACCCTTCTATTGATTGAACCAAAACCTGTATGATCCAACATTCCCGAAAATTTAGTGAAAACTCTGTGTGGATTACCAGAAGAAGATATCCGTCCATGTAAAGATTCAGACTAGGAGTCCCTTAAGACATGATATCTGATATTAATTCTTCGGTAATCGTATATCTCATGTTAATCTTAGTGTCCATAACCACCATACCGAATCCCCTTTTCAAATCTTATTCTTTTCCTCTACTTTCCATTTCTCTCCTTTCCTCTGTTCTCTGAGACACTGAAAGGTGACTCCTGTAAATTACGGACCTACTACTCCTACTCGGTCGTTTTCTCTGTCTCTTCAACGATAGTCTCGACATTCTCCTGTAATCTGGTCCGTTCAGTACCTTTGACTTCTTTGTCCCAAAAGTTTCTGATTCTCCAGTTACCTCACTGGAGGAAGATTCGTCAGTTTGACTCCTAATTTTTTACAGGTAACATAAAGTACTGGTTCCCCAGTCACTATTGAAATATCTCTCGACACACATACCGTGTCATTCCATCTTTTGGTTTGTCAACACCAAACTGACCACTCATCCTTCACTTAACCATCTCGACCTCTCATATCTGTTGAGATTTGTTCTCTTCTTTTCCTTCAACCATAGATCTCCACCTTCCTCTACAGAACAATAACAAAATGAGACTATGGGAAGTAGAAATCTTATTTTTTAGGTTAACCTGAAAATAAGAAGAAAGACAGATTTGTAGAGAGAATGGAAAACAATCCAACCATCTTATCTCTTTTCCTCAGGTTTTACCGCCACCGATTTTCTGTTCCTTCCCTTTTCGGGTGTTTTTATCTTGTCTTCTTGCAGTTTCCTTCCAGGCTCCTGGACTCACTTCTGAAGTCCATCTTGTCGTGAGGACTGATTCGGGTTAAACGTATCCCGTCCGGGTCCCCTTCTTTTTTTGTATATTTTTCTCCTCGGTTTCCGAGAGAGAGAGAGAGAGAAAGAGCACGTGCGTACGTGCGTACGACCCCGTGAGAAGAGAAACACAGAAACCTAGCTGTACGGGAGTACGGAGTTTCTACCTAAAAGGACGATAGAAGATTTATTTTATCTCGACATTGTGACTAAATAGATTTTCGATATTGTACCGGGTAAGCTCTTGACTCTGGATATTGTGTCAGACAGGTTCTGGATTCTCAACACTGTGCGGCTCTCCCGAAATTACAGGCAGTGAGGTTTAGAAACAACATTACTCTGTTTCTTGACTCCTCGTATATGAACAGACTGTAGATACCACGGCACTGAGCCTAAATTGGATCCACTTTATTGGAGGCACGTCTTCTCCGGTTCGTGTCATCCTCGGGTTGAGTCGCTTCGAGGACACCATCTTGGTCTTGTGCTTCTTTTGGGTCGCCTCCCCTTCCGGGTAGTACGACCTTTGGTCCTGTCACTTTTTACTTGAGTCGTTTTTCGAGTGTGCCGAGTCAGAGTCTAAGGTCTTCTGGAGGCCAATTGCATCCTCCACGAACGAGGATACCGACCTCCCTGTACGAATTGTTTTAGAATTAAGGAAATGTTAGAGAGTAAAGAACAAAGGAACTTGTTCTTTCCTTAAGAACAAACGACATTAAGGACAAACGACGGACGTTTGTCCGTCGTCACCCGCGTTGACTCCCTGAGACCTCTCTGATGAGAAACCATACAGGGTTTCCGTGATAGACGATCCGGGGTCATCGACAATGGGTTCGACCACCCCCAAGAAGACAGGAATGAGAAAAGACACGGTTCTTAGTCCTGTTACTTTTGACACTCGTGTCCAGTCCTTAAATCGTTTTAAAGGTCGTCCGATACTTCCCCTAAGGAACCGTACAAAAAGGGTGACAAAAAAGGAGGACAGAAAGTTGAGATAGGATCCTGAACTCGGTCCGGTTTTTCATTCTCCACCTAAACAATCCTAAGTCTCTCTTCGGTTCGAAGTCCCACACCCGGTCCTGTTCCCGAGTCCAGTGCCTTAATCCGGACCGATCCAAAACTCTCACCCCACTTAAGTATACGATTATTCACCCTCCTAGTAGGGTTGGTAACACCTTGGTGGGTGAGGAGGGAGAAAACTGTCACGGAATCTCGACAGGACGGTGGAGACCCACACAGAAAACCGAATATCTAACCCCTAATTCCAAATGAACTTAAATTGAACAGTAAATCCCGGGTTGACTAAAATTAACCAAATACAATATGGGAACACGATACAGTAAGAAAGTTTCCAACACGAGACGGAGGATCGGAGGACAAAGTACGAGGAAAGAAATCGGGATAGACCCGGGTGTTACAACGGAGATGGTAAAAAACCTCTGTGTTGGTCTTTTATCGACCGGAACCTTTATGACATATTATAGGTTGGGGAATTAGGATGGGTCGTGACCAATGTGACCTCTAGAACCCCTACGGGTCGAGGTCAGGTCCCCAGGGTACTCCAGTAGTGTGGAACTGGACGGATCCCTATACCAGGAGCTTTCCAACAGTGCGGAGTTGGACGAACCCCTAGACGGTCAGGGTCCCCAGGGTCCTCCAGTAGTGCGGAGCTGGACGGGTCTCTAAGCTAGAGATCCTCCGACAGTGCGGAGTCGGACGGACCCCTAGACGTGGGACTGGGTCCCTACGGACCGAGAGTCCAACATTGTCATGATCCATCCTACTCGAATGTAGTACTATAGATAAGGACAGGTACGACCCGTTTGATCGTTACTCAATATTTGGGGAATTAAGATGGGTCGTGACCAGTGTGACCTCTGGAACCCCTGTGGGTTTGAGGTCAGACCCCAGTTTCCTTTAGTAGTGCGGAACTGGACGGATCCCTAGACCAGGAGTTTTCCAACAGTGCGGAGTAGGACGAGTCTCTAGGTGGTCAGGGTCTCCAGGGTCCTCCAGCAGTACGGAACTGGACGGGTCCCTGGGTTAAGAACCCTCCGGTAGTGCGGAGCTGGACGGACCCCTAAGTTAGAGATCCTCCGACGGTGTGGAGTCGGACGGACCCCTAGACGTGGGACTGGGTCCCTACGGACCGATAGTCCAACGTTGTCAAGACCCATCCTATTCGAAGTCTTTCTGAGGGGGATTCCTTCAGGTGGATACTTTTGTCTTCCTTCGGATAATGAACACCCTGACACGGGTCAGAGTCGTCATTGAGTCCTCGGGTCACTCTTGGGGTGACGGAAAGACCTTTCCGATTTTCTCGGGGAGGTTTTCAAATAGTTAGACCTAAATCTGAGAATACTCCCTGTCCACTAAAATTTCTTGTTTAAGGACAGGGTTACACGTAGTCTATAGTCTTAATTCAATGTTGTCGATGTCGTCGTCCTGGGACGACGGAGAAATCTACTCTAATATGTCTGTCGGTGGTTATGGAAAATATTGTCTCTTGTCTTCTTCCTCCGGTTCCGGGTCCTCTCCCTCTCTTCCTTTCTCTGTTCCGTACGGTTCTACGACCGGCGGGAGGTCCCTTCGGGATACCGTTTGGAGCTCAGGAACTTCCTGTTCCGTACTCTGTTTACGGATTAGACATCTGTCCGTCCCGTGACCCGGTTTCTCACAGGTTTGGTACTGTTCAGAGGATCTTACCGAACGGTGCTTACGGTAGTTGACCCTGTAACCCGTCGTGAGACAGGAACCCTGGGTTCTCGGAGTTCCAGTTCGCGGTTCGGATGGGAGTACTACCAACTTCTCTTGACTTCGTCGGGCGAGGTCGGTCGGGTGAACAGTGTCTATTGGTAGTGCCCCGACCTCGGTTCCCACGTTGACCTACACCGTCCATCCAGGTTCTTAAAAAACCAACTGTGTCCCCGATGGATGAGACAGAACTAGAGGATAAAACCTCGGAAGAGGAGGGTTTCGACATGGTAAAACCCACGATGTCCTTTTCGTTGATGATTTTCTAAGTGGGTTCCTGAAGAAACAACGACCCTACCTGTTTATAAAAGGGTGGTCAAAGACCACCAGGCACTCACAGGATGAGGGAATGACCCTTCTCTATATGAGTGATTTAACCCCTGGTGGGAATACTACCCTTCGAAAAGTCGGGAATCTCGAGATATCGAGGACCAATGATGACTTCTTGGGTAATGTGGAAGAGGTTATCTCTCCTTGGTTTTTGATGCCCTTCTGTTTCAATTGGGGGTCCACACCCTGGTCCCTTAAGGACGTGCTCGGGTGGTTCGACTTGGCCAGTAGTAACAGGAGACTCTAGGGTGAGTCAAAGGATTGGTCTTTGTTATAGGGGAGTTTTCTCTCAGACTCCTCCCTGATATCGGAAATTATTTATTTAAGGAACGAACACACGATAGACAGGGGTGGTCAAGCGGTACATTGTGGGGTTAGGTGAGTCATTTCTTTTTCCTACCTTGGACCGCTTACTAAGTTCTAGAGGTCTAGTATTTACTTCGACATCGGGGGGAGGTAGGGTGTCATGGGTTAGGGATACATTAGAACCCTCTTTAGGGTGGGTCACGGTTCACCAAATGTCAAAACCTAGAGTTTCTACGAAAAAAAAAAAAAAAAAACGTATGGTGACCGATTTCTTAGGGTTATAGAAAAACGGAAACTTATCCTCCGGGGTCCTTTTGTTGTGGTTGTCTACTGAACCTATCATAATGCAGTCCCCAAGTCTCTATCGGGGGTGGACAAACCTGTCCGGGAAATGGACCCTAGAGGATCTAGACCTGGACCCCGGATTACCCTTTTATAATGTTATGTATCTACTGGATGATTAGACGAGAGGTCTACTCCTTTTACGGGTTGTTGTACGTTAAGTCCAAGATTTGAAAACCCATCTTTCCCCTATATTTCAGAGGGTAGATTCCGTGTCTACCAGTTCTGTTTTCAGTGAATGGACCCTCAAGTCTGATGTGTGCCCAGATCCTCCAACAGGAGACGAGCCCATGTTCCTTAGGAGGTCAACGGGAGGGGGTACTGAACTTTTGTTAACACTCGAAAGGACCCCGATTGACCCATAACATCTTAGATCTATGGGTTGATACCAGATTAACGAGTCGGGAATATACTTTCGAATTTCCCTGTTCTACTAAGTTAAGGTGACTACACTCCTTGAGGAGTTTTCTTCCGTCTCCGATGTGATTTTGTCCGGGATTGAGTCCGTGGACGGAACTCCAACGCTCTGGGTCATTTTCGTAAGGTTGAAATACAGGTACTTTCTCTCACTTATCGGAACCCTGACAATTGAGTTTCCAACCCTGGACTCGGGGTCGGACATCGAAGGAATAGGTTCTCTGAACTAGGTTGGTGGGCTCCGACCGGGGGGACGGAAACTTTAGAACGTCACCATGAGTCCTTAGTTCGGTACCTTCTTTTGTCTTCTCCTGTGAGTTATGTGGACACCGAGGACCCTCTAGAGTCTATGGATAAGTCCTGATGTTTACCCACGGTAAGATTACTTGTCAGGGTTTTAGACCAAAGACCCCTATTCTAAAGAGTTCTATCGAGATTTCTCGGTTGTGTCGAACCGTCCCTGACATGAGGTTTTGTCTGTCCTCTATCTAGAAGACTAGGGATTTGTTCCTCCCTGAACTCGGTAGGACCGCTACACTTAAACTTTAACCGATTACGGGGATGATCAGGAACAATACGGTATAACTACTACGAATACTAACGAGGTACATAATGGTTAACAGATTGGACAAAACAGAGACTGGTCCAGTTGTTTGATGTTGTATGTTACGGTCAAGTGGTTTCTATATTTTGATGTCGGCTGGTGTCTTTTATAGTGAGTTGGAATCTACCTGTGGCGATACTCCTGAGACTCCGGACTCTGATCGTTCCACCCCACACCCCCGCCCGTTTTGAGGAGCGGTAGGGCCAAGTCGTCCTTCATCTGTCTTTCTGGAGCTACGGGGATAAGGGTTTCTTAACCCGGAGGGTAGAGAACTTCCCCCTTACAATCCATCCATCTTATCCCTTTTCCTCAAGTTTTACCGTCACCGATTTTCTGTTCCTTCCCCTTTCAGGTGTTTTTATTTTGTCTTCCTCCAGTTTCCTTCCAGGTTCCTGGCCTCACTCCTGAAGTCCATCTTGTCGTGAGGACTAATTCGGGTTAAACGTATCCCGTCCGGGTCCCCCTTCCTTTTTTTGTATATTTTTCTCCTCGGTTTCCCGAGAGAGAGAGAGAGAGGACGTGCGACACCGCGAGAAGAGCAGTGTAGAAACCTAGCTGCACGGGAGTGTGGATTTTCTACCTAAAAGGACGAAAGAAGATTTATTTTATCTTGACATTGTGACTAAACAGATTCTCGATATTGTACCAGGTAAGCTCTGGACTCTCGAAATTGTACCAGACAGATTCTGGGCTCTCAACACTGTGTGGCTCCCCCGAAATCACAGGCAGTGAGGTTTAGAAACAACATTGCTCTGTTTCTTAGTTCATCGTATGTGAACGGACTGTGAAAGTTCTGATTTGGACACGGGTAGATAAGGACGGAGGAGAGTCCGTATATCTTGTATAATTCATAAATGATATGTAATCAAAGAATATTTTCCTTAACATTCTAAACAACGTAAAGAACGTGTAGGGAAATATAATTAAAGAGTAAGTAACGATGAACAAAGAAAACCTATATCCATTTAGTCAGGAAAAAATTCTACGAAACAGACAATAAGACTTAAATACATAAAAACCTATAATTGACATTTATGTATAAGGTGTTCAAAGTACACGAGGGGAATTACGACTTCTAGCGTACGTACGTACATACAAGTCGACGAAACCAGTACAGGTTGAAAAACACTGTGGTACCTGACATCGTGTGGTCCAAGGAGATGGGTACCCTAAGAGGTCCGTTCTTATGACCTCAACCAACGGTACGGAAGGAGATCTCCTAGAAGGACTGGGTCCATAACTGAACGTAGAGGACGTAGAGAACGTAACCATCCACATAAAAAATTGGTGACTCGGTGACCCTTCGGGACTTCAAACATATTTTCGTAAATTATGATTATAACAGTAAATACTTTCTATGAACAATTAAAGTTTACAAATTCGAATGTATGTTAACGTTTTTTATGACAGTGACATCGTTTATAGTCTTCATAATAAAGTCAAGATAAAAATGGTCACTAACGATTATAACTTTTATATTTATTAACCCGTTAAACTTTTCTATTTCTCCAAGAGTCTATAAAAAGTCCATTTAATGTTACAAGATATCTTTTCTAATTAGTAGAAGTGTATAAAAACTTTCAGAATCAATAGTACATAGTATATAATTGTGATTTCTTCTTTTGATTCAATGTATTTACTTATGCAAAATATTAACACTTTTCATTTACCTACGTGTTTATTATATATAAAAACAAAATCTATGAAGGAAGATTTCTTTAAAGAGTTATTCTTACTATACTTTATTTATATCGTAAATTAGTCTAATTTAGTTAAGATTATTCGACAAATCTAACAAAACTTATGTATACTGTCATTTATTCTAATCGTACGGATATGTATCATCTTCTTTTACTTTCTATAAAAAGTTATTTGTCACTTGAATACTTTACTTGTATTATGTTTAAGATTTTATCACTAAAATTATACTCATCAACGAATTTTCATCCACTGTCATTATCATCGATTGTCAACGACTCATGAATTATAAAGAGTCTTTGAATTAAAATAATAAATAGATATTGAAGGATTATTCATAATAGTAATAGTAGGAATAATGTGACTCTCGTTGACTTCAGGTCTCATCCCGTGTAGTAACTATTTGTCATCTCGTTTTTAACCTTAAATTTAGACTGTGAATTGGAAGTACGAAATTTTTGTAGGTGTTAATTAGATTAAATCTTAATAAGAAAAGGGACTCTTGTTATAACCTAGTTCGGACATTACACACATAATATCGGGAATTGGTTATCTCAGTAGGAAGTCATAGTCACCCATAACTAAGATCTTGTGGATGGGGAGGTGATTGGTGTAGGTGTATGGGGTGGGGGGTGTGTGTGTGGGTGACACCTGTCGTTGTAGATACCTACGAGTTCTGGGAATATATTTTAACAAATTATGTCAGTGGGGAGGTATAGACATCCAAATTGTAAGTGTCTATATCTCTCGATTGACATCATTCAAACCCGTAAGAAGTGTCTTTTTGTTTTTTATTTTTTTGGTATTTCGTTTATAGTTTATTTGACGAGTCTAACGTCTCTAATACATATATCAAGAATTAAGTTTTCTCAGTACACTTTTATTTTCCTCAAAATTCAATACACTTTTACACTTTTTTTCAAAATTCATACACTTTTATTTTAAGGGTATTACAATGGATAAAAATATCTTTTATTAAAATAATCATGTTATAAATTAGAAGTTAAAACTCTTATATAAACCTAATTTATTTTGTTTTTAATTTTTATACTATGTACATTCTAATTAAATTATTTATATAAATTATTTTATTTTCAGTTTTTTGAACGGACTGTCTTAAGACTTACAATAAAGTATTTTGTTTCATTATTATTTACTTACTTAGTTAAGTTACTTATGAGTCACAATGATTTATGAGTCAAAATACTTTTATAATATACAACTATAATCAGTAACCCATATTGACATTTCCTTTATAAAGAAAATGAAAAGTAACAACTAAAGTTGTCTTACTGTTTTGTTTATGTACTAAATTAAATTTTATAAAGAAAGATTCTTTCATAAGGGACTTTAGACCAGACTTAGACACACTCTAAAAATCTTTGTAAAACTATATTTATTTCTAATGACGGATGCTACATTCTTTACTTCCTTTATTAAGAGTGAGTTTCTAGTCTTAATAATTTTTACGATTTAGAGTCATATGGTACAATAAATACTAACGGTTATTCTTAAATATTTGGAAGATTCAGCCCATAGTTTGTAGATGTAGAGTTCTCAGTAACTTTCACTACTGTAAAATAAAGTCATCAATAAAATAACTTTTTTCATAAAAAAGAATACAAGTAGTAATAGATCGTCGAGGTAAAATTGTTCACGATGATGTATATAAGGGTTAATTTAATAAAAACCAAAATTTTTTACAGTAAGAGAAAGAATCGAGACTATGAACACTAAAAATTTTGGTTGATAAAAAATTGTTTACTCTGATACTAAAAGTTGAGACCCTCAATAGTCTCTTACCGTTATTAGACTCCACCATTCTATATAATACACAAAGTCTTTAAAATATTTTCACGTAACGAGTGAACCCCCACTCCACCGAGTCACCATTTCTTAGTAGGACGGTTACGTCCTTTGTGTCCAAGTTTGGGACCCGACCCTTTAGAAGGTCCTCTTCCTTTACGGTCGGGTGAGGTTATAAGAACATACCTCTTAGGTTACCTGTTTCGTCGAAATACCCGATGTCAGGTGTCACAATGTTTCTCATCCAGTGCTGAATCACTGATTTGTTGTGGCTTTTCACGAGAAAGTTTCATTACTTTTCGATATCAATTTCTTTAAAAAGTATTTAACATGTGTTATATCCTAAACAATGGCTCTGGATATCAGTTAAGTTACTCCTCATTTGCAATAAATTGTAGTTTAACTATAAAAACAACAAATCAACGATTCACCACGGGGTGAGAAATCACTGGTTTACTTGACATTGTGCGTTCCGAGGATACAGGTACCCTAAAGGGTCCATTCTTATGACCTCACCCAACGATAAAGGAGGAAGTACCCTAGAAGGGCTGGGTCCCTAGTTTGGGTACAGAGGATATAACCGTCCGTCTAAGAAATGGTGACTCGGTGGTCCTTCGGGTAGTTTAACTATATATAAATATATTTGGACACTATTCTTTTTATGTCTATGACTATTAATGAATGGTTCATCTTTACTTTCACCTCCCTTTACCGTTAAGTAAATTTCTTTTGATCCTTAAGTTTTTCTTATAATCTTTTCCTATTTGTTACTTAATTTTACCAACTTCATTTACCTCAAAGGACCAAAGATAACTATTTCATATCTTAATCTTATTTTGATTAGATGATCTTTTATCGAACCAAAATAAGGAAATACTGAATGTGGAATTTCTAATACTTGTAAAAGTCAGAGTCAAAACATTTGAGTTGTTAAGATTAGTTTTATCTCTCAGAACGTAGTTTTTGAAGTCTCATCTCTATTAAAGTATTGTCATACACGGTTGTCTAAGGAAACTAGGAGAACTTAACTGATACATCTCAACTCCCAATCAAAAACTTGTTCGACAGACTCTGACAAAAATTGTCCGTTGGTGAAACACCACTCTTCAAGTCCTTACTGTGTTGATGAGGTAACATTAACAAGATTCTTTTAGTTTCAAAGTTGTGTCTTTAACGGAACAAAAATTACCTATGTTCAGTACCACTTTGTTTGGGGAAAGGAAAAAGAGGTTGAAACTTCTCGGGAACTGTACTCAAGTCTTTACGAAGATATGTTCTTCTACGTGTCATTTGTCACTTCTCTATGAACGATTCGAATTAATGTATTCAACAAAGTCCTTGACTCTCGAATAAGTCGTATGGATTTATACTTTCGACAGAAGTCGAAAATTTTTTAATATTGTTAAATGACGGACTTTTCTATTTAAGGAACTTCTGATCCAAAGAAATATGTCGTCTAAATTTTACAAACATTTCATTTAAACTAGATGTGGACTACGGATAAGAGTTCTTTATTAAGTTTATGTAGAAATTTTTGCAAAGAAACAATACATAGAATTGTTCTAATAAATACTTTATATATTTGTATGATACACTATTGTATTGAAGATTTAACCACTTTAACAAATATGAAATAAGGGTCTGAATAATTTACATAATGGGTAAAAAATAACTTCATATTCGACTGAATGTTATAATATAATCAAGGTAGAAATAATTGATGTATGTTATGGTTCAATATTATGACGACTGATATAGTAACAAGACATGTAATGTAGGGGTACTGTAAATAAAATGCTGATCTTCAAACGTGGAGAATTAGGAGAAGTGGTTAAAACGGGTAGGGGTAATGGTGGGGAAGGTCAAATCGTTGGTGATGAACCATTAAACATAGACACTATCTGTCTCCCGGACTACTTGATACCTGCCTCCAAACACTGTAACATGTCCTCTGTCCCTAGTTCTGGTAGAGGTACCTTTTCTTTACGTTTTTTCGTTTTACCGACAGACTCCTCCGGAATGTTTATCGACACTTTTCTTCTCTTCGCTTTTCGTTTCCTCTTTTCCTTTCTATATTCGTAGACTTACGTCTCAAGGTTTCTTATCGTTCCTCTCTATTCTTTCGGAAGGAGTCGCTAGTTACGTTTCTTTATCTCCTTTTGTTATCTTACCCTTTCTGATCTCTAGAGAAGTTCTTTTAATCTCTATGATTCCCTTGTAAAGTACATTTCTACCCGAACTATTTCCTCTCTTTACCATACCTGGATTGTCTTCGTCTTCTATAATTCTCCACCGTTCTTATGTGTCTTCTTGACATGTTTTTTCTAGAAGTGTTGGGTCTATTAGTACTACCACACTAGTAAGTAGATCTCGGTCTGTAGGACCTTATACTTCACTTCACCCGGGATCTTAATTTTATTTATTTAAATATAAAATTCTTTCGTAGTGATACTAGTTTCGATCACCTCCACTACCTTAACGTTAACTCGAGAAAGTTTAGGACTTTCTACTACGACACTTTCACGACGTGAGTTATACGGTCGTTTAAACGTTTTGAGTCGTCACCGGTGTCCTGACGTTTTCCAGTCAAAAGTAAGGTTAGGGTTTCTTTCCGTTATGGGGTTTTACGAGTTTGATGGTGTGTTAACTTGAGTAGAGTGTACGATCATTTCATTACGAGTTTTAAGAGGTTCGGTCCGAAGTCGTTATACACTTAGTACTTTAAGGACTACAAGTCCGACCACAATCTTTTCCGTCTCCTTGGTCTCTAGTTTAACGGTTGTAGACGACTTAGTACCTCTTTCGTTCTCTCAAGGTCTTTTTGTAGATAAATACGAAATAACTAATACGGTTTCGGAAACTGATACACCTAGTGTTATTTGACTCCTTTTAAGACTTTCTCTACCCTTACGGTTTGGTGGACTAGACGGAGAACTCTTTGGATATACTTCCAGTCCTTCGTTGTCAATCTTGACCTATACCTTGTTGTCTGACCAAGGTTAATCCTTTTCCTCATACAGTTCCGACATATAACAGTGGGACGAATAAATTGAATATGCGCCTCATGTAGTACTCTTTAGGACCCGACTTTCTTCGTCTTCGACCTTAGTTCTAACGGCCCTCTTGGTAGTTATTGGAGTCTATATGTCTACTGTGGTGGGAATACTGTCTTTCACTTCTCCTTGATCTTTCGGAGAACTACTTTCACTTTCTCCTCTCACTTTTTCAACCGAATTTCGAGTTGTAAGTCTTTTGCTTCTAGTACCGTAGACCAGGGTAGTGAAGTACCCTTTATCTACCCCTTTGTCACCTTTGTCACAGTCTGAAATAAAACCTCCGAGGTTTTAGTGACGTCTACCACTAACGTCGGTACTTTAATTTTCTACCAATGAGGAACCTTCCTTTCATACTGGTTGGATCTATCATATAAGTTTTCGTCTCTATAATAAAACGGTTGTTTCCAGGCAGACAGATCAGTTCCGATACCAAAAAGGTCACCAGTACATATCTACACTCTCAACCTGACACTTCTTTCGACTCGTGGCTTCTTAACTACGAAAACTTGACACCACAACCTCTTTTGAGAACTCTCAGGGAACCTGACGTTCCTCTACGTTGGTCAGGTACAATTTCCTCTAGTCAGGACCCGCAAGAAACCTTCCTGACTACGACTTCGACTTTGAGGTTATGAAACCGGTGGAGTACGCTTCTCAACTGAGTAACCTTTTCTGAAACTACGACCCTCCCTAACCCCCGTCCTCCTCTTCCCCTGCTGTCTCCTACTCTACCGACCTACCGTAGTGGCTGAGTTACCTGGACCCAAACCCATTTGAGGCCCTCAACCACTACCTGTCGTACCGGACCATACGACGTTAAGTACCCCAACGTTTCTCAGTCTGTACTGACTCGTTGACTTGACTTGACTTGACTTGACAGAGAAAGACAAAACAATATAATAACCAAACAAAAAATCTAAAGAGGATATTCACTTTTGTACAAATAAAAGAGACAGAAACGAAGATCTCGTCTTCAGTGGTTTGAAGAAGAAATCCCACGGTCTATCATTTATAAAATCCTAGTACACGATTCTCTATTTTAGTTCCATGACTTTTAGTAATACGTCTATGAATATACTTTTTTCTCTTTGATTTAAAGGTGTTTATAATATAACTACTGTAAGTTTATATTATTATATTTAACTCGTACCAAACATATTATATCTAATCACTCTTTTACGTTAAACCCCCCCTCCGTCACTCCCTAATAAAACGAATTGTCTCCAGGTTACAAGGGATAGTACTTTTAGTTAACGTTCATAAAAAGACATTACACTAAAATATATAATGAAGAAACTTATATAAAGAAGTGGGTCCATCTGTCATGGTTGATGACTGTATTTAAGTACTTGTGTACCAAAGTTGACTTACATAAATGACGAACCTTCCCTAAATATCTTAACATAATCTAGTAGAACTATAAACGGAAAATCGAACAGAAATTTAACATTTAATTACTGAAGGTTAACTTCCAATCCATCTTCGAGGAGTTGACGTGTAAATTTACGTCAAACTTTATGTGTTTAAAGGAAACGTGAACGTAGTTCCGGACTTTTCACGAAGTCCTTACATTAAACTCGAGAATTCTATATAGGTAACGTCTATACACACTCTTACTCCTGACGTGAAGAATGAAATTGAAAGTGACGTGGTCCCATCAGATTACTTCGAACTGTAATGAACACTAAGTTTATTATAATCAACAAGAGCTGTAATATCGTCACATTCAACGTGTATACCTACGACAAACGGAACATTAAATTCAACTTAAATAATTCTTGGTAATAGTTCAAACGTCGCCTTCGATTTAAGATTATGGTTGAACCGAATTTAGTGTCACCCATTCCCGAGCTGAACTGGGACCTTAACATCCACAACCTGGGGACAACGGGACAAGATTTCCTATGGTTTCCATTAACAAATGTAACAGGATCTCATTTATAAATAGTAAAAATAAACGGAACTCGTTCTACATCTCTTGAGAATGTCACAGGTAAGAAAGTACTTAAAGAACTTATTAGTAAACAGTTTCCAAATGACACAATAAACTTAAGATTCCTAATAGTCCCTTGATTTTTGTGTCAGATCACTCCCTTTTTCAGTACAGTCGTATTATACTATTTACAGTCTTTATACATTTCCATGATATTCTTGCTTCTCCCCTTTTGGTTGACTAACACTAAATAGACTACGGTATCAATTTTTCTCTACGGTCTACTCTTCTATGAACCAGAACCAGTATTGCGTAAATATTGTCAAAGAATCCGTTTCTTTAGTCCTTTCCTTTAAGACCTGTTTCTCTAACGAAACTATCTCCTGACCTCCGTAATTTTTATAACAAGGTCTCTTTAACTCTCGTTCATCTTCGTTTCACCTTCCTCCTTTTCTCCCATCACCCTCCCACACCAACCTCTCCGTTCTACTTCAATCTGACTCCATCGGAAACCTTGGTCCAGAATTATTTGAAATTGTACGTTTGTTTAGTGGAGTTGTTAAACCAATTTTACGTTGAAGACTAAGTCAACTACCCCAGAGGTAAGACGTAGAGATTGTTCTAGGGTCCACCACACTACGATGACCAACATCCTGTTGGGAGCTCATCGTTCGGAGATGTGTTGTGATTCCTAAAATCGGAAGAAGGGAGAAGGATAATAGTAAGGATACTATTACTTCTAATTTCAAAATTCTTACAAGTTGTCTTTTTATACGTTTAATACACCTTACCTACCTATTCTGACTTCACCACTATCGATACTAGGGACTTTTTATCAGTAGTCCTTCGATATTATTTTAGACCGGGGTGAGGTACGGTAATGGAGATAAGAAGTCATTTTTCCGTATTTATCTTAAACTAAAGGAATCCCGATTTTTTTTATGAATCATTGTCCTAAGTAAGATTGCCTATATATGTTTTCTTTACAAAACCGTATGTTATCGATTGGAGGTGAAACGATTTTGACTACAGTCTCCTTAAGTTTAAGACGGTTACATTCTCGAAATAAAATTCAATGTCTTTTTTTTTTTTTTCTACCAATTAATACACCCATAAGAATTCTTACCCTATCCGTGAAGAGAACTTCACCGAGTCAGGATAGTTTCTTAACACACTAAAAATACAAGACAAATTTTAGGGTACGTACCATGACGTGACATACCATAGAGAACACCAGTTATCCACTACTTTACTCAAACAAGTACTTTAATTGACATATATAGACGAACCAGGTTTCTGATTAATGTACATCTTATTAGTCTTGTATTCTAATGGGAATGTCTTACTTATATTTGTATTTGTGATGTATCTTTATTTTTATAGAGAATAAAATACAGAAGATTTTCTTTACAATAGTCCATAATTATTCAACTATCTTGATATACGAACGAGATCAGTTACACTAAATTAGGAAACATTTATGTTTTTTAGTTTTTTTAGGTAATGTCTTACCGTTTTTACGTTCCACTTCCATTTTTCAGTCTAACCTTAGGTCTTTATTTTAATTTCTTACATATAATAAAATTCTACATATACGTTATCGTTCCGTATGTTTAACCCGAGACTCGAAATATCGTCGGTACGTTACCTATTTAGATAGACAAAAAGATACACTTATAAATTTGTTGAAGAGGGAATATGGTTCACCTTATTTTCACTTATTCGGTGGTGTATCGACGAGATATTTTAAAATAATTCCTCTTTTAATGAAAAGTTGGAAACCGTTCAATGAACGAGTAAGAACAACACGATTATCGACGACAAAACTTCGTTTCTAAACAAGAAATTACATAAATGACTGCGTTATAGACACTATTAACCGTCGTAGAAATGAAGTGTAAATGAATAGGACACGTCTTGGAGACTACACTACACGAATAAACTAAAAGAGAGTAAACAAAACTATTTATTTGAATGTAAAAGAAGATGTCATTTTTTGACTACATGAAGTAGACACAATATTCTTGTGAATATTAACTCACTTAGTACCCTTCAGTTGTTGTGAATAATTTAGAAACTTCAAATTTTTGTACTGAATTTTGTACATATGTCTTAACCAAAGGGATCCCGTCGACATCACTTTCCGTTTCTAATATATCCCTTAGGTGTATCTGTTCATCGTCTACGTAATAATAGTAATAGTGATAAATGATAATCTGTTATTATCAAATTTTAGCTGGAACGATGGAACCGTGACTAAAAGATGATGTGGTGATGTTCCTTAAGGAATTACACTCCAAAGTTACAGACATAGTTAACGATAAGAGTTGATTTTGAATAAGAGAATTTTAGTTATAAGAATAAATATTTGATCAAGAGACTCAATAATGTTTAGTACTACTACGAAACTTGTTCGATTACCAATGTTCTTACAATTAGCTAAAAGGGTGAACCTTTTTCAGCACGTCTCTTGACGGAAAATAAGTTATAACTCAACCAAGCAAACATCTGACTAAATTAAAACTTAGTCATCCTAATACTCTTTATTCTTTTACAAACTCAAAAGTCGAGTGAGGAAAGACAACACTGTAAAACAAGAAAGCAAGGTAGTAGAGGTAATCAAACGGTTGACCGTCACTGTCCTCACATTTTGATGACGTTTAACAATGAAGTCGTCATGAGGCGGACGGTTCTCGACTAGTCGACGAGGAGATTCACGTGGAAAGTGAGAAAGGATTGACTTCGGCGGATTCGACTGTCACGACGACCTATTATTTAGAGTGGGTCGTCGTAAACTTAAATTAGTGGACCAAGGATGGTGAAATTCTATTTGTACGTGTTTACGTTAGTAATACTTTTGTTTACAGACCAGGCGTTTAACCTCCCCCACACTCCATGTCCTGGTGTTCCCGTTCGCGAGTGTGAGAAAAGATAAATACCGAAGTAAACTTGACTAAATAGGTAGAGAAAGAGTAAAGGGGACAGAGTCGTCATTATTTGACGTAGTGGAAAGGAATTGGACTCTTACGTCAGTTCGAAAAGGGACAACTTCTGTAAGATTACCCCGAGACACCCAGTGGACTGTTTCCCGACCGTCTTCACTACCTACAACGTAAGAAAGAGGGTACCTAGACCTTCGTAACGTGGAAGAACCCAGTTTAATCCTGAAGACTCCTATTATTGACCTAAGGGGTACGTCAACACTTTGACGGTCCTAGAAGACCTACCTATTCTAGTCGTTCATAATGTTTGACTACATCAGTTGGAGTCTCTTCGTCTGACTTGTGAATGTTTTTAAAAGTCTACTGTCTTTTGTACTTATTCGTCTATCTCTTACCCAAAGAACCGACTGTGGACCGTTTACCTCAAATTTGTGCTTTTCCATCTTCTCATTAAGTATAACTGGTATTTTGATTCTCCTTTGTGTATGAGATAGTCATAAAGTTTGAGACAGAGTCAGTACCATCGGAGGAATGAAGGGTATTAGACAGGAGTAACGGGTTGTTTCGTATAGGAAAACTTCAGATCTGTAATCGGTAAGATCCTGACAAAACGAAGAACATATCATCATGGGAAAAATTAAGAATGGATTTATATTGGTCTTAATTGAGAAGGAGAAACCCTTTCGTATGGTACTTTCTTCAGTAATGGTTATGAACAGAGTTTGTCGTAGTGAATATACTTTAATATAAATATCATCTTTTAATAATAAAATTCCAAAAGAGTAAATCTTCTCCTTTGTGAATTCTTTGGCCGTACAGAATTTCTAGACTCTTTAAAGGGAGAAACAAAAACCAGAGTGACTTATGATAAAATTTGATCTTCAGTCCAGAATTTTATATATATCGTCCCTTCTCTGTCCGTTTATTCATTTTATTTATTTTACTAAGAGTTCAATAATGTATTCCTTTCAGGTAGATACTCGAATTTTTTTCCAGGATCGTAATATTGGTTAAAATATAACGTTAAGTTCCTAAAGGAAAATGTGTGGGGACATTTAATCCTGATCAAAAATTTCAGTGGTTCATGGAAGAATTTAAATTTAATACGATTTATAAGTAAAATAAATTTCAAGTCTGTTTTGATAAATAAAACAAAATAAAAAATTCAACCTTATATTAACAAAATGATACAACACAATTAAAGAGGGTATGTTGATGTACTTAGTCGATATACATATGTATTTACGACAGAGAGAACTCGGAGGTGGCGGGGGGGGGGTTGACGGGAGTTAGGAGAGGGGGATCCAGTGGTGTCTCATGGTTCGATTCAAGAGACACGAGATGTCGTTAAAGAGTGCATAGATAAAATGTACACCATCATATATATACAGTCAGACTGAGAGAGTCAAGTAGGGTGTAGAGAAAGAATGGGTGGAATACAGATGTGCAGACAAGAGATGTAGACGTAGAGATAAGGACGGGACGTTTATGCAAGTTTTCATTGTAAAAAGATCTTAAGGTATACATACTTATTATACACTATAAACAAAAAGACAAAAACTAACTGAAACATACTGTCTGAGATTTCATAAAATCTCCTTTACTCGAGTTAATTTTTCATGGTTATTTATACTTGTATAGATGGTTTTTGGGACTACCTTTACCTTCTTAAATCAACTAATAAGTCTATATACTTTTTCTTAGTTATAAGAGGGAGACACACTTGTTTGTTTTTTATTCCATAAATATTCGGTGAAAGACTTTGTAAAAAGTAGAAACAAGTAAGATAGATCAACTTTTAATGAAATATGTATTTTATTCAGGAATTATACGATACGATTAATTAATCCACTACCTTTTTTCATGTTAGACTTATTGAATGGTAAAAAAAGGGATACCCTTACAAGGGTTAATATTCATGTAAACGGTTCAGATATACTGTCGAACCTATTGTCTCTTTTAGGATATTTAATAAGTCCACAGAGTTTATGTAACTTAATAAAAATACTTCTATAACATACTATATAAAGTCTTTTTTTTTCAGTCCTAAACATACTCTTGTTATTTTCCACTGTTGATTTTGACGATCAGTGTCTGACTACCGTACCCGTCGTAAAAAGTCCAAAGTATGGTGTCCAACTACGCAACATCTATGACGGTATGACCAGTGTAAACTCTATTTCCTTTTCTGTTTAAGTGTCGATCTTCCTTCTATTGGTTTAAGTTAATTTAATAAACAACAAAATAGGAGTCCTGGACCCACGGAAGGAGAGAGTTAACACAATTCGTTTGACTCCGAGTCTCTCTGAATCGTTGAACGAGGACCAAATCACTCTGAGGTTTTGGACAGGAGAAAGTGACACACCTCGATGGAAGGTTCGACGTTTCTTTCTGAATGAAACCTACGAGGGAGAAAGGTCAAACCCGTTAAGTAAAGAGGTAACATAAATAAATAAAAACATTTATAGTTTCATTACGAGTGAAACCCAAAAACTTAAAACAATAAAACGATTTAGTCAATCTCTTTAGTATAAATCAATACACAACACAGTCATTTCCCAAGAATGGGACTGTTGATATTCTCATTCATGCACTTACTTTAATGACCGTGGTTCCCTAGGAAGGGAAGTGATCCCAAGGACTGTCTCAGATGTCAAGACGGGAGTCAGAACCCTCCTAGATCCCGGGATTACCGTAACGGTAACGACGTCTGGTAAAGGTTTACTAAGAGATAGTGGTTTCTCTTTCTTTTTAAATGGACCGGTTTAACAAGTAGTGTCGTACTAAAACATTTACGAATGTCTTTCGGTGTATGACTGTATTATCTCGTTTAATATTCCCAAGTAATTTATAGTGGATCAAGTGTTGAAAATACCCGTACTTAAGAATGCCCGTAGTTTTATAAAAGGGAAGACAGAAAGTCACGGAAGAGAGGATGAAGAAAGGAAGGATTTAGATTTTACATCTTCAATTTGTAAACCCCTTTGAACTCTTAGTTGTTACGTCAAAACAAACAAATTTTATCTAATCTTCAGAAACATAAACAAAACCCCTTTAGACACTAAACGACCGAACCTTGTTAATAAACTCCGTTTGTAACTTTGAGACACGATTCCGTTCTGTTCTCGTCTCGACCGGTACAGATTTCAATTTTTACCCCGTTGTCATATTAAAGCATGAAAATTCAAACCAAATATAAGTAACTTTTAGGGATGGAAAAATAAATTTAGAATTTATACGATCAAATTCCTTTGGACCCATACAATTCATTATTAGAGAAATATAACATAAACACACAATGAGGAGGACCATTATCGACTGGTAGTCGAATCCTTTTTAAGAATTTTAATGTTCTTTGCAAAAGATAGGTAGTATTGAATTGTGGAAATGTAGGAAAACCCGAAGGGAACACCGAGTCGACCATTTCTTAGGTGGACGTTACACCCTCTGGACCCAAGTCAAGAACCCAACCCTTCTAGGGAACCTCTTCCCTTTCCGATGGAAAAGGTCATAAGACCGGACCTCTTAAGGTACCTGACACATCAGGTGCCCCAACGTTTCTCAGCCTGTGATGACTCACTGAAAGTGAAAATATAGGAAGAGTAGGCTTAAATTTTTTTCAGTCAAATATCTTCATATCAACTAAATGTTACAACACAATTAAAGATGAGATGTTTTTTCACTAAGTCAATACGTATATGTAAATAATAAAAAGTATAATACAAGGTAATACCAAAAGTGTCCTATAACTTATATCAAGGGACAAGATATGTCATCCTGGAATAATAAACCCTATGTCTCTAGTCCCTACAAACCATCATAAAGGATTACGTTTCAACGTGTTAAGAGGACGTACCTTGACACATTACTATCCTAAGTATAAAGGTCGGGACTAAGAGGTGATAATGAAATCTAAACTCTAGTAAAATCAAAAGTCCGACAATACATACAAATCGAAAAGTGACTAATTTGAATTTAGGTTTATTTAACATGGACAATGTTAAAAAATTTTAAATGGTAAGGTCTATTTCGGATAAAAGTTTTTCGATTTTCACGTTAAAAATGAGTTACAGATACGTATATGAAAATAAAAAAGATTGAGAGAGTTGAAATTTATATAATCTCTTGACTGTATACTTCATCGACTAAGTCGTAATCGTATTATATTATTATAAGAATCAAAAATGAATATAATGACTGTTTATAAGATTATTTAGTGAACTTGGAAGTGTAAATGAAAATTATAATAGATGATATTTGTACAGGTTTAACCAAAAGGAAACATTTAATCACATATTAGTCTATTTTATAAACTTGTTTTCTTTTATATACGATTTTTATGAACTTAAAGATCTATCTTTTAATTGAAGCCTTGTTCAATTGGTAACGANTAATGACTGTTTATAAGATTATTTAGTGAACTTGGAAGTATAAATGAAAATTATAATAGATGATATTTGTACAGGTTTAACCAAAAGGAAACATTTAATCACATATTAGTCTATTTTATAAACTTGTTTTCTTTTATATACGATTTTTATGAACTTAAAGATCTATCTTTTAATTGAAGCCTTGTTCAATTGGTAACGATGGAATAGAGTTCTTCTTACATCTGTTTGTCGTATATAAAATTAAAACACGTTGAGTTGACATTATTCTTTCTCTCACGACCCCATCAGTCGTAATTATTACGATGTTCTAAAACTTATGTGGTCTTCGAATAGTCCATGTTGTGCAATTGAAAAAAGATTATCACATTACTTCAAACTTCGAAAGTCTCTCTACGTTGAGACTATTACCCTGACGAATTTCGTTTTAATTCTTTTGGAACTTATGCCCCAACGAGTCGGTGAAGGTTTAAAAATTGATTTTTCGTTAGAGAAGTATCCTCCAACAACGAGTGTCTTTTACGTAAAAGTAAGGTTCACACCGTCGACGTGTAAGACCATGGGGAGTCCTCTCTCACCTTGAAAGGTCATACACCGCGTGTCACACGAAAGACTCCCTAACGAGAGAGACTATGTGTTAACGGCATCATGTATAAAGTTCTCGGTGTATAAAGGAGACCCTGTAAGGACCACGGGGTATACACAAACACACATCTCGTGTCTCATTAGTATTGGACAGGACTGGATCCCAAGGATTCACTCCACGGTCAAACGGAGACCACGGTCAAATATCCCGAAGGGACCACCGAGTCACCATTTCTTAGGTGGACGTTACGTCCTCGGTGTCCTCTGTACCCAAACTAGGGATCCAGTCCTTCTAGGACCTCCTCCCAGACCGTTGGGTCAAGTCATAAAGACGGATCTCTTAGGGTACCTGTCTCCTCCGACTGTCCGATGTCAGGTGTCCCAGCGTATTCTCAACCTGTACTGACTTCACTGAATCGTGCGTGAGTCCGTTCAATTATACAGGTAGAGGGACCCACCAGACTCTTACTTATTTGATGATCCTTAGAGAATCTTAAAAGTACGTCCGGAATCTTTGTAAGGACCACAGGAAGTTACATATAAGATCTAAAAAAAAAAAATTACAGATGGTTAATCCGAAATGAAGACTATCGAGTCTCTCATTTCTAGACGGTCGTTTCACCCTCTGGACCCAACCTAGGGACCCAACCCTTCTAAGGGGACTTCTTCCTTTACTGTTGGGTGAGGTCATAAGAACGGATCTCTTAAGGTACCTGTCTCCTCGGACCGTAAGATGTCAGGTACCCCAGGGTTTCTTGACCTGTACTGACTCTCTGATTGTGTGGTTAAGAGATTAAACCCATGGAGAACAGTAGAACTTTTATTTTGGATCACCATTTAAAAATTTTCCTCTTTCACTTTGTTCGACTGTGAAAAATGGTTTACCGTAATAGGAGTCTCATAACACAAGACGGGTACTTCGTCCATAATGATCAAGAACCCGATAGGTTTCTCATTTGTGTAAAAACCTCCTTTTGTAAAATTATGAAACCGCGTATAGTGGGAACTTTTTAGGGGTTACGTCATCTCGTCCTCAAACTTCAGGATACAAACAAGAATATAAAGTTAAAATTCTACGTAAGACCAAAGTTTTTACAATTTTATACTTTTATGATATCATGTCTTAATTCTTTTACACTGTAGATAATAATCCCTAAACGGATGTAACGAGGTCTTAAAGGGTCAGACTCCTGAACTAGAATTACACATGTAGTAACCTTACTTCGGGAAAATTCTATATAAATATCTTTATCGACTTTTCTTACCTCTATGTGGTGTTACATATTAGATAAAATACGTGTATTATTTTTCCAGGAAACTAAAATAAACACATTAATAAACGGTATGTTTATTAGTAATTAAAAATTTTTCCAGAGGAACCAATTATGAACAAAGGTATCGAGAAGTTTTTTTATTTGATATTATTGTAATTTTATAATGTAAACTACGATTGTGTCCAGTGGACGACATTAAATTAACGTCGACGTACTAAAGGGAATTTATAAGTCGTTCATCTATATTTACAGCCGTACACTGAATCAACACAATATGACACTAGATATTAGAATGTTTTCATTTGTATAAATTATGATAATAGTATGGTAAAAATAATAATAAGTCATATATCTAATTATAATTTAAAAGGTCCTTTTCTTCTTTAATTTTTCATTATTATATAAAAGAAAGATCTAGTTCCAATATTTTATTATTAAATTTAAGTTATTTGTATTTCAACCCTTAAGTTTAAAGTATGTACGGTAATAAAAAACACAAAGAAGATAAAACACGAAAAAAAAATTTGTGTTACCTTGAAGGTGTTAAAATTTAAACCTGATTTTAAAATTTCTCGAAAGTGTATTATAAAAATTTAAGAAGAATTAAAAAAAAGTTTTATTTATCAGAATTAATTTGAGTCATAAAGTACTGATAATCAAGTTGTCAATAATATTAGGTAGAAATTAACATAATCGATATTAACGTTAATTTACCGAGAGACTCAGTATTTTCCAATTTATGTTCAGTAAAAGGTAATTTGCTGAATTTATACTCAACTAATACCATTCTTTCCTTTCTATGAAGTAGAAATCCAATTAACGATTCGAAAGAGGGGATAAAAGTACTTCAGTCGAAGGAGTATAGAACGAAAAAATACTAAGTATTTTAGAGATTGAGATGTTGTATAACAGGTTTATGTGTCACATAAAAAATAGTAAAATATCTTCGATGGGGGGTGTGCTCCGGTCCCCGCCGTCGGTCCTCCTCGTTGTGGTGCAGGTTCCTCTCCACCGACGTCCCCGCGTCCTCCCGGATCTCCTCGATAAGGTGCAAGTTCCAGTCCTCCCCGTCGCCACTCCTCCATGGGGAGTAGGTTCCATTCCTCGTCGCCGACACGAAACGACCTCGTCTGCACTTCTCTATGGGGTACGGGTTCCATTCTCTTTGGGTTCAGTCTGCCATCCACAACGTTCTCCCGTAGTGCCCCGTCTGTGTGACTTTGGTATTAGTGTCTTTTGATCATTTAGATTAGTGTGATCCTGGTGTCGGAACAGATTGAGTCACTTTGATTCGGTACGGGTACCCCGGTGGGTTCTACCCGCCCAGTACCACCTCTCCAGACTGTTTTACCCCAGGTGACCTCTTCCCTTACCGTTCGGTGAAGTCATAAGAACGGAACTCTTGGGGTACTTGTCATACTTTTCCGTTTTACTATCCTATGACTTTCTCCTTGAGGGGTCCAGTCATCCACGGGTTATATGATGACCTCTAGTCACCTCTTTATTGAGGTCTTTCTTCCTTCCCTACCTCGGTTTCGTTTTTGTTATGGGTCAACACCTACACTGACCACTATCTTCGTTCCAGGTTACGACATTTCTTGTTATAATGTCTCCTTGGACCTTACAGTCCAGGTACTTAGTTCCCTTTAACCTTCACCAGTTTGTTCTCTACCGTTCTCACTTACAGTTGTAAGATCCTCAGTCGCTTGATTTTACTTGACTTTACCCACTTAAATTGAGTCTACCGGTAATATAGATGATGACGTCCGTCCTTAGGGAGTCTTCTTTACCTCATCTGTAATACCAGTTGTTTTCTCAGGCTTTACGTCATGAACCTACGTTAGAGTTTTTACTTTCTTATCAGAGACAAGCAAAGGTTCCGTTTAATAAGTTATAGTGTCATTGGGTTCAGATACGGGGTTGGTCATTGCGACTTCTTCGACTTCGGTTTACCAAGATACTTCTGGATGTTCTGGAAAATCTTAATTGTGCGTTTTTTCTACAGGAGAAGTAATATCCCCTGACCTTACGTTTTCATCCTTCAATTCTTTGTAGACCTCATTGTCCGTTTAAACCGGAACCTTATACCTTACTCCGTCCCGTTTCTGATTACCTCAAAACGGTTCTTTTACGTGACCGGTATCGTTTGTGGGAGAAGGTTGTTGTGTTCTCTTCTGAGATGGGTACCTGTAGTGGTCTACCAGTTGTGGCTGTAGTCTAACTAAGATAAGAAACGTCGGTTTCTACCTCTTCGAGATATGTCAGTCGTTTTTGTTCTGGTCCTCGACTGACACCGAGTTTAGTGCTTGAGGAATAACGGTTTAAGTCTGAATTTAACTTCTTTCATCCCCTTTGGTGGTCTGGGAAGTCCATACTGGATTTAGTTTAGGGAATGCTAATGTGTCACCTTCACCCTTTATCTAAATTCCCTGATCTAGACTATCTGTCTCACGGACTACTTGATACCTGCCTCCAAACACTGTGACATGTCCTCTGTCCCTAGTTCTGGTAGGGGTACCTTTTCTTTACGCTTTTCGTTTTACCGACAGACTCCTCCGGACTGTGTCGACACTTTTCTTCTCTTCGCTTTTCGTTTCCTCTTTTCCTTTCTATATTCGTAGACTTATGTCTTAAGGTTTCTTATCGTTCCTCTCTATTCTTTCGGAAGGAGTCGCTAGTTACGTTCTTTCCTTTTGTTGTCTTACCCTTTCTGATCTCTAGAGAAGTTCTTTTAACCTCTATGGTTCCCTTGTAAAGTACGTTTCTACCCGAGCTATTTCCTGTATTTACAATACCACGGATTGTCTTCGTCTTCCATAATTCTTCTCCACCGTTCTTATGTGTCTTCTTGACAGGTTTTTTCTAGAAGTGTTGGTTCTATTAGTGCTACCACACTAGTGAGTGGATCTCGGTCTATAGGACCTTACACTTCAGGTCACCCGGGACTAGTGATGCTAGTCGCCTTCACTACCTTAAGGTCAACTCGAGAAAGTTTAGGACTTTCTACTACGACACTTTCACGACGTGAGTTATACGGTCGTTTAAACCTTTTGAGTCGTCACCGGTGTTCTGTCCTTTTCCAGTCAAAAGTAAGGTTAGGACTTCTTTCCGTTACGGTCGTTTGATGGCGTGTTAACTTGAGTAGAGTGTACGATCATTTCAGTACGAGTTTTAAGAGGTTCGGTCCGAAGTCGTTATACACTTGGCACTTGAAGGACTACAAGTTCGACCAAAATCTTTTCCGTCTTCTTGGTCTCTAAGTTGACGGTTATAGGTGACCTAGTAGCTTTTTCGTTCTCTCAAGGTCTTTTTTGTAGAGAAAGACGAAATAACTGATACGACTTCGGAAACTGACACACCTAGTGTTATTTGACACCTTTTAAGACTTTCTCTATCCTTATGGTCTGGTGGACTGGACGGAGAACTCTTTGAATATACGTCCAGTCCTTCGTTGTCAATCTTGACCTGTACCTTGTTGTCTGACCAAGGATTATCCTTTTCCTCATGCAGTTCCGACGTATAACAGTGGGACGAATAAATTGAAAATACGTCTCATGTAGTACTCTTTGCGACCCGACTTTCTTCGTGTTCGACCTTAGTTCTAGCGGTCCTCTTTATAGTTATTGGAGTCTATACGTCTACTGTGGTGGGAATACCGTCTTTCACTTTTCCTTGATTTTTCGGAGAACTACTTTCACTTTCTCACACTTTTTCAACCGAATTTCGAGTTATAAGTCTTTTGATTCTAGTACCGTATACCAGAGTAGTGAAGTACCCTTTATCTACCCCTTTGTCACCTTTGTCACAGTCTGAAATAAAACCTCCCGAGGTTTTAGTGACATCTACCACTAACGTCGGTACTTTAATTCTCTGCGAATGAGGAACCTTCCTTTCAATACTGGTTGGATCTATCGTATAAGTTTTCGTCTCTATCATGAGACGGTTGTTTCCAGGTAGATCAGTTCCGATACCAAAAAGGTCACCAGTATATACCTACACTCTCAACCTGACACTTCTTTCGACTCGCGACTTCTTAACTGTGACAACTTGACACCAGAACTTCTTCTGAGAACTCTCAGGGAACCTGACGTTCCTCTAGGTTGGTCAGGTAGGATTTCCACTAGTCAGGACCCACAAGTAACCTTCTTGACTACGACTTCGACTTTGAGGGTTATCAAACCGGTGGAGTACGCTTCTCAACTGAGTAACCTTTTCTAAGACTACGACCCTCACTAACCCCCGTCTTCCTCTTCCCCTTCTGTCTCCTACTCTACCGACCTACCGTAGTGACTGAGCTACCTGTACTCAAACTCACTTGAGGAACACAACCACTACCTGTTCCTCCGGACCGCACGACGTGAAGTACCCCAACGTTTCTCAGTCTGTACTGACTCGTCGACTTGACTTGACTTTACCATAATGACTATCTTCCACTTTCTTTGTAATTTCTGGGATACCGGTTGAGTAAGAAACACTTAAGAAAGAAAAAAGAAGAGAGAGGAAGAGGGGAGAGGATAGTGGAGAGGAGGAAGAGAGAGTTGGAGAGAAAGGGAGACAGAGAGAGTGTGTATGTGTAAGTAATACGGTAAAAATATTATAGTCCACAAGAATTAATTATAAAGGGTGGACGAAAGTAAACCTTTATTCTGTAAGTTTCCACTTGTTAATTAATTAAAATCTGAATAGTTTTCTTGTGATATGAGTTCCCTGTCAAGTATTTTTTCATTATGTAATAACATAACTTAGTGATTAAAGTTTATTAAAACTTAAAGTTTCGTTCATTTCGGGAACTAAAGGATAAACTTTCACAAACAAGGAGTCAACAAAGACTGAGTAACACTGGGGTATCTGACAACGGGTGTTCCGAAGAGACAGGTACCTTAAGAGGTCCGTTCTTATGTTCTCACGTATCGGTAAGGGAAGAGGTCACCTAGAAGGGTCGGGTCCCTAGTTTGGACCCAGAGGGTGTGAACGTCCGTCTAAGAAATGATAGACTCAGTAGTCCTTTTGGGACTAAAAGATAAATCCGAGATGCTTTGATATAGAAAACTCTTTTTAAATCCTTCCCTTATTTTCTCTTTCTTTTTCACGGTCTTCTTTACTACTTTACTTCACGACGTAGTGTGACAAATGACGTTGCGGTGTTTATGACGACTCACTTCGTACGAAGTCTTCAGAAAAGAATTATCAACGAATTATTTAGGGGTTAGTGTATAACAGGTTTCAACATAATTTATACCCTGTATTTGATGTTGTAAGAAACAAGACAACCACAAGTCATCTACTTCCCTTCCTCTTTACTGTATATTGATTCAGTATATCTTTTCTTAAGTACTCGTACCCCGTAAGATCTCTATGTTCTATTCCTAATACTGTTCTTTTACTTCCATTTTCCATATACATAGTTCTCCTTCCTTTTCGTACTTGTCTCCGAACTCCCGTCCTCTCAGGGTCCTTATTTTGAATCATGGTAACTTTACTTTACACCCGAGACTTCTTGCTCCAACACTTTACTTTAATACGGCTCTTATCAACTTCACCATAAGATCTCAGAGTTTACGGTCAAACTCCTTAAGTTTTAATTGTTTCTTAAAGGTTGTTCCATTACTGTATTAATCCCGACACGAAGTCCAACTAAGTATGTCCTTCTCTAGTCTCATTCTCCTCAGACCCGTATATCTCTTCACATTCTACCAAAATTACCAGACTCGTTCTGATTATTACCTCCGTCACGATTCTTCAAGAGTCCTTCTTTATTAGGACTTACTCAGTCTGATGTATTTTCCGGAGTCTATAAAGACACAAATATGTGACTCGGACTACCCAATATGTGAAAAATCTTTGTAACTGTTAAATTGTAATCTTTAACTTATTAGAAGGACCGTAGTCTTATAAACAATCCTAAGTTGATGTAAACACTATATTCTTCTGACGAACATATTTTCTTTATCCAGTTGTCGTTTCCGTTCTCGTAAGATGATACACAATCTTTCTAAGGTGGACGAATCTTTGAACACTGTAATACTCGGTTGTATTCACCGATTCTCTATTACAAGACGAACGAAGTGTCAGTCTCCTATACCTACTCCGAAATGTTATGACGAAGAGTGTGAAATCACCCGTACTCTTACTGGATTTCCCGCACAACTTTATGTCTGACGACTCTGAGTGGAGGTCTGAAAGACTATGACACCCAGACGCGACTCCGAGTCTTAAGTGTAAAAATTGTTCGTGTATATATTATGACTAAAACATAACGTGTTTAGTGTATTCACTAAACTCCGTGTTCACACTAAACTCCGTTGAAAGTCCTTTAAGTTGGTGTACGTGTTAATGATCTTTCGGAAAAAAAAGGTTATTTCTTATAGTCTTTCGACACGACAGAATCACTTTGTTGTAAGGAGTCCAACTTTTGTTTTGTTACTTCCCTCAAAGATAAGGACAAAATTAAAAGTCGTCGTTTCTCCTCGAATAAGACCTTAGGCTTTATTACCTTTGAACATCTCTTTCGTAGGGACTATAAAATCATTAGTTCTTTTCCGATGATTTCGTATGGGATGAGAAATCCTTTAATATAACTTTTTGTTAAATTTTTCGTTATCGATAGTATCAGGGTGACCCCAAAGACACCGGTCTTTTAAATTTCTTCCATCTTTCATTTTTAACTTTTAGACTATTACGTTAGTGTCTACTATGACTACTCCTTTTATTTCTTAGCCATAGGTTCCTTTGGTCACACCAACGACTCCCGGGAGAAAGAAGGCTACTCGAGCCTAAATTTACTTTGTACATGTTTTATACTTCCCTTCTAGTATATTGGTTTCTACTTATGTTTTCTCCTCGTTGTTAGAAATTCTTGTCCTGGTTCTCTGACTTTTAAACTATAAAGAATGAATATGATTCTTGTGATTTCTCAAAAGAAAATTTACACGTACTTTATGTATATATGTTATACTTATAATATACACACACACAATCAACGAGTCACCACAGGTTGAGAAACACTAGGGTACCTAACATACATCGGGCGGTTCGAGGAGACAGGTATTCTAAAAGGACCGTCCTTATGACCTCACCCAACAGTAAAGGAAGAGGTCCCCTAGAGGGTCCGGGACCCTAACTTGGGTACAGAGGACGTAACGTCCTTCTGAGAAATGACAGACTCGGTGGTCCCTTCAGGATACTTATGTTATAGTCTCATTATTTTATAAAAAAAATTACTACCTGTGTTAATGACGAACCTTTTTTTATAGTATGACAATTGTCACCATTTTATCACCAAACGAAGGTGAAGAGAGACGACCCTCTTAATAGAAGTGTAATCCTTTCTATCGTAACATTTCTTTATTAACTTCGTGTTTTATTTTCGTTTTCTAATACTCTCGTAAAGCGGATAAATTTACTTACGAGTTCAAGTCTGTGTTTACTTAATGTAGACTTTCCGACACTTTGTTTAGTAAGACCCATTAGTGACCCTTTACTACCACTTATCTTCTTTAAGGTACAGCGTTTCTCAACCTGTACTGACTCGGTGAAGTGAAAGTGAAAAGTGAAAGTACGTGACCTCTTCCTTTGCCGTTGGGTGAGGTCACAAGAACGGACCTCTCAGAGTTCCTACCCCCTCAAACCACCCGACGGCAGATACCCCAGTGTGTCTCAACCTGTGTTGACTTCACTGTATCGACATCGTCGTCGTCTCTAGTCGTTTACTGGGGTAAAAGTTTTTACGTATTTTTAGTTTCATACCTTAGGTGTCTGAAAGGTTAATAATTGAAACTTCTTTTAGATATTTCATAACAATTTGAGAACCAAACCCGGGAGATCATTCTCCACTTGTACCTTTAGTTTGTTTATTTACTTATTTATTTGTAAATTGTGGTTCACACGTGGGTCTGTTCCCGTATCGTTCGGGTAGAGTATCAAGTACCTGAAAGATAGTATTAAATTAAATCTGTGAATTTCTTTCAAGTACCACGGGAACATCGATTCTCTCTTATACGTTATATACGATCTTGTGAATCCATTTAAACCTCGATACACCTTCTCGGGATGGAATCCCTAAAATTAATATCTGAGATCATATCTGAGATCTATCCCATCGAAAGGAGAAACGAAACGAGATAGTCAATTTGAAAAAAAAAATAATTACAGAATCAACTTCTGATTTACTACAGGAATAGTTTATACTTCAACTAACCTTTGACCCTTTTGACTGATGATAGAAACTATGGTCTTTGACCTATTTTTACCTAGAAATGTCTGATTTCCTAACTCCGTTGGGGTTGTATTACTTTAAAATGAGCCTATTCCCTACTCTGTTATGGTTGTATTACTTTAAATTGATCCTATTTACTTTTTAGGTTTAATCCTATCGTTAATATGTAACGAAGAGAACTACTGCTAAACACTGTTATGGAACCCTCGAAATTGGTCGATGTGTAAACGACTGCATTCTGTACACCTTCCCTGTATATTACGGACCGTCTATTGTCCGTGAGTGATTCATCAGCAAAAAACAACTTCGACTGATACTCGGTTGGTATACTAAACCGACGATTGTAACATTCGACTTGACGTCTTCATACCAGGTGTAACTTCCTTGTAGGACCTGACCAGTCTAGTAAGTGTCTCGTCAGACAGGTCAAGATCCAAAGAGTAATTTTATTCACTTTAAAATTTTATTCATTGTAAAAATTTCTTCCTCTGGTTTTTACCTTAGTAGAATCCTTTCGTCTTACATCCCCACCCTCCATTCACTACCCTTCTCTTACTGATCCCATTCGTGATATAATTATAAATTTTCCGTTCTTATCTCTGTGTCTACACCTCTTGACGGAACACCTGTGTCACCCCAGTTCCTCACCCATCCCACTTAATACTCCCATCATAAATTTATATGTGTAATGGTACACATTTTGTTTATCGATCACCCTTCAACGATATTTCGTGTCGGACCGCGAGACACTACTGTATTTCCACACTCTACCCCCGCCAACCCTCCCTCCCAGTTCTCCCTCCTCTGTATACATATGAATGTTATCGACTAAATACGACAATCAACATTCCGTCTTTGGTTGTATTGTGACATTTCGTTAATAGGAGGTTAATTTTTATTTGTTAATCCAACAGTAACCCTTCTCCCTTTACTCTTTAAAAATTATAAATTTGAGGTATCTTTCTCGGCTGTCGTTCCACTTTTCTTCTCCTTTTATAAAGTCTAGTTTTGTTCTTTCTTCCAAGATTAGTAAAATTAAAAAAGGTGTTCTCTTTTCTGAAATAGTACTTGACTGCTCTAAGGTGTAATGATAGTCTTCGGGTCGTCACCCCTTACATATCTCCACTAAAGACTTAACCCATCCTTCGAGGAGAAATGCCGAGGACACCAAAGATGGTTCAGTTGAGTTATTTATAAATAACTTGAAAATGATATACCTTCCGTGGGAAGGGGAAAACCCCTATATGTTTTTACTTACCCTATTTCTGTAGTTAGATTTGTACGGATACCAGAAGTAATTAAAATTCGCAATATTATGAGTGTTCATTCACCAAATTCTCGGTGAGTGACGAGACGATCATTTCTTCCCCTTTATACAGTAACTTGACCTGGGGTTCCTACACATTCTAAAAATAGTCCAGATTTACCACTACTTTTCTTCATCGTTTTATTAAGGATCATCTACCCTTTAATATCATTTCTATGACTGGTCTCTCTCCGATGTGTCTGTCAAATCAAACCTATTTCGTACTGTCCTTTCTCCTTCGTACTTCTTCGTCGAGTCTTTCCCAGAGATCTCGATACGAGACAGAAGCCCTCCGTCCTTCTTAGATATCGTGTACAACCTCATACGTTGTTGGTCCTAGTCTAAAAACAAAGTCCTTTACCGTATTCACCTATGTAGACTATTTTATTCACACAAACCTTTATTCTATCGGTTTTATCTCCGTAGATTCTTATAAACATAAATGACTTATAGTAGACATAAGGTCCCACGATCCACTCCAGGAAATGTATTTCGTAAAGAGAATTAGGAGTATCCAAATATCTGATGTACATTGACTTTTTGTCAAATATCTTTGTTCACATATACTGACATGACACTATTACACTGGTTCTTTGTGTCGGGATTGAAAGTCCGTTACCTCAGAAGGGTCCTTTGTCCTTTCATTAGGTAATCCTATGTAAACTTTTTGGAAGAAACCTCTCGGTCTCTTTGTACAAAGTGCACACAAAATAATATAGATTATAGACCTGATAATATAAACCTAGAACTTTCTCTTACATCGAACATTGAAAATTCGTAATTTATTTATCATCTATAGTACGTAAATAATGTACATCTAACTTTGAAGCTCACAGGATCTTTACTACTTGAATTAGACCGTAGACGTCTATTGAGACCACTTGTTTAACGAAAAGTCACTCAGTTTACACCAATGAAAACAAAATTTCTAGTATAAAATATTGTGACTTCTATGGTGAAAATAAAAAGAATAAGATTTTGGTACTTACCCATCACTTTCAACGAGTCGACGCAAGTTGAGAAAGAAACATTGGGATACCTGTCGTGAGGTGGTCCGATGAGACAGGTACCCTAAAGGTCCGTTCTTAGGACCTCACCCAACGGTAAAGGATCAGGTCCCCTAGAAGGGTTGAGTTTCTAGTTTGGGCCCAGAGGGTTTAATATCCGTTTAAGAAATGACAGACTTGGTGGTCCCTTCACGTACTCCCTCTTCACACGTAATTAAACATAGTGTTTTTATCACTTGAGACAGAATTCTGACTGTTTACTACTGACTTCTTTTAGATTTAAGAGACTGACCTCGGATAATTTGAAGATAACACTTGGTATTGAAAAAAAAACAATAGTTCTTAACTACCAGACCTCACGGTCTTAACTATCTGTCCTAAATAATCCATACGTGAACTCTAGATCACCGGAATATTTTCCTCTGAATGTGGATGTTTGACTTCCTCAATAATAAATGATTTTCGATGGTAACTATTTTGTGTCATCTGGTAGAGTATAAATATTTGTGACTTGACTCTTTTACGTTGCTCAGGTAGGTTGTTTAAGGGATTGACCAGTCTAAAATCGGATGAATAATTTCTGTTGAGATGCACTTTTGGGGATTCTTCGATTTTTTTTTTTGTTTGATCAATAACTATTAATAATAAGACAACCAGTTGATCTATTAAAGTGGACGGGAATGAATTTTTAATCTTCGATAATGTATTCTTAGATCTCGAGGTCGAAAGATACTTTTAGTTTAGATCGTAGACATCTATGTTTAAGTACGACCTATTCTTAATCTTTTTAATTGAATAAATAAATCTGTTCCGTACTTGAGAAATCAAATGGTAACTGGAATGGGTAGGGATAATGAGGAAGTCAACAACAAAAAAAAATTTTTATGGGTACAACAAGTGAACAAACGGACTAGACAAGGAGATTAGATTAGGTCTAGACAACGAAAAGACTCAATCGTCATTTCGACCCGTAAACTTTCGACGAGTTTAAATACTTCTACACTACATAACAAGTCATAATATCTGCGAATGAGGAACCTTCTTTTCAATACTGGTTGGATCTACCGTATAAGTTTTCTTCTCTGTAATGAAACGGTTGTTTCCGGGTAGATCAGTTCCGATACCAAAAAGGTCACCAGTACATACCTACACTTTCAACCTGACACTTCTTCCGACTCGTGGTCTCTTAACTACGAAAACTTGACACCACAACCTCTTTTGAGAACTCTCAGGGGACCTGACGTTCCTCTAGGTTGATCAGGTAAGACTTCCTCTAGTCGGGACCCTAAAGAAACCTTCCTTACTACGATTTCGACTTTGAGGTCATGAAACCGGTGGTGTACTCTTCTCAACTGAGTAACCTTTTCTGAGACTACGACCCTCCCTGATCCCCGTCCTCCTCTTCCCCTTCTATCTCCTACTCTACCGACCTACCGTAGTGACTGAGCTACCTGCACTCAGACTCACTTGAGGCCCTCAACCACTACCTGTTCCTCCGGACCGCACGACGTCAAGTACCCCAGCACTTCTCAGCCTGTGCTGACTTGCTGACTTGACTTGANGTCATGAAACCGGTGGTGCACTCTTCTCAACTGAGTAACCTTTTCTGAGACTACGACCCTCCCTGATCCCCGTCCTCCTCTTCCCCTTCTATCTCCTACTCTACCGACCTACCGTAGTGACTGAGCTACCTGCACTCAGACTCACTTGAGGCCCTCAACCACTACCTGTCCCTCCGGACCGCACGACGTCAAGTACCCCAACACTTCTCAGCCTGTGCTGACTTGCTGACTTGACTTGACTTGACTTGACTATCGTCAAAAAGTGTGTAGTCTGTTGAAAACCACATACACCCGATAATTTAAATGAAGCTAAATAAAAAAGGATAATTTAACGGTTCACTTTCACTTTCACTTCAGCGAGTCAGTACGGGTTGAGAAACGTTGTGGCACCTGACATCGGACGGTCCGAGGAGACAGGTACCCTAAGAGGTCCTTTCTTATGACCTCACCCAACGGTAAAGGAAGAGGTCCCCTAGAAGGGTTGGGTCCCTAACTTGGGTCCAGAGGACGTAACGTCCGTCTGCGAAATAGGAATCGGAAGATAAAAATATTTACATAAAGAAATATACTTTTGTATGCTCTTTTTCGTTAGTCATTGATGGAATAACATAAAAGACACTAGAAATTACTGTTTTAAACGGATTAAATGTATGTAACGTTTAAACTATAAATAAGTAAGAAAATTATAGTGCCCACCGATCTGTAAGTGTATTATTTATAAGAAAATGGAACGTAGTCAACTTGAAGTTCTTTTTAATTAATGTAAGTAATAAAAGACTGAATAAAGAAATTAAATTCATAGGGGTACTGTTGGTGTTTAAAACCGATTAAAGTCTTGTCGTCTGTGTGGAAAGACATCGTAAGAGACGTAAATAGTTAACCAAAGAATCTTCCAATCTTTTGGATTTCCGAAAAGAATCACTATAAGAAATTATTATAAGAAATTAAGTCTTACTTTTTAGTATACATGTAATATCGACAAATAAAGAGAACTATAAGATGGAGTAATGTAGGACAAGAATCCGTTCAGACATAAGGTAAATTGGTAATGGATCGTCAATGTTACTTTTTATTGAGATGTACATAAAACCTAAGAAAACTTTAGTGCCACCTGTATTTTTCTGAATTTTTTTACAGAAGTCTATAGACCATCCTTTTTGTGTATTAAGGGGAAAAATAAAAAGGTTTAAAGACAGGTACACACGATTCCTCTTGTTTCTTTTGAGAGAAAGTATTCCTGAATATCAGGAGGGGTTTAACAGTGGTAGTGGTAGTTAGAGGAGTAAAAGAATAAAGTGAACAATTTATAGTGAACCCATTAAACAAAAGAGGAAAAAGATAAAATTCTTTCTAATTTTACTTTTTATTAAAAAGGATTAATAACTCCCGTACTATAACCTCTTAGTCATTCACCGAAACAAACTACAAATTTATTTAACTAAGATGTGAAAAGGTCTCCGAAGGGTCTACCGGGTTAACATTTCTTAGATGGACGGTTCTTTACACTCAAACTAGGAACCCAGTTCTTCTAGGGGACCTCATCCTTTAACGTTAGGTAAGGTCATAAGAACGGACCTTTTAAGGTACCTGTCCCCTCGACCGTCCGTGTCAAATACCCCGACGTCTCATTCTGCGTTGACTCACTGACTCGTATGTGTGTAAACACAAGCAAAGACGACATGTTATTTCACTTAGTCGATATACATATGTATGTAGGGGAGGGAGAACCTGATACAAGGTAGGGGAAGGTAGGGTGAATGGATCCAGTGTTGTCTCGTGGTTCGACTCGAGCGACACGATATGTCGTCAAAATCGATAGACCAAATGTGTACCGTCACGTGTATACAGTTAGGTTGAGAAGGTTAAATGAGGGGACGGAAGCGAAGGTCCACAGTCCTACCAGTTCACTAGATTCCATGGTCCAGTTCACTAGATTCCTCTAGTTTGGTCAGTTAGGATTTTCTTTAGTTGGGACTTATAAGTGACCTTCCTGATTACAACTTCGACTTTCAGATTATGAAACTGGTGAACTACGTTTCTCGGTTTAGTGACCTTTTCTGGGACTATGACCCTTTCTAATTTCCGTCCTCTTCCTCTGTTGTCTCCTACTCTACCAACCTACCGTAGTAGGTGAGCTACCTGTACTCAAACTCGTTTGAGACCTTCTATCCTATCACTTAAAAAAAGAAATGTCAGTCTTTTTTGTCTGATAAGAGGCTCTTTCTGTCCGGTGACTACTTATTTTTATAACACCTGTTTATTTATTGTTTTTGAGGTCCGAAACAAAAATTTTTCAAAGAGACTAAAAACTATACAAAAACTAAAACCCGATCTATCTCGTATTCTCTCCTACCCATACCTTCCTCTTTCCCTATATTCTCGATCTTTTTTGATTACTGCATTTTTCATAAAATTAATTGAAAGGTGTAACTGAAAGAAATTTACTGTTAATGTAATTTAAAAATCTCAGACCATTGTCGTAAAAGGGATATCGGGCTAAACGTTTGAGGAGAGGTCTCACAGACGAATCAGTAGACGAATCAGTACACCGAACGATGTAAAGACTAAGTAACTCTCTTACACTTATAGGATAAAAGACTTAAACATTCGAAATATCTCAGGGTATCACTGTCGGACATTAAACATACACATTTAATAAAAGGTTAACATGTAAAAGATCGTTGAGAAAGTTTACAATTTTTTTTTAGAAGGTTGTTTGACAACCTTTTATAACCGACCTCTTTGAACGTATTCTCGTGGGTCACGGTTTCATTACCAAACCACTAATGGCAACTTGATGAAAGATGTACATACCCGATCGCCTCCGATTCGTTACAACCAAGGAATACTTCGACGTACCCTTATAAAGTAAACCCTTTAAGTTCCCTCCTTGACGTTAATCTTATTTCTTTTGTATTCATAAAGTTAAAATTAAAAATTCTGGAGTATATGTTATAACCCGAATGGACCATCGAGTCACCATTTCTTAGGAGGACGTTACGTCCGCTGTCCTCAAGTTAAGGAACCTAACCCTTCTATGGGACCTCCTTTCGTACTGTTGGGTGAGGTCATAAAAACAGACCTCTTAAGGTACCTGTCTCCTTTGACCACCCGATGTCAGGTATCCCAGCGTTTCTCAACCTGTACTGACTTCACTGAATCGTCCGTCCGTACGTCAAAATTAAAAATCGGTCTCATTGTATAAATCTCTGTAGTAATTCTATGACACCCATAATATTTCTCTAGTGTAACTTGAGGTGTGATCCAACGATCAAAATCCCCCGTAAGAAGTAGAAATCTTTTTCGAATCCTGAAGAGTAAGGTCGAAACAACCGTAGTCGTCGGTGTCTCTGTTCGTCCTTGAGAAAATTTAAATAATTTTTATTCCTGACCATAAATTGTCAATGCCGGTTCAGGTTTAGTGTTTTCTATATGTAACATATGTTTAGCGTCTTCCGTATGTAACATCCACTTTTCATCGTAAGTCATCAAACTTCTCGAATATTACTGTTTTATTACGTGAAATCAATTGAAGAGGGGACAAAATAAAAGTTGATTGTAATTTATCTTAATTATAGATTAACAAGATGTAGAACTAAGTTAAAGTTGATTGGGAAGGTAGAGTAATTTTTGCTGGGGTTAGAAACTAACCCCAGGTTACTTTCGTAAAAGGAATGAAGGTCGTGGTGTCGGTAATCAATAGCCTACCGATACTAAAAAGTTCGTCATTCGTCAAACGAAAAAACAGAATGTAGGGGTTCCATGTTTATTTATCTACGTGATGACATAATAACAGACAAAATGTTTTGACGAAGTCAACGTTATATGTAAAAATTATATTATTTGACTGACGTAATACTTCTTTTTAAGGTCTTACTTATTTGAGTATTTTTAAGTAACCATTACGGACGAAGAGTTAATCCCTTTCGGATAGATAGCTCGAATCTTAACGAATATTACTCACCTTTCGAAATAGTACAAAAGGTGTTAGTGACGTCGATTACGAATGAAAATCCAACCGACCATTAAGTAAACCCGATATAAAGTTCCAGTTCAAGGTACATGAGGAGAAAAGTAGTCTTAGTTTTCTTTTTTCGGGCTAAACAGTCTGAGACAATGATAAGGTAGACCCCTTCGTCGTCACATTAAACAAGTTTATATTGTACGTAAGACTTCTCTTCCATGATCTAGACTTTCCAAAGTATGAGAGATGGTAATGTACTTACAGTGCCTTCCCCTCTGCCCCAATAGTCTTTAATATCTCAACTAGTTGTCAGGTACCTCTTTGAGGTCTAAAGACGAGGGGATCCGAAGAAAAAGGAACGGAACAGGAAGAAGGGTGTGGATTGTACAATGTCATAAAACTGTTGACTTCTTGTAGAGACCTCATGACTAATGAGACGGACGTTAGAGGAACGGATACTCTTCGACGCACGATTCAGTGCCTGATGGTCTTTTCGGAAATTTTTCTGTCAAATAAGAAGTAATAATAACTTCTTACGATGTCACTCACTAGACTCCTTCACATTCACCGGTTTCCTGTGTAAAATTTATACAAAACAGGGTTCCGTAACGTCTCATTTTAGTGCCACGTTTTAATTAGACCAGCCGTTCTCTTGCGTCCCCAAGTGTTTCGTAGACGGCCGACGGAGACCTTATTTTGTGACGTAAACAGATCTGAAATAAATACTAGATAAAAACCGTATTGCTCAGTAATAACGACTTTCGGTTTAATATCGTCGGAACACATTGTCTAATGGAGTTATCTTCTGTTTAAGACCTTGCTTACCAAAAAAATTTTTAAAATTTGTTTATATAAAAATCTGATAGTAAACACAGGTCCTCCGGGGACACAGGGTGTCGTGGAGGTCGAAAAAATCTCACTGTCCTCTTGGTGTTTTTCTTTTCTTTTCCTTGTCTTTTTACCACATAAAGAAGGGATAAAAGGTCCTAGTGTTGGGTGTTAAACCCTGATGGTAAAAGTCTGAAAGTAAAAAGGAAGTTTCAAGTAAAAAGGAAGTTTCAAGTGAAAAGGTCAAGTAACAGATTCTCCGAAACTCCCTGACCTTCCAGGACACTGAGTACACCTTCCCTCATAAAGAGTCCTACTGTAAGTCACTTTTGAAAAAGTCTTCGTGAACAATCAAACTATTCACGTAAAGTCGAAGTGTAGTTGTAAAAAAAAAGGAAAAACGTTAAATTAAACGTGTTTTTCGTTCGTCACGAGAAGACGGAGGTTTTTATACGTGCTCACCCACACATATGTTCTCGTTCTCTCTGTTCGTCTCACTCTCCTCTCCTTTCTCCTTAACTTCTTCTTCGAGCTTAAGACGAACAAGGTAGGAAGTTCGAAGTAAACCCGAAAAGAAATAATCTCTTGTCACGAGTAATCTCTGAGAGGACCCTCGAAAAATTATAAAGTTCTTTACCTCGAAACTTGTTTCGTTGACCCCTCCTTCATAATCTCCGTGTGCCTCAGATTTTTAACAGAATCTATACTTCATGTCTCGTTCTCGAATCAACCACTTCAACAAAGATATGAACATGGTACATTAGCCTGAGTTTTAATCACGAATACCATTACTGTCATTACCAATGTCGAAATTAGGGACTTCTTGCTTGTATTAGACAGTATTTTACACAACGTTAGTGTGCAAGGTCACTCTCTTCCAACAATATTATTCGTATAGAATATGAATGGTAGGTTATGATGATGTGTCAAAGAACCACTTCCGTCACTGATACGTGTACCAAGTTACTTTCGTTTTAGACTATATTGGAGTACCGATTGAAAGTGATGTTACTTGATTATACGACCACGGAATGATCCATCTTGAAGGTGACCATAGTTGACCACGTCTTCCGGGTGGTATCCTGTTAGAGTAGAGTTTGAGACCTTTGGTCACAAAGGAGTGGTATGTGATAAATGTCACTTGTAATTGTTTAACCCTAAAACTCTACATAGAATAAGATATATACATACCTACTTTTTAATTAAATTTTTAATTAATCACTCGTTTACTTACTTCATGTCATAGAAAGACTAAAAATTTTTTAGACAAAAAAGGAATTAACTTTGAGTTAATGGTTTAACAGAGAAAATTTTATATGTATTTTTTCCTACTACTGTGTACTCTTAACAGTAATGACTGTTATTTTGTATCGGGACGTAACGGGTTTCTTATTTACCTCATCTTTCCACTATCTGAACTGGGACTTTTTTTTCCTGGTCTCACCCTTCAGAGTAAACAGAATTAATCCGAGACTAAGTCGTAGAAGTTATGGGAGTGAACGAGTCGGGTTATGACAGCTCAAGTTCTGAGTCATGTTTCAAATAATTTGTTTAGATTCATTGTCTTTAATTTCGGTAGGGAACGTCCCACTAAAAAAAAAATTTGAAATAAAATGAAATGTTATGACATAACCAAAACGGTATGTAACTGTACTTAGGTGGTGCCCACATATGTTCGAGGGTTAGGACTTAGGGGGAGGGTGGAGAGTAGGGTATAGTAGAGAGACCTAGTAGGGGTACGTGGTCGGGGTTCGTAGGACATAGGACATAACTTGTGTCTGACCGTAAAACAAAGAATGTACTATCGTATGTACAAAGTTACGGTAAGAGGACATACGCTCTGTCGTTTTCTCTGTGGCTACATATCTTGCCTGAAAACCTGAGACTCCCTCTCCCTCTCCCACCCTACTAAACGTCCCACTAAAACCACATAGAGTGTCACGTTTTACTAAGGGGTCACTGTACGTTTTCTCATACATATCGGGAAACTGTGACGTAGGAATCAAGAAACGAAGTGAGAACCAAAAGAAGTCTAAACCGAGTGAAAAGGATTACACAGAGTATGAGTTCGGTAACCTTTACGAAGGACCCGTGTATAAGACACCAGATTCGTCGGTCATGGAACGTTAAAGGAAACTGTAAGTCAGGATGATATTAAAGGATTCCTTCCTCCCCGTGGACCGTACGAAGAAAAGCTGGAGAGAAACAGAGACCATATTCAGGAGGGATGATAAGATTTAGGAACCTCTTATCCGACTTAAATCATGTAACTCAAATATAAAAGTAAGAGAAATATTTTAAGTCTTACTCCATCTAGTATGTCGTAATGAAGGAACCTCAAAAAGAGGGGATCTCTACTAAATATTGGGCTCAAATTTCGTAGTCCATAAAAAATTTTTTGAGGGCTTCACTAACGTTACAGGTTGTTTTAAACACTTGGTGACTGGGTCCATTTTAAAATTCTACTAGTGGTACTGATGACATAAACAAACTTCTTTGATTCGTAAGACAAAAACGAAAAAAAAAAAAAAAAAAACTGACGTGGTACGTCGAACACCCTGGAATCAAGGGGTTGGTCCGTAGTTTGGGCACGGGGTACGTTACCCTGACGACTCAGAATTGATACACTATAGACTTTGGACTCAGAACCACGTTTACGACTAATTTCTTGACATCCCCTTTAAATCCTTTCCACTTAACACAAAAAAATCGCTTTTAGGTATTTCTCTACTAACCCCCAATTAAAGTTTCTGAACAGGAGATTTAGTGAGTACAGTCGTCTTATTTGTCATTTGACAAGAGTGTATTTGGAAGAAGACTGTGACCCTTCACGATAGGGAATCCCTGTTAGGACGGTGATCGGGGGAATAAGAGGGGTGAGGACTTCTCCCCAAAATTACTATTCCCAAGTAAATCTTACTGGGACCCCGTCGTACTTATCCACCGTCGTGGTTTCCCAACTTCGATCCTCCGAACGTGAACCGAAAGACTCACTATACTGGTTTCTCTCAACCCGGGTTTTCCTACTTTTTACTATTTGTAAGGTGTTAACCGACTCCCATTCATAAGACCTTAGAACGTTCAGTACAAAAGTCCCCAGAGATCTCACCAACCCTTTCTAAACAAGTCCCTCTTCCTCCCGACCTCCAGGGTATTTTCGTTAATCCCCCACCATTAGGTCTCTTTGTACACAATGGGTGTTTTCTTATTACGTAAGTATGTATTATTTGTTGACTCACGTGATCCTACCGACGGTTAAAAATAGAGTACGTATTGAGTCATTAGGTATGACAGGTCGAGTCCTGTTATGGCCCCACTAACACTCACTGACACTTCTTGACACAAAACGTAACAATTTATGATTTACGTTCCAAATGTAGTTCTATCTTATTAACCGACGTCCTAGAGAAGTGGAGGGATAGAAGTGGTAAAAGTTTCCTGATTTTATCCGTGATCTTAGTCTCTAAAAAGAGGTAGTACAACATGTCTGTGATCAATAAACCATGACAACGACAACATTAATAAAGATTGGAGTACCTTCCATTCAATTCGTTCTCTCTTGCCCTATAGTGTATTAAGTCATGTCAGTACGTTTGTCTTAAACTATGACGACATTTTCATTACTCACTGGAATCCCTCGTCTCAATGTGATAGTTAACGTTTTGAGGAGTAACCCCTAGCATTACTAACGGTTTTTCTCGTAGATACTTCCATCGATCATACCACGGACGTGTGTCGTCTATCAGTGATTGATGAATCAAATTATCTTCACTCGTATCTAATCTCTAATCATTTTTATTTTTTTTAATAAATTATTTGAGTTTCAATAAACTAAGTAATCACTATATACTAAATAATTGATTGTTAACGTAAACAGATTATTCAAGTTTTCTTGATACAACCTTATTAGATGTCCGGTGATTATACTTTTTCAACTCTTTACTACTTTTGACAAAAGATTGAAAATATTAACTATGTTCATCTCTTTTGGTATGAATCTTATGTCAATAAGTTTTGAGACATAGTCACTCAATTATTCGTACGTGTCATCCTTACTTGTTTAGTATACGGTCAGAGATAATCTTGGATGTTAAATCTTGGAGTGTGTATTTTTATAATTGAAACGTAGAGTAAATTTGGTACACCATTACGATTCAAGTTCTTTTAAGAAGTCGCCAGTTAACTCCCGGATGTAAATTTATACTTAATTATGAAAACTATTTTAATATTCAGAGTCTTAATCAAAAACGAGTTCTCTATATAATCTGGAAAATTTTGTATATATAAAATCTATACTTTTTCCATCTATGACTTGGTTTAATATACAGGTATATTCTAAATTACGATTGTAAACATTTATTGAACGTAAAATATGTCGTTCTATATGGATTTATCCCCATAATAAAAACTTTTCAATGTTTAAAAGTGTCTACTAACACGTACGGATTGAAGGTAAAGTAAAAGGGGATCATATATATCAGACAGTAGAGACGGATCATATATATCAGACAGTTACATGACTACGTGTCGGTTAAGAGGTCACGAATAAACGACTCCGTGATGGTAAAAACTCGTCTGAGCGACCACGACCCCTTACTAGTCCACGGTTCACAGTTGAGACGAAGTGGGTACTCTCTGGTTGTTAATAACTCGTCCGACTGGTAGTACGTAAAACGGTTGGCACCCTGTAAGATTATTTCTGACAAAATTTAACAGTAAGTCTTCTATTTAGAATTGAGTACTACCGATGGTAAGAATCTAAAAAGGACCCCCTCTTTAGTTACTGATACCGTACTTTTTACGTATGAGATCTGACAGAAAAACGGTTCTCTTCGGTGACCAGTATCGTTTGTGGGAGAAAGTTGTTGTGTTCTCTTCTGAGGTGTGTACCTTGAGTGGTCTACCAGTTGTGACTTTAGTCTGACTAATATAAGAAACGTCGGTTTCTACCTCTTTGAGACATGTCAGTCGTTTTTGTTCTGGTCCTCGACTGACCGAGTCTAGTACTTGACGAATAACGGTTTAAGTGTGACTCTAACTTCTTTCATCCCTTTTGGTGATCTGGTAAGTCCATACTGGATATTAGTTAATACTGTGAAGGTTAATATGTCACCTTCGCTCTTTATCTAAGTTCCCTAATCTAGAATTTATCTCACTGACTTCTTGCTACCTACCTCCAAGTACTGTAACATGTCCTCCGTCACTATTCTGGTAGAGGTTCTTTTTCTTTACGTTTTTCCGTTTTACCAACAGACTCCTCGAGAATTTTTATCGACACTTTCCTTCTCTTCACTTTCCGTTCCCCCCTTTCCTTTCTATATAGGTAAATTTACGTCTTAAGGTTTCTTGACGTTCCTCTCTATTCTTTCGGAAGGAGTCGTTACTTACGTTTCTGTATCTCCTTTTGTTATCCTACCCTTTCTGATCTCTAGAGAAGTTCTTTTAATCTCTATAGTTCCCTTGTAAAGTACGTTTCTACCCAAGTTATTTCCTGTCTTTACCATACCTGGATTGTCTTCGTCTTCTATAATTCTTCTACACCGTTCTTATATGTCTTCGTGATATGTTTTTTCTAGAAGTGCTGGGTCTATTAGTGCTACCACACTAGTGAGTGGATCTTGGTCTGTAGAACCTTACACTTCAGTTCACCCGGAATCTTTCGTAGTGATGCTTGTTTCGACCACCTCCACTACCTTAAGGTCAACTCGATAAAGTTGACTTTCTACTACGACACTTTCACGACGTGAGTTATACGGTCGTTTAAACCTTTTGAGTCGTCACCGGTGTCCTGACCTTTTCCAGTCAAAAGTAAGGTTAAGGGTTCTTTCCGTTACGGTTTCTTACAAGTTTGAAGGTGTGTAAACGTGAGTAGAGTGTGTGATCGTTTCATTACGAGTTTTAATAGGTTCGGTCCGAAGTTGTCATATACTTGACACTTGAAGGTCTACAAGTTCGACCAAAATCTTTTCCGTCTCCTTGGTCTCTAGTTTAACGGTTGTAGGTGACCTAGTAGTTTTTTCGTTCTCTCAAGATCTTTTTGTAGATAAAGACGAAGTAACTGATACGGTTTCGGAAACTGACACACCCCTAGTGTTCTTTGACACCTTTTAAGACTTTCTCTACCCTTATGGTCTGGTGGACTGGACGGAGGACTCTTTAGACATACGTCCAGTCCTTTGTTGGTGGTCTTGACCTGTACCTTGTTGTCTGGTCAAGATTTAGTCCTTTCCTCATGTAGTTCCGACATATGGCAGTGGGACGAATAAATTGAAGATACGTCTCATGTCGTACTCTTTGTGACCCGACCTACTTCGTGTTCGACCTTAGTTCTGACGACCCTCTTTATAGTTATAGGAGTCTATACGTCTACTGTGGTGGGAATACCGTCTTTCGTTTCTTCTTGGTTTCTTAGAGGACTACTTTCACTTTCCCTTCTCACTTTTTCAACCGAATTTTGAGTTGTAAGTCTTTTGATTCTATTACCGCAGACCAAGGTAATGAAGTACCGTTTATCTACCCCTTTGACCTTTATCACTGTCTAAAATAAAACCCTCCAAAGTTTTAGTGACGTCTACCACTGACGTAGGTACTTTAATTTTCTGTGAACGAGGAACCTTCTTTTCAATACTGGTTGGATCTATCGTATAATTTTTCGTCTCTGTAATGAAACGGTTGTTTCCAGACAGAGTAGTTACGATACCAAAAGGGTCATCAGTACATACCTACAATCTCAACTTGATATTTCTTTCGACTCACGATTTCTTAACTACGAAAGTTTGACACCATGACCTCTCCTGAGAACTCTCAGGGAACCTGACGTTCCTCTAAGTTGGTCAGATAGGATTTCCTTTAGTCAAAACTTATAAGTAACCTTCCTGACTACGACTTCGACTTGGAAGTTATGAAACCGATGGACTACGTTTCTTGACTGAGTAAACTTTTCTGGAACTACGATCCTTGCTAACTTCCACCCTCCTCTTCCCCTACTATCTCCTACTCTACCAACTTACCGTAGTGGTTAAGATACCTGTACTCAAACTCATTTGAGACCCTAAATCACTACCTGTCCCTCCGGATCGTACGACGTCAGGTACCCCAGAGTTTCTCAACCTGTGTTGACTCTTTGACTTGACTTGACTTGACTTGACTCTGACAGATGTCGTAAACAAAAGACAAAGTTTTCTACGACCAGATGGTGTTTACGACTACATGTAAGATTACGAACTTTATGACATACGAACTTAGCCCCACTTTCACGACTAAGATGAGTTTATACGTACTCTACCGACTACGGATGAACCCTTGTGTGGTCTTGACGACCGTGTTCAAGTTAGTCATTTATTTGTATTTTATCGAACGACAAAGTAAAAATCTATGTTAAAATATTTTTAGTCAAATATAAAAAAAGTCCCACCTCCCTCTCCCACTTTTATTTTGTCATGAACACAGTATTTATACTTCCGTCTCCTTTACTTTACGTTACGATTAAGGTAATTGTCAAAAACTAATCTCTATACAAACGAGAACTTTTACCCCTTCTAAAAGTCAAACGAGGGTCACCAAGAGAACCCAAAGAAACTAATCTCCTCAGTTTCTGATATTCTTTTTCCCTAAACTGAACCGTCTCAATGTTAAGACATAAATCTTAGACCCAAACACTGAAGAGAACTAGTCTATACCTTCCATACGTAACTTCCGTCGTCACCCCCCCCCACCCTCATGGTTTATTATATATTACAAAATAGTTGATAGAGATTACTTATCACACCTCAAACAATCTCTAAACATATTCTCTCTCTACCAAGACTACCTCCCATACCGAACTCACGAACTCCTGTATTATTGTACTTATGAAATGAAGAGTGTAATCTCATTATTCGTACGATTAAATTAAAAGCCTGAATCTGCTTTGACTATAAGTAAGGAGTTTAGTGTGTCTAGTTCTCGTCACGTCTCAACGACAAATCTTTACTGAAGTCACTACGGACCTAGAGGAAACTGGTGTCTCTTGAAACATAGTTGAAACTGTGTAAAATAACAATTTAGAGGATAAAATAAACAAACCCCCCGTTACTCATTTCATCATAATATTCCTTGGGAATATTATGGGTAGATGTAATAAACACGGAAGTATGACGACTCTCGTCAGTGTAAGAAAAGAGAGAAACAGGCCTCTGAGAAGTCCGTCCGAGGTCTTCAAACCTAGACGACCCTAAGATGGAGGGGTCAGATTATTTTGTATCCTCATGGGGGTACTCCGACCCCTCTCACGTCAGTGGTTGACGTACGTCGACTAAAACTTCCAAAGAACCCAGGAGGGTGGGGGAAACCTTTCGGGAAAGGAGAGAAGACTGTCCAAAGACATTGAAACGTAGAACGCCTTTTTCCGAAATCTCTTCTAAAAACAGAACAAGGGTGGTCTTTCGAGTACCTTAAAGATACGTTTTTAAAGGTATTGGAAGGGTCTTTGAAATTTTAACATATAGGAATTAACAAGGACGTTGTTTTTATTTCAAAGGGAGTAGCCGGTTACAGGGGGTAATTTACTGTTGGTAGTCTAAAAGCATAACAGGGATAGTGAAACAAAGAAAGGTTTCGAAGAAAAAAGGTTGTTTTAGTAAATCTGTTATTATTTTATAAATTTTGTCATATTTCGACCTTCGGTGGAATTTATAGTCGTACAAAAAATGAAACTCGAATAAAACCTCCTCATTAAACAAATTAATTGACTTCACCGACAGAAGTAATACGATCGTTTAGTCGTCACTGAACCCTTGTCACAAACATGTCCTTTCTTATTTCTCCTCTTTCGTACACAAAAATTATTTCATTCTATTTCTGACACTTTTAGGATATTTCTGAACCAAATGTATTGATATTAAGACTTCATAATAATGGTTTTAATTTTCTACACCGAAACTAGGGAGTTAGTTCTTCTACAGAGTCTCCTCCCGTACCGTTGGGTACCTGTTTGATTGGACCGTCCGATGTCAAGTACCCCAACGTCTCAACCTGTGCTGATTTCGCTGAATCATGGTACGTTCTAACGTACCTTCTGAAAAGAGTTTGAATCTGATAAGCTCCATTCGTACTTAAACATAGACCTCCCCATCCTAGGATTTAAACCTTAGATCCCAAGATTCAATATCGAAGATTGACCTATTCCCTTACCTCTTTACCTAGTCATAAAGACCTTAACGTCTAACAAGAAGAGAGGCTTTAATAAAGTTTTGGTAGACTCCAGAACCGTTACGACGAGTCGTCGACGGGTCCACCAGGGACGTTGTTGACCTAATTATGTCGATAACGATATTGTGTCCTGACGGCTTTGGGTCCTTTACCGATTTATTGATCTCCAGACTAAAAAAAAAAAAGAATAGACAGTTTTTCCTCTCTCTCTCTACTTTGGATTGTTAACAAGGGTACTATAGATTTTAAAAAGTCTATAAGGAAGAGTGTTATAGTGTTTCTTTGACTTCGTTCTCGGTCAATAGTAAATAATACAGTATACTGAATCCCGTATACTATTTCACAAAAACTTGTATCCTTTTTAATTTTATGTCTCATTTCAGACTTTATTTATCCTATTGTCTTGGAAGTTATGACAGATCTTGGCTGGATAAGAAAGTAAATTAATTATAGATCCTTTGTGGATTAATCTCGATCCGTGAATCCAATGACTCCTATACCGACACTTTTGTCTATGTTTTGTGGGATCGAAAGGACCTCAAGTGTAAGTTACAAACATAAAGTAGATAATTAAGATATCAAGGAGATTTCGTTTATTTACTCGAGAATAGGCTTTTACGACTGTACTTTGTAGAGGACTTACAGGTATACCTGGTCCGTGACAAGATCGATGAGATGTACGTGACCGTGTAAATGAAGAGTGTCATTGAGAGACTCCGTCTTTGATACCTTTTTACTTCCGTGCCTCGTACCTTAAGTGAACGGCTTTCGAGTTGTCGACCCTTCCCCGTCGTGGTCCTGAATTTGGGCGTCTCAGTCCGGTGTCTTGAACGTCGGTATTAGGGAAGTTGGGAGACGGAGGGGTGTAACGGAGACGTTACGATCCATAAGGACTAAGAAAGTAATGGCAACTGAATTTTTAATTTGTGTAACCATGAAACAAAAATTTCTTGTTAAAAGACAAATATTTGGCCCATATAGTGGTCATTGTTTAGGATGTATACGGTCGTTATACGTCCGGTGCTCTCATGAATTTTTATTTGTGTTTTTAGTGTCAAGAGTTTAGACTAAGACTTAAACCGTCAATATTTATTAGTGTCAATCTCACAAGAGAGTGGAGATTCGGTGGTATATGACATAGATGTCTTAATTTACGATAAGTAAAACCTGAGACGCGTCTTTGGACCCCGGTACGTTTCCCTGACAAATCCAAAAATCAGGTTTCGGAAGTAAGTCTCCGTTCTTTAACTTCAGTTCTCTACAAAAGAGTCCAGTACGAACTCAAGATAGAATGAATCTCAGAAACATTATAAAAGTAAACAAGAAATCGGATTAAACTCCTAACTATCCGATTCTACGTCGAACATATCTTTCGACTTCTAGTCTGTCGATACTTTAAGAGAGGGACCGTTGGAGGTCTTACAAATTACATTTATAACACTAAATGCCTTTAGTCGTAGCTGTAAAGGGTTGTGAGTCCTGTCAAATTCCTACCTAAATTTAAAAGAAGTCTCGTCTCACATGAGTGTAGGTGTATACTATATTTCCTTCACACTGATTCCCTTTCACAATTGTGTCATATTTGGTAATTGGAACCACTACTTGTCTAGATGCAAACCTAGCGCTAAGACAGGGAATCATTGGACCTTTAGAACCCGTAAAAGGGGGACCCGGAGTCAAAAGGGTAGACATTTTACCCGTCTACTTGTAGATAATACTCCGACAACATCCGTAATTTATCTTATTCTGTAAAATTCATAGTTTTGTTATTTGTGTATGTTTTTCCACTCGAAGTCCTGGGAAACACCAAACGAATTTATAAACTTGACTTGTTCCTTTATTAATCGAGTGTTCTTCTATAGTGAACTAGGATATATAACATGAAGACGACGACGACGACGATTCAGTGAAGTCGGTGCAGACTGAGACACGCTGGGGTATCTGCCGTCGAGTGGTCCGAGGGGCAGGGACCCTAAGAGGTCCGTTCTTGTGACCTCACCCAACGGTAAAGGAAGAGGCTACGTACTTTCATTTTTCGCTTTCACTTCAGTGAGTCAACACAGTCTGACAATCGCTGGGGTACCTGACGTCGGATGGTTCGAGGAGACAGGTACCCTAAAAGGTCCGTTCGCATGACCTCACCCCATCCTATTAGATATGGTAAAAAGGAGGACAGGACTTAGCAAGTTTAAAATCATTTCCATTTCGTCGAAAGGTGTGATACCGTTTTTTTCTGTCTATTTTAGAAACTATGATTCTTGAGAAAAATTCGAATCTTTTTTTAGAAAGTAACAGACCGAATTTTATTGTAAAAGTCGTAGTACACGTAGAAAGGAGAGGGACGTAAAATGAAAGGTCAGTACGGTTTGGTAGACAACAAGGGACTTTTAAGGCACGACAAGGTGTGAAGGTACATAAATATACGGTAAAGGAGACAGAGACTACCAGAAAAGGAAGAATTAACAAACGGTTTGAGAACGGACCACCACTCGACGCATCTCCATCACAGACGGAGGGACCGTGTCCCGGACCTTGTGACTCCCGTCCTCCTGGTGCGTTTACGAACAATGTACTTACTTACTCCTCCACTGGTTCTTCCCGTTGTGGTGAAAAATTAAAACAAAGAAAAACCGACACACCTCTCCGAATACCCTTGAATCAAGGGACTGCTCCCTACCTTGAACACGCGGGACGTCACCTTCGTCTCAAGATTTGTGACCCAACGGTTCTTCAATGGTTACAGTAAGAATATATTTAATCTAAAGTCTTGTTACATTCCTTTAAACACGTCAACATATGACCGAGAGATTCTTTCTGACTCCGGGTTTGAATCTTTTAGATAACTAACTATCGTGATATAATAAGTTCCCACTAATATCAAAGCACTTCCTAGTTTAAACTTCCTGTTGGGAATAACCCTACAAACCTATATACAAAATCTCTAATATATAGATTATATAGTATATAGTCCTTCAAACATTTAGATCCATAGAGTAAAAATTACGTTTTTAATCGGTCGAGACTATGATCGGTCGTAAAATCGGAAGTCTTTTCATGTATGTACCGTGTATCAACCACGAAAAATACAATACAAGTTTTATTATGATGTACCATGAGTCACCTTCTATTATATAAGTTTTAGATGGAATTGCGTAAATATAGTCTGATAGTGCAGTATTTTTAATGGATGCCAATATCACTACTCTGACTTTTAACGACTAAAGAGGGACAAACGGAGGTGATATCAAGGGATGTGTACTTACATATTGAAGTGTAAAGTCATGGAGACCATAGTCATTCTCTCTTCCGTTACCGTTGGGTGAGGTTATGAGAACGGACCTTTTAGGGTACCTGCCTACTCGGACCATCCGACGTCAGGTACCCCAGTGTTTCTCAACCTGTCCTGACTCTCTGAAGTGAAAGCGAAAAGTGAAAGTACGTAACCTCTTCCTTTACCGTTGGGTGAGGTCACAAGAACGGACCTCTTAGTGTCCCTACCTCCTCTGACCACCCGACGGCAGATACCCCAGCGCGTCTGAGCCTGTGTTGACTTCGTTGAATCGTCGTCGTCGTCGTCGTCGTCTTAGTCATTCTTTGAGTTTTACTTCGAAAGGTTCATACTTAGGAGAGGATCTCAATCTTTTTATTGATTTTGATGAGTATTTTACCAGTCGACTTTGGTCCTTATTTTTTATTAACACCTGTTAGGTACGTAGTTCGCCTTTACAAATGAAACACTTAAATTTTTCTTTCGTTTAACATTTTACTATTTTTACGATTTAATAAGTTTTGGATTTGATAAGAAATTATAATTGAGTACACGATAGAGAAAAACTCCAAAAAGGATAACTGATAGACAGTAGGATAGTAAACTTGTTAGTAAGGAAAGACTTACTGACGTATAGTGTGAAGAACTAGAGTAATTCCAAGGAGACAGGTATCCTAAGAGGTCCTTTCTTATGACCTCACCAAACGGTACGGGAGGAGGTCCCCTTAGAAGGACTGGGTCCCTAACTTGGGTGTTATGAATATAGAGGACGTAACCGTCCGTCAAAGAAATGGTAATCGTGGTGGAACCCTCTTCCGTTACCGTGGGGTGAGGTCATGAGAACGGACCTCATAGGGTACCTGTCTCCTCGGACCATCCGACGTCAGGTACCTCAGAGTTTCTCAGCCTGTCCTGACTCACTGAAGTGAAAGCGAAAAGTGAAAGTACGGAACCTCTTCCTTTACCGTTGGGTGAGGTCACAAGAACGGACCTCTTAGGGTCCCTGCCCCCTCGGACCACCCGACGGCAGATACCCCAGCGTGTCTCAGTCTGTGCTGGCTCCGTTGAATCGTCGTCGTCGTCGTGGTGGTGGTGGACCCTTCGTGTATACACACACACACACACACACACACACACACACATAAGTAAGTGAGAGGATTTCTGATGTTCGAGGAGAAGTTTCTCTTCTGTAATAGAATATTCTAAGAAAGGATTGTGGTGATACGACATTTGCGTAATCTACTTATTATTTATAAACCAAGAATAAACAATTGTTTACGGTTTACCCCTTAACGTTGGTGTTATTAGTTCTAACAAAAACGATAGTGATAAACATCAATTCCTTTTGGGGGTTCCGTCTTCGCATAAGTTCTACCTTGTGTCGTCTGTCACAACTCTCCCCTCAGTTCTGTCTTCCTATCGTGACCCCTGACTAAGAAGTAAACTTTATATCTAACAGAGGAGAAGGGATCCGTTAGACGACGACTCGTCTCTACTCAATGTCATTGGTCTGACCAAGTAATTTTGTACCGGAGAAAGTAAGTGGTGCTGAGTAGTACTGCTTCGAGACTAAGACTCTTGACTTACACGATCAAAACGATGAGAGTACTATGGGTTTTCTTTGCTATTTTGAATTAAAAACTACTGAAGGAGTATAAGTCAAACGACAGTAACATATCGAATCGGAGACATACCGACACGACGCGACGTGAGTCAGTGAAGTCAACGTAGGTTGAAAAACGTTAGGATACCTACCATCGGGCGTCCCGAGGAGACAGGTGTCTCTAAGAGGTCCGTTCTTATGACCTCACCCAACGGTACAGAGGGAGGTTCCCTAGAACTAGGTTCCTACCTTGGGTATAGAGAATACACAGGACGTAACCGTCTGTCCAAGAAATGGTGATCGAGGTGGACCCTTCGGGTTGGAAATATATCTGAGTTGTAGATTATTTTAAACCATTACGTTTCTTGTCAGTATCATCTGAGAAACTCGTTACCCGATGAGATTGACGAATCATAACTTTCAAACATCTAAACCAGTTCCTTGACGAAGTCTATTAATTTTTCAGAAAGGGAGTAGGAAGTTAGAGAAAGTGGAGTGACGGGACAAGGTGATTTGAAGTGACGGTACAATTGTAATAATGGACAAAATAAGTAAAGATATAGGGGTCTTGTTCACGGACTATGTATTTTACAAATCAATTACTTACCTTCAGTAAACGATATAGTCAAAAAAACTCCGGACCTTCACTTCTGATTCCTGAATTTTAAAACAGACTCTAACCTCGACTGCTACATTTCATTGTCCCGGTCACTCTTCATGTCCCCGGTGGTAAAGAAATCGTTACGGAATGTTTTTAGAAGACCCGAAGAGACCACCGAGTCTACCATTTCTTAGACGGACGTCCCGTCCTCCGGGTCCAAGTCAGGAACCCAACCCTTCTAGGGGACCTCTTCCCTTATCGATGGGTGAGGTCAGAAACAAAATATCTGTCTGAAATACCTTATAGTCATAAGGTTCCTATAAAAGGTGACACTGTAAAGACCAAATCTTTCCCTGTGGAACAACCTGACGTAAAATTTTAAAACTCTCGGAATGTGGGACTCCATCTCGTTCATACACACATATACACCCCCCAGTTCCACTCACCTCTACTCTTTTATAGGTCTTCCAAACCATCCTCGGATCAAAGTTTCAGTGATTACTCGCACTTTATATTCAGAGACTCACTCAGTATAATTACCACAAACAGTGATAAACCAAACCGAGTTTACGACACGTTAAACAACTTATACGAGAGTATATTATAGATCTCTGTCTTTAAATTCTACCCTATAAAAATAGTCTTAACAACTTTTTAAGTAATTTGAGATCATCTTTTTGAAAGACTATGTTGAGACTTGACTCTTCGACGAACCACTTTGTTTGTTTGTTTTTTAGATTTTAATAAGTGATTCCTTTCTTGGTCGTCACGTTGTTAGATGGACATCTCGGTGTTTTGCTGTTGTTTACTGTTTTGTTAACTTTTCATTCGGTTTCTAGATAAATAATTTCGAGTACCCTTCTCTGTCTGGGTTCAAAGACATCTCGGACTCAAATAAGTTAAAACATATTTCTTAGGCGGATGGTACACCCTGTGGACCCAAACTAGGGACCCAACCCTTCGAGGGGGTCTCCTTCCGTACCGTTGGGTGAGACCATAACAACGGATCTCTTAAGGTACCTGTCTCCTCGGACCGTCCGATGTCAGGTACCCTAGGGTTTAACAACCTGTGTTGACTCACTGAAAGTGAAAAGTGAAGAAACTTTTTTTTTTTTGACTTGTGACTTTTACGAGTTAATATATACCTCCGGACCTTTCCCTGACACGTTCTTCACTCCCCGAGACTTCAACCTTCAATGTACGTGAGGTGTTATATAGTCGGCGGCACCTTCCGGTACCAGTTAGACGGGTACGTCATGACTTTTAAAAAAAAAGTTACAAAAATAACTAAATAAACCGACGTGACCGAGAATCAACACCGTGTGTCCTAGAAGGGAGGAGTAACACCGTGTGCCCTAGATCGAGACTTTGGTCCCTAGCTTGAACCCAGGGGGCGATCCTCTCGTCTCAGAATTGGTGACCTAACGGTTCCTTCAGGGTCCTGACTATTACAAAAGTCTTGTCGAAGAAGTCCATCCAGGGTTAGTCCTTTTTATTCTATATGCCCTTTTCTTTACTCCTTTCTTGTCCCTCTCGCCGGTGAAACCGTCGTGACTACGGGACCATTAATTCGTGACGTCTCCCTCGTTACTCGTCACCGTCACGACTGTCGTCTACTTTCCGACAAAACTTCTCTCTCTTCTTTTCTTGAAACGGAACACCCTTGGTTTTTCGATAAATTTAGACTCTTAGGTCAGATCCCAGTAGTGAGACAGCACGATTTCCGAATAGTTGGTGTCCTGTCAATAAAATACCGATCTTTTAACGATCTGTTAACACCTCGAGTGGGGATCCTTTGTCTCCTTTACGGGTCATTGTAAAATGTCCGAAGGTCAGAGAAAAAGGGTAGGGGGAGCGTAAACAGAGACGAGGAGGGAGGGTGAGACGGTGAAGGTGTGGTCACAAAGGTGTGTCTGAGTTGGACACTTTAGCGTGTAAGTAAACCTACTTTTAACATGCTGTCTTCATCAATGTATTTCAGGTAGGTTTACGTCGTAACACATGAAAGTTTAAGTTTCTGAAAGTTTAAACACTACGTATTACATTCGTTAATCAGTTGACCGAACTCAGTCCTTACCAAACTTTCAGTTTATAAGTCTGGTAAAACCTCTATACTTGTACTTTCAACGAGTCAACACAGGTTGAGAAACGCTGGGGTTCCTGATGTGTCAGGTTGGGGCACCTGATATGTCAGGTACCTTACGAGGTCCGGTCTTATGACCTCACCCATCGACAAAGAAAAAGGTCCCCTAGAAGGGTTGGTTCTCTAACTTGGGTCCAAAAGACGTAACGTCCGTCAAAGAAATAGTCGACTCGGATTCACACGGGAAAAGAAGACTACTCCTTTTGTCAGAAACCTCAGTGTGAAAAGGGTTGTGTGATTCACCGTCACGGATCCAGTACTCAAACCACACTCGTTTTTGGTCAGACCAAGTAGAAAGTATAAATTAGAGACCAGAAAACGAGTCACGGACCGAAATTTATCCACGAGCTATTTCATATTTTTTCACTCGTAAAGGACACTTACGTAATTTACGTCCCCCTTCCCTTTCCGGGTAAGTCGTACTACTCGTTGAACTACAGGTATCTAAGGTTTTAATTCTCTCATAAAACTTCCCACGACTGTTTCCTGTTGGAGTGTCTTATTAGTCCTCATCCTTTTCTTACGAAGTCCGGGACTAAGGAATGACTGAAACCACTTTTAATCGATTAGTCCAAAGACCACGGGTAGTCTCCTACAAATTGTGATTAAATCACTCTTTCCGTTTATCGGGGTTTCGTTCGAACGAATTTCTATGAATTCTTTTTGCTTAAGTTCTCCAGTTCGTCACGGGAAGTTGGGGTAGAGGTGACGGTGACTGTAGATGTGGACGGTACAAATATAAATGGATGTAAGTATTCGTTTAATAGTTGTAAGTAACCTAGTAATTTTTTCGTTCTCTCAAGGTCTAAAGACAAAATCACTGATACGATTTCGGAAACTGACACACCTAGTATTGTTTGACACCTTTTAAGAAGTTCTCTACCCTGATGGTCTGGTAGAATGGACAGAGGGCTCTTTAGACATGCGTTCAGTTCTTCGTTGTCAATCTTGACCTGTACCTTGTTGTCTGACCAAGGTTTAGCCCTTTCCTCATACAGTTCCGACATATAACAGTGGGACGAATAAATTGAACATATGTCTTATGTAGTACGTTTTACGGTCCGACCTACTTCGTGTTCTCTTTATAGTTATTGGAGTCTATCCGTCTACTATGGTCGAATACCGTCTTTTGTTTCTTCCTTATTTCTCGGAGAACTACTTTCACTTTCTCCTCTCACGTTTTCAAACGAATTTCGAGTTGTAAGTCTTTTGATTCTAGAACCGTAGACCAGGGTAGTGAAGTACCGTTTATCTACCCCTTTGTTACCTTGTCACTCTCTGAAAAAACCCCCCCCGAGGTTTTAGTCACGTCTACCACTCATGTCAGTACTTTAATTTTCTGTGGACGAGGAACCTTCTTTTCGTTACCAGTTCTATCTGTCGTATAATTTTTTGTCTCTGTAATGAACGGTTGTTTCCAGGTAGATCAGTTTTAATACAAAAAAGGTCATCAGTACGTACCTACACTCTCAACCTGACGTTTCTTTCGATTCACGGCTTCTTAACTACGAAGACTTAGTATCACAACCTCTTCTAAGAACTTTCAGGGAACCTGAGGTTCCTCTTGGTTGGTCAGGTAGGATTTCCTTTAGTCAAAACTTATAAGTGACCTTCCTGACTACGACTTCGACTTTGAGGTTATGAAACCGATGGACTACGCTTCTTGACTGAGTAAACTTTTCTGGGACTGTGACCCTTTCTGACTTCCGTCCTCTTGTCCTACTGTCTACTCTATCAACCTACCGTAGTAGTTGAGTTATATGTACTTAAACTCATTCGAGGCCCTTAACCACTACTTGTCCCTTTGGACCGCAGGATGTCAGGTAACCCAGCGTCTCGAAGTCTGTGCTGACTCCCTGACTTGACTTGACTTGTGAGTATTGGTCTGTTTGTTTTTAGGAATTTTAGTCCCCACGTAGAGAATAAATACCTCCTTTCGTTATATGCAAAAGTCAGCACAGTAAGTCACAGATTGAGACACTGGGTCACCTGGTATCGGACGGTTCGAGGAGACAAGTACCCTAAAAGGACCGTTCTTATGACCTCACCCAACGGTAACGAGAGGAGGTCCCCTAGAAGAGGTGGATCCCTAACTTGGTCCAGAGGACAGAGGACGTAACGTCCACCTAAGAAATGGTCACTCGGTAGTCCCTTCGGGTTATAATTATATATGGTTTTTTTTTTGGTTTTTTTGTTGTACAAAATTTCGAAGGTTTAAGGTCGAGAGACTTTTTAAGTTGGTAGATTTTAAGAGTAAGATCAACTCTAAATGTTGAATTCGTGTAAAAAATGAAAAGGTAACCTCTTTTATTGAAAATAAGGTTGTCCTTTAGAGACCACCAAAATCTCAATTTTGTCGAGGTGGGATTGATGTGTTTGGATGTTCCATTAAGAAGATGTTGGGTGTTTTATCCGTACTATACTCGAGGGGGATGACCATGTTTTGACAAGGGTGAAGTGCTTAGGTCATTCCTTAGGGAAGACACCCAAGACGTCCTTAACGTCAAATGCGAACTAGCCCTTCTTTTCGATTTGTTCATTTTTGTTTGTTTGTTTGTTTGTGTGGTTAAGTTCGTTTTGTTCTTTTGATGGGTGACAGTTTATTAGAGACACTTTCTTTATACGTACAAGTGTTTATAAACTGTCATTGAAAATTCGGGGAAATCGAGTCAACCATTTCTTAGAAGGACATTACGGCCTCTGGACCCAAGCTAAGGACCCAGCCCTTCTAGGGGACCTCTTCCTTTACCGTTAGATGAGGTCATAAGAACGGACCTCTTAGGGTACCTGTCTCTTCGGACGACCCGATGTCAGATACCCCAGTGTTTTCAGTCTGTGCTGAATCACTGATTTGATGGTTTGAAATTCGGGGATAGGTTCTCTTGTCCACTCACTTGATTTTACCGACAGAGTCATACGAGACCAGAGGAGTAAACGTAAATCTACATTTCTGTTCGTCTTCAATTAACGTCTCCACGATATATACTTGTTATTTTAAAAAGGGAGGTTGTCGTGTACACTTTACGATGTCTGAAATCTCTTTATTTTCTTATTGTGGTACCTTCGACTTATTTTAGTCAGACTCCCGGTTCCCAAAAGACGTAAACTTTTGCTGAAGTGATATAACGATACACTTGACTCTTTGACTTCCACCTTCAATACAAAATCTAAATTTCGGTGAGTTTAATCAACAGACGTCTCTTCTTTTGGGTTACGTTCTTAGTTACCGTTTATACCCCTTTCACGATGCCACCCCTGTAAGTGTGACCGTTTCGTCCTCTTGACGGTATTTCCACAAAGATCACTATTCGACAATATCTTTTTTATATTACTTTCTTCATCTTGAGGGTGAGAAACTCAGTCGTCTTCTCTCGACAAAGCACTATAAACGATATAAACATTCCGACGTTGAACTAATATGGACTAAGACAATAGTGTTAGACAATGTATGGGATGTATCTTATATTTACGTATTTCGGTAAATTTCCGGTTTAATATCTCGACAGATAAAAATAGAAAATGGAAATTGACGGTATGGTCACTACTACGAATTCACCATATTTACATTTTACCATTTATTTTTGGTTTTTGTAGTCATCTACGTCCGAAATAACTTTTCGGTGACCAACTTTTAGGGGTTTCATGTAGTTAGACGAAAGGGAGAACTTCAGACTCTTTTAACGGAAACTACTTATGTTATCCGACTTACGTACTCGAAACCAAAAAAATTTACTACATAAAATACTTTGTAAAAGTACAGAATCTTCATTTGGATATATAAGTGAGTACGGTTTACATATACCTCTTAAAATTCTCGTGTGTTACTCCACTATCCTAAAATTAGAAAAAAGGAAGAGGAAGGATCTAGAAAGAAACACAACCGTATATTGTAAAAACAAGTATGGTTACGGTTATGCTTTTCCTTACTTTCCAGTAAACTCATGTGGACCCTATAGTCGCATAGACAGTGGAAGAGTGAGAGAAAAAACAGTCGTGAGGTCAATCGAAACCTAGTATAAATGGAAAATATGATGTTATTAGGAAAAACGACTAAAAGAACGAAGGAGAGAACAAAGTAGATATTAAGTAAGAGGTGTATCGTCGGCCTCGTCAGAAAATTTTTATATTCGGTGTAATATAATGAGAGGAGGTTTACGAAGGGTACTATGATATTTATTTTGGGTTTAATAAAGGGTGAAGAGGTGAGAGGATAGGATGGTGAAAGGACGAGTTAGTGACACAAGTTTGATGTAAATGGAAGAAAGACAAAGACCTAAAGTGATTCCAGAAGAAATCTCGTAACTGTAAACGAAAGAGATCACGGAACGGAACCCTAGAATCACGTGTTAAATCCGTAAGTCAGGTTTAGAGCCCCGAAGGGGTTACCGAGTCGTCCATTTCTTAGGCGGACGGTCACGTCGTCTGAGTCCTCTACGCCCAAGTTAGGGACCCATCCCTTCTAGGAGACCTCCTCCCTTACCGTTGGGTGAGGTCATAAGAACGGACCTCTTAGGCGTACCTGTCTCCTCGGACCACCCGATGTGAGGTACTCCAACGTTTATTGTAAAACCTGTACTGACTCACTGACTCGTTGTCGTGTGTCGTTTAGAGTGGGAAGGGTATTTTGAGTCAGTAAGACTTAACGTAGTGACAAAATGAAATAATTTTCTTTAATAGTGAGAGACTTTACAAGGACAAATAACTAAACGAACCGAATACAGAAAAAGAAGGGAAATCTTTATTCGAAATGCTTGTCCCTGAAAAAAGACATAGAGTTCGTACATTCTGTACCAACAGTGTTTCATATCATTATAATACGGTACAATAATTTAGTTTTCTCATATATCACATTGATCTCCTTTCATAACATAATAGTTATTTATGATCACTTTACTTATAAGACTTATTTTTTTGAGGTAAACACACACACACACACACACACACACCCATACGTGACTCCTGATTATTCGGTTTCCGTACAGTGTGTTTTATTTTTCGTATGTGTAAAAAGGCTAATCACGTTTTAAGGATGAATTGTCGTTGTAGAAGGAAATTACTTTAATTATGGACAAAGTATATAAAATTATACTTTTCAGTATATCAAATTGAGAGACTGAAATTTTATATACCATCTAACGTGTCCCTTGTCACCTCTTCTCTTTCTCATTACCACCTCGAAGTCCCTGGACGCAAATTTGGGAACGACACGGTGGTTGATGTACCAATACGTGTTCATAAAATTGGACACACGGTAAATAAAAGAAGTAACCTTTTACCTCTGTACGGAAAGAACTTATCAATATTGTTCGTACATGATACACCGACATTTCTTAGATTGTGTCTCATCGACGAGGAACATTCTAGAATTATGTTCTGTCATATTTTATCAGAAATCTCACAATATGATCCGAATAGTTAATAACTTTGTCTATGCGACCTACTCAAAATCACTACGTAGATTACGGTACGTATACATTTAATCGTCCCTACACAGAGATAGTCACAAAGATATTAACGGGTTAAACTTTCGTCGTGTGGATTTTCGTTATGTGATAAACTGCATGAAAAGGTGGATAAGGAAAAGTAAGACCATTGGAGCCTCTCACCATACGTCGATTTCGGAAAAAGAAAACGAACTGGAGTAGGGTCTCCATACTTTTAATCTTTAAAATACTTTTCCTTACAAGAAAGTCTTAATGGTCATTTATTACACACGATCTTTACAGTCTTTATTATGAAAAAATTAAGAGTCTATAAATCTCGACTTTTCATGAATCTTTTTGCATCCCTTTTTTTAGGGACTTAAATCTTTTCAAATTCCAAAACAACCTTGTTTATGCAATGAGTCGTATTGTCTCAGGGAAAGTACTTAGGTGAGTCGATTAGGAAACATCTAGTGATTTTACCCGAAACGGAAGAAATTGGTTTAAACGACCACGTCCTTCTCCGTGGACAGGATCGAACACTACACCACTCTTCATGTCTTACCTTGATTCTTGACTACGAAAACTTGACACTACAACCTCTTCTGAGAACTCTTAGGACACCTGTCGCTCCTCTAGTTTGGTCAGTTAGGATTTCCTTTAGTCAGGACTTATAATTAATCTTTCTGACTACGACTTCGACTTCAAGGTTGCGAAATCGGTGGACTACTCTTCTCGACTGAGTAATCTTTTCTGAAACTACGACCCTTTCTCACTTCCGTCCTCCGCTTTCCCTACTGTTTCCTACTCTAACAACCTATCGTAGTGGCTGAGTCACTTGTGCTCAAACTCGTTCGAGGTCTTCTGTCACTTCCTACCCCTTTGGACCGCACGACGTAAGGTACCCCAGTGTCTCAGTCTGTGTCGACTCACTGACTTGTTCGTTGAGACTTAGACTTAAAAAGAGGTAAAGGTCTGTAACATCTCCAAAGATAAAGTAAAATACGTAAAAATAGAGGAACAGGAGAGAGGAGGGGAGATATCCATACCAACGACGATGACGACGATTCAACGAAGTCAGTACAGGCTGAGACACGCTGGGGTATCTACCGTCGGGTGGTCCGAGGCGGTAGGGACCCTAAGAGGTCCGTTCTTGTGACCTCACCCAACGGTAAAGGAAGAGGTTACGTACTTTCACTTTTCACTTTCACTTCAGCGAGTCAGCACAGGCTGAGAAGTGCTAGGGTACCTGGCGTCGGGTAGTCCGAGGAGGCAGGTACCACAAAAGGTCCGTTCTCATGACCTCACCCCATGGTAACGGAAGATGCTATCCATACCAATCAGGGTGTGTCTTTTCAAGTCTCCTTTCAAGGTACTTACTAAGACAACAGTATATTACCGTTAGAGGTTTGAAAGATGATTGTATAAAAAAATTAAACACGTATGAAGGGTTATAGATAAGTTCTAAGTAGGTCTTAATATGTTATCGTTTTTTCTTTTCTTGAACCTTATATCTAGAAAATTTCTAAAAGTGTCATAAAAATGGAAGGACATCTTTAAGGAAGGGTCCATTGAGTCACCATTTCTTAGACGGACGGTTCGTCCTCTGTGTCCAAGGTAGAGACCCAGGCTTTCTAGGGGACCTCTTCCTTTACCGTTGGGTGAGGTTATAAGAAGGGACCCTTTAGGGGACCTGTCTCCTCGGACCGCCCGATGTCAGGGACCTCATCGATTTCTCGGTCTGTGTTGAATCGTTGATTTGTTGTTGGTGGTGTTACTTTGAGGATTTTATAAACGTAATTCTGTCCAATTATAAACACTTTCTCTTACTAAAACTTCACTACTTTAATAAAGATATACCTTTAAGAGGATTCAAACGTCGGACTCCGAATGCATCAGATTCCAAATCTTCCTCTGAGTCAGTGTAGACCATCTAGTAGGGAGTCCAGAGGTATACGGGACATTGTGTATGACGGTTACTCTAACGTCCCCAGTTCTCTGTTTACCAATCCCAACCTCGTCTCAAAGGATTTCATACGTGGGATTTAATGATTGAGGAAATTAAAAATTTTATATAAACATATTCTTTTTACTAAGTACCAGTCCATAACAAAATTTTATGAAAATTTGATTTTAAATCGTTTTAAGATTTGGCATTCTGAAGAATCGGAAAGGATACACTGAGTCCACGGTATAGTAGGAATAAAGACGTAGACATAAAAACACCTCATAGGACCCTACGTCCTAAAAGGTACACTTGTGACCTTTTCAGAACCCGTTTAACCTCTTTCAAGAAGTGGAATAGACACTGAGAAGTTTTATCCAGTTTAATACGAGGTAACGAGTTATAATGAATTGACCTATGGGAGATCATATTATCGTAGGACTCCGTAAGTTCAAGACGGTTTGTGTAACGTTTTCACGACCCGATTCCCGTCCAACAGTCTAGAGGATGAGTCGTCAGACTTCGTAACTAAAGTTGGAAACAGAACAGACCGTTCTTGTTCTAGACAAAAAGGATTACTTTATAAGAGACCGTCGTAATTTATGATAAAATCTACCCACTCTTTTTTAAACACACCCCACCTCAATCCTCCTTTTAAAAACAGACGTAGTTAAAAAAGAACTAAAAGAAGAGTTTTGTACATACACAACCCCATATCTTTGATATCTCCTTCTTTATGTTATTTACTCATTTATAAACTACACAATTATACCTTTCTTTATAATTTCTCAACCTTGTATATTTTTTTTATCATGACGGATGGGTTCAGACTTCGATAATTTGTAAGGTGTAAAAACAGGAAATCTACCTGTGATTTTTGAAAAAATCTGTTTTGTAACTCGTGGTGGTGAAAGAGGAAAAAAAAAGACTGTAAAACGTAACTTTTTAGGAAGAGAGAGAATGGTCTAACGAGAGGATAGAACAAAGAGGTTTGAGAGGAAAAATAGGGGATATTTATAGAGGAGAATATAGACTCATGTCGTAATGGTATAACAAGGTCAAAGTAAGTACCCCTTTTGTCTACTTTTTTTTTTTTTCTCGTATCCCTACACCCTTTCTCGACACTGAGTCTCAACCACCTTCTTTATCTTAGTGAGAAGTCTAAAGAAGTCTCTACTGTAGAGTACCGTAAAGACTACGGATGAGATTCATTCAGTTCCCGGTATCAATCAATGACCCCCCACCCTCGTACCGGCGGAACAAGTGTGTACGTAGTTAATTAACGATAATGTCCTCGAGTGTAGCGACGAGATCGTCAAGTAAGTAGGTACGTAATTAGAGTGTTTATGAATAGTTCGTGGATGATGTACGGTCCGGGTGAAGATACTTTAAGACGACCAACCTAAAAATGAAAGTCAGATTACTATCGTGTCGCTGATTGAAATTTTAGTAAAGGAGATTTTAGAAGTACCGTAGTATACCTCTTCCGGGAAAGGAGAAGTATATGGTGACCTACAAAACATTCGACTTTCGACTTCGAGTATTCTCAAGACGAAAGAATAAGGTAAATTACTTCTTTACACGATCGAGACCCGAAGGGGCCACCGAGTCTCCCATTTCGCAGACAGACGTTACGTCCTCAGGACCCTAACTAGGGACCCAACCCTTTTAGGAGACCTCTTTTTTTACTGTTGGGTGAGGTCATAAAAACGGACCTCTTAGGGTACCTGTCTCCTCGGACCATCCGATGTCAGGTACCCCAACGTTTCTCAGCCTGTACTGACTCGTTGAAGTGAAAGAAAGAAAAGATCAAGATTCTTTAATTATAGTTCACAAAATGAGAAGTCCGTCATAATCAGATACCAATTTCATATAAAATACACCCCATTAGTAATATTAAGGGTCTGTTCTATCAGAAAATAAAAAGGGGGTGATCAAGTTAAAGTTTAATTTACTTCCATGGTTTACCTAAAGGTTTACTAAAATAAGAGACCGGTTTCAGTAAACCATAAAATTATTCACTAAACCTTCACCCTATTTCATAACTGTAACCTATTTTAATAGACTTAATGGACGTTTCATTGATCTTAGGATTTTACTGAAGTTAAAAAAAAAAGAAATGTGTGGTGAAAATCCTCTTACTCCGTTTAGTGTTTACTTGTTTAACTATAATTATCATATTCTACGGCACGTGAAGTTTTTATTTCCTTTACGTTTTCCTTTCGGAGACTCGAATTCGACCATCGGATATAAAAACAATCCGAGGAGAACCTAAGGGAACTTAAAGGAATCCAAAACCTATTCGTAAACGAATAAAAACTTCGACAAAATCCGAACGCTTATAGTAGAAGAACAGAATAAGAACCACCGTACCTAGTAAGAGAATGAGACAAAAAAAAAAAAAAATCGGGAAAAGATAACTCAATTTTATTAAGATGTCAATAAAATCGTATACTTTGAGAAGTGTAAATTGAAAATAAAGTTTTAAAGTTTATTAAATTTGACATCATCGGTTTACACTTATCTTTGTAAAGTTTTAAATTCGTGTGTAAAAACAATCAAAATCTCGGAATCGAGTCGACTCGTTTCTAAGTTACTCTAGGAGAATTCGTATACCGGAACGCCAGACATAGATTCCCATAATTATTAATCGACATTCGTGTATGTATTTCTACGATGAAGTTACTTAGTCTAATCACTATGTTTCATCTTACCATAAATCAGGTTAGTCGTCTAAATACCTTTAGAGGGATATAATATACTAGGAACTAAATCAAAACCTTCTACTTATGATAAATCCGTTTTCGCACCCTGTCCAAAATCCTTCTCCCTTCTCGTAATCGTTTCATTTCTCCGTACTTTGGATAACTGCAACACAGAGTCACTTCATGAGAGTAACGTTTCCATGTTACCTCAACAGTCGAGACTCCACTTCTTCTAATTACTACTCCTACCGCTCCGTCCATAACCTTGTTAAGACCTCCAGAAACATGAAGGATGACCTTTCTGACTGAAAATAAGATTCCTACTACCTGTAGGTAACACCCCAACATCCGTCCCCTTACTATACGAGTCTATTCATAAAAGATATTTAGTAAGACTGACACGTTCATTCTTTTTAAAATCCTGTTCTGACCTTTTTCCCTCTGTCAATCCTCCGTAAAAAAGTTGTAATATCTGTTCTCTACTGCTCCCTATTTTATTCCCTAACCACTTCCCAGACCTGTGTCTTTAGACTCTCGATAAGTGTTATCTTTTAAGTGTCACAGGACTAAATATCCTGACTTGACCCAAATATTGAGACGGTATAAGATAAAGTTTCGTCTCACACCACATTCCTTCGAGAGAGAAGTACTTTCCAGTTCCCACAAAAGACTTAGTCGCGAACTTACACCAACAAACCTATCGTACCCGGAGTTTTCATCAATCTTGTACTCAAAGGTCTCATATTGGTAAATTATAGTAGGGTGACAAATTCTATGTCATATTAATGATGGTGATTATAGGGAAAAGGAGATTTGACGGTCAATAAAGAGAAATTAATATAAATTTTTATTGTGGATGAAAGTTTCTCCTCGTGTAAATTTGACTATAATATCAACAGAAAACTCATTGAATTGTTTTGGAAGTGGTAACATTTAAGAGGTCAGGAATTCCTAATCTAGAGTTTGACGTAGTCTTTCGAGGTGCACAAGTCCTTTTTACTATGACACACCGAGTTGTACAGAGAAATGGTTTACAAGTGGTGGTGGCGATTTTAGTCACAGTCTTTGAGATGAACGGTTTCCGGTACCGAAAGACAATTCCAATCTCAGAGATCTCACACAGATTTTACTGAGAGTGGGGTTAAGTTACGAAGGTTCTACTACGTTTTTAAGAGTTAAATCGGTCCTAGTTTATATACGTCTCATGTAATTAAAAGACATCTCCGATATGATCTTTACCCAAGGGAGAATTGACCAGTGTGATTATATCTAAAGACGCACATCGGAAGGGGTAGTCTTCCATTAGAATCCTGTTGGTAGGTTAGTCAGTTTGATACTTTAATTCCTCACTCTTTTCGTCGACCCTTTACTCTCTTTTACCCTATCTTCAAATTTTCGTGACATAAATAATAAAATATAATTTATTTATAAATTAATCCTTATCTAGGTTAAATTTACTAGGTAGACGATTTGTTCAAGAACTTTAGTAGGCAAGTTGAAATGAATTTTAGGTCAATTAAGAGGAAAATAAGAAGAGTCTCTCTCTAGGGTCGTTCATTATGTTTTGCTTTCAATAGAAGTCTTGGTCAACTGATTGACTTTCAGTGACCTTATTAAGACCAAACTGAGTGACTCGGTCTTACGATTGTAATAAATTTGTATAACAAAAGATAAATAAGGTCCCAAAAAAATTTAGGGTTTCAATATTGTTCACACATTAAATGGTCTCTTTTACTTTAACGAGAAACAATTCATGTGTAACGTTTAGTATACGATGCTATGTATAACATGTAGATCATGTGATTTTTTTACGATATAAAAGTTTAGGTTTAAACTTTGTTTTCAGTTACGTTAAACCGTACGTGACGTCTCTCTAAGGATACATAATTTATGACAGACGATTACGGACTTTACAAGACGAACGAATGTTCGTAGTTTTGTTCTCTTCCTGTAGAATTTATTTTGGGATTTATACTTTTATGGGATTCTCTCTTTTTTTTAACTAAGCTGACGACGCGTCATAGATGTCATCCTATAGATGAATTTCCTGGTGTTTGCAGAAAGCCCACCCATCGTCTGACCATGTAGACCTTATCTGTTCTCTGTAACACCTCTTATATAGTGTCTGAGGACTTGTAACTGTTCGTCCATTTTCTTTACAATAGAAAAAAGAAGAAATTTATAAAGGTAAGAAAAATTTTTATAAGCAAATGAATAAACCGTACGTCCCAGAACAAGTTAACACCGTATACCCTAGATCAAGGGACTGGTTCCTGGGTTGGAGCGAGAAGACGTAACCCTCGTGTCTCGGATTCAGTGATCAGATGGTCCGTTTAGGATAGAAAAAAGAAAATTAATGTCATCAGAAAGGAAGAAGGGAATGAAGTTGTGTAGCGCAAAAGTTGTGTCTAGACCATTTTAGTGATCAGTCTAGTCTTGTAAAAGAAACGACATCTGGGAGCTACCGAGGGTTGAGTGAGTGTCCTTCTCAGTTTGGGGTGTTCTCCCAGACATCCGAGTGGAGGTAGAGAGAAGGAATAGAGGTTCGTAGGAGAGTGAGTGAAGTCAGGTTGATTGTAGACTCTGGAAGACCCCAATACGTAGAAGTCTCGAAAACGTAACGTCAAGAGGACCTTACGGGAAGAGAAAGAATAAACGTTCGGAGCTAGGACTAGGAAATGAAGGAATAGAAACAGGTGCGGAAGGACTAGTGAAGTTTAGGTAATCATTGAAAGATACGAATAGAGTGAAAAAGGAAGGACGTATGGTAAACTGTTAGATATAAAAAAAAGAATAAATAAACAAATGACAAACCGAGAAAAGTGTTCTTTATTCAAGACGTTCTCGTCCCTAAGACAAAACAAGGAACAAAATTTACAATGTCTAACATCTCTTACGGTACTACGTTACACGTATGAACGGGGAAGAGACGACCCTTACAACATACGTCTGTCCAGTGTCGTCTCACTGAGAGGTCCAGATCGGACGTCAATTTCTCTCGGTGGACCAGGCTCCATTGTGAGGGGACCCCAAGTGGGTGTAGTTGTCACTAGTTACCACGCTACACTTCCGGGTCGGGGTAGTTGGGTTAAAATTCATGTTGAGTCTCCCCGGTACGGTACAACTCTCGAGGATACCACGGACGACACCGAAAAATTTTGACGTGGTTAGAATGAGGTAGACGGGTCGGGATGTAGGAAGAAAGGATGACTGTGACTAGGACTTTCGGGATGATCACTTTGAGCTTACATGTTTAGATTGGAGTCTAAGATGAAGAACCCTTTGGGACGTTCCTAGTACCTACTTCTTTGATTTTGTCTAACATATTCATTGGACAGACACCAGTGTATCGATCATTCACCACCTTACCCTTGGTTTAGGTGTCTCATGTGAAGGACGTTGGTGAATGTGTTAATATAAAAAGGGGGGTTCAATTTCATATTGTTTATGGAATCTCACTTATGAAGTTTTTCCTTATCCTGGTCCCTACCCACTACTTCCCTTTTAATTATCTCTTCTTATCTACCGTTTGGTAATATCTAACTACTCATACTAGCTGAACTACTATGTATTTAGGTATCCCCAAACTCCTAATGAAACTTATCTTACCCGAAGGGAACACCGAGTCTACCATTTCTTAGACGGTCGTTACGTCCTTTTTACCCAAGTTAGGGACCCAGCTCTTCTAGGGGACCTCTTCCCTGACCGATGGGCGAAGTCATAAGAACGGACTTCTTAAGGTACCTGTCTCCTTGGACCTCCCGATTTCAAGTATCTCAACGTTTCTCAGTCTGTGTTGACTTACTGATTGAATTGTGGAACTTATCTTATCTACCAAAGTCTTTATTTTTACTCTGATTCTTCCCGCCTTCCTCTTATTTTAAAGTATACTAACAACTATTCTAAATATATTTGTCTTATACCCCAGACAACCTATATCCACAACGTTTGTCGATGACGTTCTCCATCCCATGAGACATCTGATATCAAAGGAAAGAAGAACTTTAAGTTCCTGACCGAATAAATTGCATTACATGACAACGACCGTAACACCCATTTTACGTTAAAACAAAAAACACTAATAGAAGGTGTATAGGTTTCCAACGATAACACTAATTTACTTAATCACGAAAAATATTTGGTACCCCGTAAAATGTTTGTTAATATGGACTCAATCCATAGGAATACCTAAATAGATTAAGTACGAGACCGTAGGTCGTCTTGATATTAGTTCATAAAGGTAGATGAAATTTTCTTAGAGAAAGATTTTCAAGTTTAGGGGAATCTTTTTGAAACGTTACGAATCGTTGGATTACTTTTAAGAAGGAACACTCATATAGCTTAGGTGGTATAACACTTAAGGAGGGTAAAGAAGAAAAACCCTAAAGATGTCTCCGTTGACTGATGGTAACATTAGAATTCTGAATAAATGACAGAACTAGTGGGCAACCTAGTATCTTTTACGTTTTCTCAAGGTCTTTTTATGGATGAAGACGAAGTAACTGATACGATGTGAGAAACTGATACACCTAGTGTAGTTTGACACCTTTTAAGAATGTCTCTGACCTTATGGTCTGGTGGAATGGACGAAGGACTCTTTAGACATACGTCCAGTTCTTCGTTATCAATCTTGACCTGTACCTTGTTGTTTACAAGGTTTAACCTTTCCTCATACAGTTCCGACATATAACAGTAGGACGAATAAATCGAAGACACGTCTCATGTAGTACACTTTACGGACCGACCTACTTCGTGTTCGACTTTAGTTCTAACGGTCCTTTTTATAGTTATTGGAGTCTATACGTCTACTATGGTGGAAATACCGTCTTTTGTTTCTCCTTGATTTCACGAAGAACTACTTTCACTTTCTCCTCTCACGTTTTCAACCGAATTTTGAGTTGTAAGTATTTTGTTTCTAGTACCGTAGACCAGGGTAGTGAAGTACCGTTTATCTACCCCTTTCTTACTTTTGTCACTCTCTGAAATAAAAGAACCCGAGGTTTTAGTGACGTCTACCACTGACGTCGGTACTTTAATTTTCTGTGAACGAGGAACCTTCTTTTCGATACTGTTTGGATCTGTCGTATAATTTTTCGTCTCTGTAATGAAACGACTGTTTCCAGGTAGATCAGTTACGATACAAAAAAGGTCATTAGTAATACCTGCACTCTCAACTTAGTGTTTCTTTCTACTCACAGCTTCTTACTTACGAAAACTTGACACCACAACCTCTTCTGAGAACTCTCAAAGAACCTGACGTTCCTCTAGGTTGGGTAGGTAGGATTTCCTTTAGTCAGGACTTATAAGTAACCTTCCTGACTACGATTTCGACTTCGTGGTTATAAACCGGTGGACTACGCTTCTAAATTGAGTAACCTTCTCTGGGACTACGACCCTTCCCAACTTCCGTCCTTCTCTTCCCCAACTGTCTCCTACTCTACCAACCTACCGTAATGACTGACCTACCTGTACTCGAACTCATTTGAGTCCCTCAACTACTACCTGTCCCTTCGGACCGTACGACATCAGGTACCCCAGTGTTTCTCAACCTGCGCTGACTCGTTCACTTGACTTAACTTGACTGACAAAACTTAAAAATTTTGTGACAAGGGATAAAGAATGGACAGTATATCTTGACGTCAAGGAGGTTATAGTTCTGATACTAAAGTGAGGGGAAGTTTCACGTTTCGATCGATAGAGGAGATTTATGACTTTTGACACTAACCTAAACATCTCAACAATAATAGAGTCGTAGTTATAAAATCTGGTACTTGAATTTTGAATGATTAAGTTTCTAGATTTAAAGTTAATTTGGGAAGTCTCTTTAATATAAAAATTTACCCTTTTTTATTGTTTCAATTATATTTAAGAAAAGTAAAGTAAAAAACCTTAGGTTTCAGGAAACGTAATCAAATAATATTAATAGAAAAGGATATTCGTCTATGATAAGAGGAAATGGTTATTTTCTTTACTTAGAGGTTCCTCGAACGTTCATTTGAGTTTATCCGTAGGAAATTCGGTTAATTTTTAAATCTTATGTTTAGAGGACTAAGAATCGGGTTTCGGTACAGATAGTTTGACATGCATTACTAATGTAAATAAAAGGATCTATGTTAAAAATCTTTAGGTATATTCACTAAGTCTTTTTCTTTTACAAACACCATAGGTAAAGTGTAGGGGTTCCTTAGAAGAGACCTTTAAGTCAGTTAATAATAGTAAGATGATTTTTTTTCTTCAATAAAAATAAAAATTCTACCATCAGTACACACTTCCATACAACCATTGTTTCAAAACAAGAGGGAAAAGTAAAAGGTAGTAAGAGTGAAACAAAGGGAGGAAAACAAACGAACAAAACAAAAGTAAAAGCAATAGGTGATAGAAGTAAGTAGGATGGAGATAAAGTAGTGAGGTAGTGTTATAACCAAAAGAAACTCGATATCTCCTTCGTTTTACCTAAGATGAGGTACTTTTGGACTCTATATAAAGTAGACACCAAGTCTACAGATATTTAAGTAGAGGTCCGTCTTGTTGTCGAGATTCCACATCTTGTCGTTTTCGTTCTCGTTAAAGACGAAGGAGGAACATACATAACGGTACCTTTTTAGAGTTTGAAGCACATGTCCCATCTTAAAAATTTAATTAGCCATAAGGTCTACTCCAACGACTGTTGACTACGGACAGTCTGAAACCGATATTACACATGGGTCACCTCTTTTGTGTACCGTTCCGTGTAACACAAACGGTCTTGAACTGATACTGTTATTCCACCTCTCCATGTCTAACTCTAGTTTTTTCCCTTGACCATATCGTTGCACCCTCTTTTTTAATGAATTGGACTGTATTCTTATAAAATACTTTACTTGTAAGTCAAGGAACAATAAATGTCATATGAATTGTAAAATAAAGATGTCCCCTAATAAAGAGAAAACTATTAATCTTAGTATTAAAAGGGTAACGAACGATTCTTTTCTTAATGTACATTTAGAGGAACTCATATTTCTTGATACAGTATAAGTCGAAATCTTGAGGTCTTTGGAACAGTACCAGGGGTCGACTATCCTCCGAACAAGTTAAGTCACATTAAGTACTTATAGTAGTTTAGGTGTAATCTTTAGATTCTTAACAAATTTTTATTTAAAAGTCAAGAGTTTTAATAATGTTGTGACCAAAGACCAAAAATCGTTAGATGTACTAGTCTTTGTCGGATCCCAGATGCCAAACAACTCTACATTTATAAAGAACAAGATCGGTTTCATATATGTTTTATTTATAGAATTAAAACATGTAGGTTCATTTTAGTATGTTTCTATTAGACGTATTCTGTTAAAACGTAATTTATTTTGTGTCGTATTGACTAAAACACGTAATTTCAGTAGTATTATCGGTAATAGACCTAATAATTTTGTTTTTAGTCTGAAATATGTTGATTACCTATATTTAAATTAAACTATACAACGACATGTATAGACTGTAATTAGAGAACTAATTTAACAATTTCTTAGGAGAATTTTCATATCTTAACATATTCAACATACTTCGGGGTCTCGAAATGAAATAGAGTACTTAATTTTTATATGGGTAACGTAGATATCACATATAGAATCTCTGTAAAACAAAGATATCTATAATAGTATGTTGAAGGGTATTCTACAATAATTTTAAATTAGTACTTAAGAAGGTCTGAAAATCGTCCTATTATACAAATAATAAGAAAATTATCAATTTTATATGAAAAATAAAATGTCCTGAACAAAAACAAAAATCCTTAAACAGTCTTCAGATCAATTAGGTCTTTATATACAATTCGAAATACCTTTTATAAGTACCAGAATAGAATATTATACTGACTTTCTGACACTTTATTTTCGTCCACAATTTTTAATAGGGAATTGGTGGGTGTGTCGGGATCTAAGAAAGTGTAACGTCACAAACCACGAATTCCTTCAGGCACCCATCTCTTCTACAATAATAGGGAGGATGTGTGTGGGCAAAAGAATAAATGTTGTGATAGAGGTATATATATTCATGAACTTTGTGGTTGGGGAAAGAAAAATGATGAAAAACTTTAAGAAACCCTAAAACAGGTGTGAGATGATGTATAATGGAAAGATAATCTGTGTATATATCGATCAATATCAAATTGGACTTAACAAAAAACATTCATACTCAGATAGGTTTTCCAATAAACTACTTCTACGGAAAAGTTGATTTATAAAAACGAACTTTTGTCTCTTAAGGTATTTGTTGACCAGAAAGTGAGTTTAAGAAATATAATTACAAAGGAATTATTTATTTGTCTAATTATCAATTTCTATCAATTTGGAAGATATTTTGTATGTTTTTGTTCAATCGTATTTAAAATACTTTATAAATCTAGGGAAAATATACCATTTTTACAAAGGAGTTCACGTTATTTACTATCTGTATGGGAACACGTTTATTCAATTTGAATTAAATTTTTTTAGTCCAGATTATAAGTTACGATTGTAAATAAACAAATTCTTACATCCTGCCCCTGGAAGGACCACCGAGTCTCCAATTTCGCAGACGGACGTTACTCCCTCTGGACCCAAGCTAGGGACCCAACCCTTCTAGGGGACCTCTTCCTACAACGTTGGGTGAGGTCATAAGAACGGACCTCTTAGGGTACCTGCCTCCTCGGAACACCCGATATCAGGTGTCCCAGTGTTTCTCAGTCTGTGCTGACTCGCTGAAGTGAAAAGTGAATTCTTACATCCTGTTAGATTTTTTCCATTTTGGAATACATAAATATTTCAAAAACCTAAACCTAAACTAAATTGTTATAGTAAATACTATCAGTGTATATACACAAAAGGTTTATTTTAACAAGTGAAGTGATAAGTCTAGTTACGTGATGTAAACCCTTCATATAATTGAAAACAATTTTCTTTAATCTTTTTATTGGTAATTGATAGGTTTCACGAACGTTTCTACGGAACTAATAATTGGTTTATGTGTAATAACTCTTATATAGGATATCTCTGATCAATCCTGTTAGTGATTGATCCTGACAACCTAATTGGTTTGTTATTATCCATTAAGTTAGTGAAGACCAATTAAGTTTCCCTTGACTAAGACCGAGAAGATCTATAGAACCATTGTCCTTGAGCCAGTCTTATGTCTCGTTCAGGTAGGAAATATATCGTCTCCATCGTTCAGTTTATATAAAAGGTATATTAGGTTAGCTGTACACTTGATCTTAACACGTCCAGTGAGATTTGATACGAAAATCCAAGAGCAATAATTCGAAAGATAGTAAAACATGATTTCAATTTTTTTTATACCTTTTAATTTTGGTAATCATAAAGTCTCGTTTCTTGTGTATCTGATCTTTTTTATTTAAGTCGTTTTTGTTTTGTTTTGTTTTTAAAAACTCAGACTGATTTTTATTTTCTTTGTCGATCCTCATTTATGAGTAATTGGTGTTGAAAGTCCTTTTGTTGAGAAATATTTCTTATGTCGAGTCTTAATTTACCCAATATACGAAAATAAAAGCAGGGTTTCGTTAATAGAGAATTCTTCAACAAAACAAATAAAAAGGAGGTTCAATTATATTTCGTGTATATTAATTTTCCTTCTCTTTAAAAAATTTCCCTCTTTTTTGTTATTCAATATTTACAGAAGAAATACTTTAATTTCACTTAAGGAAATTTTTTAGTGGAATATGTCTAGTATCCTTTTTTATTACTTGGATTATAAAGTCAGATCTTAAGTTGTTCCTTCTCACTCCAACTGAAATGTCAGTTAACGTACACGATTTATGTTACTTCCTTTTTGACCGTTGATCAATAGACTATATGGGTGATGTGGAATGATAACTTTTTTTACTACTACATACTGTACGCCTTTTCTGAGTTGATCTTTTTTAATATGGTACCACGAGATTGTTTTCTCCGTTACTTCTATTAAGACACCAAAAAAAATTTCTACGGTTTTTTAATTATTCTGCACATTTCTCACCTTGTCGACTTTGTTATGTTATAGAAAGTTTAATTCATCAGATGTGCATTTTGATTTATCGGTCCTTTAAAAAGTATCTTGACGAGGGAAGGTTTTAACTGTAAAATTGTTTGACTGCCTAAAGAATCATAAGCCTATCACTTTATAGATGAGTTTTTTGAAAAAAGGAAAAAGAGAAATTTCAAACGAACTAGAATCTTCGAGTAGAAGCGTTTTGAACGTCCCTTCGAAAGAATCCTTATAATATAATTAATCGGTCTCCTTTTTTATTAAAGAATCTTTATCATTCTAATAGAATTGTAGTTTACTGACACATTACAGTACACTATACCTTTATATAAATATGAGAGTATCGTGACTTAGCACTGAGGATAAGTTAAAGTCAGAAATACTTTTTTTTAACACGAGGTTATACGACGAGATTAAAATAAGAGACCCACAACGAATAAACTTGATCAATTCGGAAACTGAACTATTTAGAGATTGAACAACGGGTTTGGTCTATTCCATTCGTCATCTTGACCTGAAAGGACTGAGGTGGAAGACAGGAGTAGAAAATAGTTTAAGAAGTAATTTTTGATTATCTTTGTACGTAAATTAGTAAAATATATTGAATTCGTTCCAGGACTCTCTTACAAGTACAAAAATAAGTAAGAGAAAAGTCATAAGAACAACTTTAATGTAAATCAACAAAGATAAAAAAGAACAACATTTATTTCTATCGTAAAACGAACTTAAAGTTGACCTTTTCGTAAAACCCTTTAAAAGTTACTTCCAAGTTAGGTATTCATTTTAGAATTAACCGTCATTCATATAGTATATTTTAAAACTTTCAAAGACGGATAGAGAATATATGAAGAAATTTGTGTGTTGATTTAGTACCTTTGTATATAGAACACAATCATTTTTATTGATATCTAATTAAATTAGTTTCTTCATTTCTGTGCTAGAATAAAAGTGACCGAATTTAAATAGAAAAAATAAAAAGAAATTACTTGATTTCGAGGAAGTCAAAGTTTGATAATTAAACTATTAATACAAGGACAAATGTATTATCGATAGTTATAATCATAGTTATAAAACATTAATACATAAATTTTTTTGTAAATTTACTAAAAGATCCTCAAAAGACAGGACGGTTTATACGAACCTCCGAATAATACTTCAAGACAATACGTCTAAATAGAGTTTCAATTAAGTTTGTGTCTATATGTTTACTTATCCTTATAATCTACCCTTTTCAAGAATTCATACTAAGTATTTATATAGTTTATTAAATATACCATATATGTAAATAAATTATTCTTCTTACTAAAACAAAAATCAAAAGGGAAGGGATTCTACGTTTTACGCTTAACCAGAATCTATATGCGTTACTGTTTATGTATTCATTTATAGGTGCTCATTGTAGGTGTATCTTTGGAAAGTTATATGTTTTTCCATTGAGGATGGAGGTAGAGGCCTAGGACTAGGACGTAGACCCTCCTTTTTTCCTTCATTAAACAAAATCGAATTTTTTGTATAAGTTTCTTATAAATACTTGAAAATTTAATTTAGGTTTTATTTAAATTTTATTTATGAAAGAGGTAATATATAATTATATTAACTTTTTAATGATTGTAAATTGAACTTTTTGTAAGTATAGTTACATCAAATTATAGACATTATATCGAATATTTTAGTTAAGAGATAATAAAAGTAGAATTTAAAGTACTTGTTACATAATAAGTCGAAACCTTGATTAAGAGTTTGAACTGATATATTTTTAAAAGTAAAAATAAAATCAGTTCTACTTATACCACGGTAATTGTTTTTTTAATTTTTGTTCTACGAATATTGTTAGTCACTTTAAATCTTTAATTCATCAGATTCTGAACACCGCTTATGAGTATTAATTCCGAATATAAGAACATGTAACGTAATGTTTCCCTTTTTGTCAAATTTCTACTTATAGAAAAATATATTCTCGATTATGCAAAAGGTTTATGGTGTTAAGACCTTCTCAGATAGACATATTTGTCGTAGATGATAAAAACTTTAAGTTTTCCCACTCGAAGTCCAAACGCAAACACTAATTTTAACCGATATGGGATCCTCTACAACCGTCTCTTCTGTTATTGGAGAGAGACGGAAGGAAAAGGAGGTCAGGAAAGGGGAGGGAGAGTGTATTGATGTTGAACCCTTTCAACAGTTAAAGACTGTTGAGTAAAGGGTCTTTGTAAGTCAAAGAAGTCAAGTCAAGTCAAGTCAGCGAGTCAGCACAGACTGAGAAACGCTTAGTGTCGTGTGGTCCGGAGGGACAGGTAGTGGTTGAGGGACTCAAGTGAGTCTGAGTGCAGGTAGCTCAGACACTACGGTAGGTCGGTAGAGTAAGAGACAACAGGGGAAGAGGAGGACCGGGATTAGGGAGGTTCGTAGTCTCAAAAAAGGTTACTCAGTTGAGAAGCGTACTCCACCGGTTTCAAAACCTCAAAGTCGAAGTCGTAGTCAGGAAGGTTACTTGTGGGTCCTGACTAGAGGAAATACTACCGGACCAATCAACCTCAGTTTTAGTAACTCAGAGGTAAACGAAGATGGACAATTCACCTCTGTAGTGGAAGGAAGACGGAGGGGGGTGAAGGAAGGTAAGATTTATGTAAACCCATACATAAAAATTACAATTATTACCCTTTATTCTGATTATAACCATATAATTATGACCATAAGAAACAGACTTACCGGAAGTAAAATGTAACTTAAGAGTCGGTCTCAAGTTCTCGGTATAGTTTACGGTACAGATACTTAAACACAAACAACAAAATCTGGTTAATTTTATTTTATGATGATCAAACGGAGTTACTGTGAAATAACTTTTCGTGAGTATCTTTCTCCGTACTACATACTTTTAGATATCTTCTGACTGTGTCCTTCTTACTTACGGAGCGATTATTAAGAGGAACAGTAATACAATCTGTAATCGTGACAGTACTTCCTCGTCGACAAAACTTAACAGTCGGAACCACCTATGGGTCTGATTGTATAAGTATTCTAAATTGTAAAATAATTTAGTTTCGGAGTTCAGTAATTGACGAATGTACTGATTCCTCTTTCAGAAACCCAGTCCGAGAGGAAGGGAATTTCCGTTCAATTAACCATTTTTTTTAAAGTATTAATTTTGGTGAGAACCATTTGCATCTGAGTTTATTCCTAAGATTAATAAGTTAAACTGACCAAATTCTCTTGTCTCCCTTTTTCCGACTACGTAAGTAGAGTTGTCGTCCTTCTCTCAGGACAGTTGACTTGACTCAGGATACAGTGTCTTGTTAGTGAAAACCTACCTTGTCACGAACTTACCAGTTTCAACCATTTCAGATGAAAAACATAGAAAAGTGTCGATCTTAAAATTGACTGAAGTAAACTTAATTAAACTTTCGAATTCAATATTTTAATGGATATTTTAGTAGTCTTCAATTATTGTCCGACATAATAACATCGTAAATACGTAAGATGGAAACAAAATCAATGTGCATATATCGAAGAATAAGGAAAGGTGATTCTCACATTTGTAGAAATTTAGTTCTTGGTACAGAATAAGTCGAGGGATGTAAATATATTATGTGGATTCTCCTTTACGTATTTTCGAATACCTAAGGTTTGAGGTTTGTATGAGTAACCTATCGTAATCCTTATAATAAGTTGGTAAGATTCGAATGACCAGGAGATTAGTTACCCATTACAGATAGGAGGACCTGATAAAACTCCTATTGACGTGTTACCGTGTAAAATTTACGAATAGTGATACAGACCTTGTATTATTAATTTTAAAACTCACTTGTAGAATCGATAAGTAGATATACAAAAGATCATTGATGTATATCGACCTCTTTTAGTTCTTTTTACCGTCATCATAAAACCGAACATAATGGGTACATACAAAGATTTTTAAGTTGCCCGTACTAGGAATTCTTGTAAACACAAACTAAACTCGGTTTAATTCATCGATCACTTCTGTCTCCTTCTCTGACTTTTTTTTTTTTTTTACCAGTGAATTTAGTACCGGAATTCACTTCAGTTCACCCGGAATGCTTTGAAATGATGTTTGTTTCGATCACTTCCACTACCTTAAGGTCGACTCGATGAAGTTTAGGATTTTCTACTACGACAATCTCACGACGTAAGTACAGTCATTTAAACGTTTTGAATCGTTACCGATCTCCTGACCTTGTCCAGTCAAAAGTTAGATTGGGGTTTCTTTCCGTTAAGATTTATTACGAGTTTGATGGTATGTTAACGTATGTAAAGTGTACGATCGTTTCATTACGAGTTTTAGGAAGTTCAATCCGAGGTTGTCATGCACTTGGTTCTTTAAGGTCTACAAGTTCGACCAAAATCTTTTCCGTCTCCTTGGTCTCCAGTTTAGTGGTTGTAGACGACCTAGTATCTTTTTCGTTCCCCTAAGGTCTTTTTTGTAGATGAAGACGAAGTATCTGATGTGATTTCGGAAACTGATACACCTAGTGTTGTTTGACTTTATAAGTAGTTCTCTACCCTTATGGTCTGGTGAATGAACGGAGGACGCTTTGGACATACGTCCAGTTTTTCGTTGTCGATTTTGACCTGTACCTTGTTAGTTGACCAAGGTTTGACCCTTTCCTCATACAGTTTCGACATATAACGGTCAAACGTTTCACATAATACACTTTACGGTCCAATCTACTGAGTGTTCGACCTTGGTTCTAACGACCCTCTTTATAGTTATTGGAGTCTATTTGTCTACTATGGTGAGATTATCGTCTTTCACTTCTCCTTGACTTCTCGGAGAAGTACTTTCATATTCTCCTCTCACTTTTTCGACCAAATTTTGAGTAGTAATTTTTTTTTTTTTGATTCTAGTACAGTGGGCCAGGATAGTGAAGTACTGGTTATCTACCCCTTTGTTACCTTTGTCACTGTCTGAAATAAAAGAGCCCGAGGTTTAAGTGACGTATACCACTGACGGAGGTGTTTTAATTTTCTTTTCGATACTGTTTGGATCTGTCACATAATTTTTCGTCTTTGTAGTGAGACGGTTATTTTCAAGTATATCAGTTTCAATACTAAAAAGGTCATCAGTAAATGTCTACACGTTCAACCTGGTATTTCGTTCGACTCACGGTTTCTTAACCACGAAAGTTTGACACTACGACCTCTCCTGAGAACTCTCAGTGCACCTATCGTTCTTCTAGGTTGGTCAGTTAGGATTTCCTTTAGTCAGGACTTATAAGTAACCTTTCTGACTACAATTTCGAGTTCGAGGCCGACTGAGTGACCTTTTCTGGGATTACGACTTTTCTAAATCCCGTTTCTTCTCTTCCCCTAACTGTCTCCTACTCTACCAAGCTACCACAGTGACTGAGTTACCTGTGACTCAGACTCGTATAAGACCCTCTATCACTTCCTGTCCCTTCGGGTCTTGCGACGCCAGGTACCCCAGTGTTCCTTAGTCTGTCCTGAGTCGTTCACTTATTATTGTTCAGTTCCGTAGTAATATTTTAGGACTACCCTTCGAAATTACCAAGAAACGAACGATATTTTACTAAGTAGAACCGTTTAGTCTCTGTTCATCGGATGATTTCGGAATAATCACTTTCTCTTTGGATTCTTTTCTTCGGTACAATAACCTGGACTTAGATCTGAGAATCAGTTTTGTAAAGAATATTCCGTTTTTTCTCTTTGACTGTCACTCCGATAACTCGTCTGACGAGTTATCCTTTTGTAAAAGGTCTATTTTTTACTCAACATTTAAGTTACATTACATTATTTATATTTCAATAAAATTATATTCAAAATACAAATATAGAAATATAAAATCATAGTTATATTTAGATGATGACGGAAAATAAGAATCTTTGGTGTTGAACGGTAGAGGTAAGTTACAGTTTGTCGTAATTTTTGACGTTTTAGATACTTCTTTTATTCTTAGAGAAAATCTAGTTTTCAGTCTTGAGGTCAAATCAGTCTGGACCAATTAGTTTTAATGAAACCAGGGAGGTAGTAATAAGTCTAGTTTTGAGAAAATCTAAATGTGCAGTTACCTTCTACGTAAGTCGTTCTGGTTAAATGATTAATTTAGGACATCTTTAAATTCAGACACTTATTCGATCCCTACCCAATGAGTCAACACTAAGTTACAAGATGAACCAATTCATAAAAGTATCATATTGGTTATTTAATGTCTGATCTTGACTTATTGACTTACTTAGTTTTCTTACACTAACGTACACGACTGTTTTTGAACCTCCAACCGTTCATTCGTTGTCTCTAAAACGATGGGTTGTAACAATTGGTTTGGTATTGAGGTACTGACGAATAATACTGATAGGTGACTAGAAGTAACGGATAACAGTCTCTGTCTGTCTATAGGATACACTGAGACTTACTCATTTAGGCAAGGAATCATGAGATCATAAACGGATGTATAAGGACCAAGACTCTAATTCTCCAAGGAAAAAAGGATAAGGTAAACAGGATTTCACAGTAAAAAGTCATCGATACTGTCTAACTAAAAAATATTAATCAAACGAGGAACAGAAAGATAAAAGGGGTACGAATGATATCATGACTCATCGTACCACCGGGAGGAGAAAAGGATGACTCTTTCTACCATGTTCACCGTTACTAGATAATCGAGGTCGTTTGTTCTTTTACCACGTGGTTAAGTTGAACGGAGAGTTAGTGGGAACGTCCTTCCTGTAGGTGTAACAGTTTCTTAGTTTGTCCTCTTTTTTGATGAATTTTTGGTCTTGGCTTCTCAGATGCAGTAACGAGTGTTCCTTTCTATGGAAAGAAAAGACGATTAAGAATCTTTGAAACCATCAATGGTCACGTTTGACGTTGTCATAATAGTTGATGATTGTTAGTTATCCGGATTCTATTAGAAAAAATTTCTTATACTCTGACAAAGAATCGAGTAAATGGTGAGACGAGGTCGGTGGTATGTGTACTAGAAATTATATTAAGGTATCACAATAGATTCTCCCTGAAAAGTTATTTTATCTGGAAAGAACTGTAATAAGATATAAAGGAAAAAACTTCTTTTTTCCTATATAGTAAAATTACTATTATTATTATATATTAATAATAAAAAGAATTTATACGAACATAGTAGTCTAAGGAGATTTTAATACTGAGTGTCTTTCTACGAATGAACGGTAATCCTTATTTAAAGTTTCCTATGATTTCAAAGAAATTATATACACTAAAATTACAGTTCGGATTGGACTTTTACGTCGAAGTAAAATATCGTAACCAAATGGTTCAACCCGAAACAGGAAGAACAAAAAAGAGAGAAGGACATTATGATAAGTCGAGATTATTGGTAACATGCGTCTTCCTTTTGGACTTTTTGATTTCTCGTGTTCTTCCACGAGAAGCAGGAATGAAAGAAACCTCGTAAGAACCATGTCATACTGATTTTTCAACACACCCTAGGGTCCGAGTGATCACCAAGATCTTTCCTGTCTACAGAAATCTTCAGTACAAGTAGGGGTTATATAAGAAGTTACATTAGACGAGTCACAATTCTTGTCGTAAAACATCTCGACCATTCTAATCCGTGTAGAATTGGAAGTTTAGGTTTAGACGTTTGACGGACAGGAGGTCGTTTGTTAGGATAACAATATTTACTAGTTTGTTTGTTTTAAATAAGGACGTATCTAATGAAAGATATATAAACCGTTGACTCGTCAGTTAGATCTAAAGATTAACAATAAGTTACAGACATGAAGTAATTTATCATAGACATAATTTTAGATGGTTATAGGAATACCATCTAAATAGAAGGAAGGTCTTTATTGAACTTTACATTTCTCTGTATCTTATCCTTATTACGAACGAACTATGTTTTTATATTCTCCGAACAGATCGGTTATATATCAGACTTAATAAATAGACCTATTATTATTTGTCCTGTATTGTCCTTTTCGTTCTGTACCAAAAACCTAAGTCTTAGGTAAGGTTTCCAAAAGTCCTCAGTAGTCCTAGTGTATGTATGGACACCGTGTCCTAGGAAGTCTGTGGTGGTCATAGAGTGAGACGACAAACGTGCGTCGGACGGCGTCTATTGTGAGTAAGACTATCGAGAGGGGTAACCTTGGTGTGTGTCCGTGTATCAGTGACAACGTGACCCCTCCTGTGTCTACATTCGGACACCAATCATGACCCCAAATGTACGGAGACTGTAGAACTTGTCTTTGGTAGTAAATGTTTTCTTTCGTGAACAGAAGTAAAAGTCACTAGGGGTAACATAGGTCGTTCAGAAACTGGAACATTCTTATAGTAAGTTTCTATATGTTTTCGTTACAGGTCATTCGGTTGACCAGTAGACTAAGTCTACCCCCCTTTAGTCGAAGATTTAGTCCTTTTAGATTCTTTCACTATCCTGTTCCTTATTATTTTTCTATATTGTTGTTTTCGTAGTTATAATAAATGAAAAAAAGACTATATACCGGGTAGACCGAACCATCTTTTTTACTCTTGTACAATACTGTAAGATCGATAAGTTTTTATCACAGATAGACAAAAACCTCGTCTTGATATATCGACTTTACGGTTTCTTGAGTCAATGAGAAATCATACAACAAGGAGGCAACTTAAACTTAGAAATGTTTAAGAATTTATAAACCTATTCTGTAGACTTAAAGATTAATTTCAAAGTATATAGAAATATAGTAACCTATAACTGTCTCTATGTCACATCTTTCTTTGTTGTCTGATACATTATGTCTTTTTTTCAGTTGATGACTTGGTATACAATTGAACTAACTGATAAGTTTTCATACTCATAATTACATATACAGTATTTTGTTTTTCAAGTAAAATTTTGTTCAAGGAAGGTTTTTACATATGTAAAATATTACCTTTAGTCCGTTGGATGTCCCATATGAGTAATATAGTATTAGTGTGACATTCCGGAATCTCTATGAACCGATACAAGATATGGACGATTAATATGGTCACTATGCTAATAGAGTACTAACGATGATGACTACCCGATGTAACAAATTAATATTGTTTACATTACTAGTTCTGTTAATAAATATTTATGAGTGGGTACGGTCTTTAATTCATGTCATTCCGTTTAGTACGTATACGTGTGTACACTTTTACGAAAAGACAAAGATGAATTTTATGAACCTAAAAACTAGACGATTAAGTATTGTATATTTCATTTGGTTACTAAATCGTTTTACCGATCCCAAAATTAGAAATATTATTATAAAGATTTTTAGAGAGCTTTCAGTTTAAGTTGAGTTCCTAAAAATGTGTTTTCTCGTTTAAAATTTGTGTCAATATTAGACTACTATTTGGATTCCAAGTAAAAGAGTAAGATAAAACAATTATATAGACATGAAGGAAAGGGTTAGTTGGTAAATCGAGAATGGGAAACGGAAATACATTATTAATTAAGTTTAGTAAAAAATTTACTATATTGTGTTACAAGAGACTTTACTTTTAAAAAACTCAGACTGAAACGTAGACAATAACTTTTTGAATTTATGTTAAAAGTGATTATCAATGCATCATAAGAGGGTTATCATTTAAGTTCAGCATACTGTGAGTATTAGTGGTATTGACGATTTTTCCATTAAATCTGTGGTTTAATATAATATAGATAAATCTTTAATAAATATATACTAATCTAACTTTATAAAATTTACACTGTATAAAAATTTTAGAAATAAAGATCAAAGACCAGATCAATAAGACCTTCAAAGATAGGGAAAGGTATCAATGTAATATACCGAGTACCTGAGTCCGATAGATGTAATAATATAAACTTTTGTGAAACTATCCTTTGAAAAGTGAGTACTCCTAGAAATTAAGTTATCCGTTGAGTGAAAGGTTTATATGTATATGGACTTTTAACTGGGTGGTATTTTGACTTGTGAAAATAGTGATGACCTTTTTTTTCGTTAATTTTTTACAGTCATTTCTCAATTCAAAAGGTTATTTGTCATGACTTCTCTGTAGTTTATGTACACGTACCACGACTACAGTCTTGACACCGGTCCTTCCGTCCACCTACCAGGTCACAAACTATTTACCCGACACAAGTCCTAGTCCTGTTACATCCCTCCTAGATGCTCCTGGGTGATTCTGATGACTCTTGTACCTTCTGTCTGGTCTTTTTCACTTGTCGACCATTGTATCAGTCATCTGAACGACTGGGAAAGTCATCCGTCTACTCTTAGTATTAATGACGTTTACCGACCCGATCAATCGAGGAGTACGGACACAGGATCGTAAAAACAAGACCCAATGGAAAATTAGAAGTAGAGGTTGGGACCAATGTTATAAAACACATATCTACTAGACCTAAGTGTAAAAGAAGAAACATTAGGGATCTTAAAGAGATAAATAGGAAAAGTAGATGAAGACATCTAATAAGTCTATAACAGTCATCTACCCCTCACTCCCCATCCTTCATAAATAATAGAGACAGTTCACGATCATGTGTTACGACTATACGTAGAATTTTATGCTTTATTTGACTATTTCACGAGTATACGGTGAAGACTCCCTACCTCATTCGGTTTACACTTGTCACGATTTTTGTCTCGACGGTTCAAGGTACGTGTTCGGTTTTCCCTCTAAACATACCTCAACTTTTCTCGAATTGACATCTAATAGTCGTGCGACAAAAACCGGGAATCATGGTACTGAACGTGAGTAATTTTACTTATTGTGTGCCTCCTTCATATGAGATTTAGTGATTCCGAATCTTCACCTTCAGAGCAGGGTATAAGAGGGTAAAGACTCACATCCTGGAACACATATAGTGAGTCGTTATTTTATAAATTGTTCAAATATCGAGCCAAGGGGGTAAACTTTACCAATTGACCCCGTAAACCCTCCTAATTGACTCAGTACAAAGTTTTACGAAACCTTATAAGTAAATATTTTTCTTTACATTTAATAAACAGAAAGTGCTGTATATGAAATTGATCGTCTCAATGGTAGATTGTACCTGTGGTTCCGTACGTACAGATTTTAACCTTTTTATTTCCTTTTGTCCGTTGGGATGCATATTTTTACTCGAATGATGATGTAATTTTATACGGATTAAAACTTTTAAAAAAAAATCACCATTGGTACTTATAAAGAGTCAAAGTCTCTTTCCCTGTCTAAGTCTACAATCCACTGAACGATTTCCGGTGTAACAACCGACCATCCTCTCTTTTTGTTCTGAGTTCGGGTCTACCAATTCGAGTATTTACATACACAACAGGTTTGAAGGAGAGTCCCCTTTTCACTAAGACGAAAGGAAGTCTACAAAATTTTTAGAATTCAAATAAAAGGTTGAAACACAAAAAGTCACTTACTAAAACAAGGTTTTAAAGGTGTAACGAATTCTTTCGTCGTTGTACAATATGTTCACTTAAGTTACTGAACTACGAGATCTTATATACCTTAAACAAAACGATGTTTACTTCTTTTTTAAGTACACTCTTCAAAAAGTATACTAGATAACGAACAAACTAATTATTCTTAAAGAAAATTGACTCTAAAGTCGTAAATCCTCGATACGTATTGAATATAAAATATATAACAGTCGTGGAAGGGATCAGACCGTACATCTTCCGCGAGGTGTCTACAATTCACTTAAGACAATATAAGGGTGAACAGTTTCCGAATCCTTATTACCAAATCCTATACCGTACAAAGAGAAGGTTTTTTCGTTCTCTATTTTTTTAGACGTATACAGGGTTAGGAAACTAGTAAGGTATCCATTGAAAATGAAGAGACACTGATGTAAAAAAGTACACCTTAAAAAAAATACTAAAATTTGTTCACCCGTCCGGACATTGATACCATTTTCGCTGAGTATACTGAAGACTCCGATCCAGTAATTTCCTACATCGGAGATGGACCGAGAAAGAGTGAGAGACCTACGAACGAACGGGAAATTTGGGTCAGTGACACGATTCTCCTTCCGGTTTGATCAGGTTTGTCTCTCTAGATGTACCTCTTCCTGGTTTCAGGGGTCAACTGTCAGGTTATATGCTCACTCAGGACTCTCTTGGTTCGGAAACTCAAGGGAGGGGTCGAGTCGATTACGGTTCTCCTCGTCTCCACTCTACGAAGGTAATTCGGGACAGGTTGACGTCTAAGTACTCACTTTATTTACAAGTAACAAAACTCGGTGATTCAAGACTCGTTAGACAAAATGTTAAGATGAATGACCTTGATAACGTCTAGATCCCGTATCGAATAATTCACTTTTGTTAGTTTAATTTACTATAAACATTTTGTATTCCGAAGTGGTATAAAAATTTAATATTTCACTAGTAACTAGTATGTATAATTAACTAAACTAGTCACCATAGATACTTATCTACGTAGACACTGAAGTGAAGGAGAGAAGGAAGAAAATAGGTAAGTCGGGCGGTCGGTCGGTCGGTCGATCGGTCGGTAACCAGGTAGGTGACAGAGATTTAAAAGCAGGGTACCAATAAATGGTCCTACTGGTCCTAGGGTAAACCATACGTCTTTCGTTCCATTCTACGTACTCTAACGTCCGATAAATACCTTAAGTATAGTAGTAGATTCTTAATCAACATGATAAAAAATATAGTTCAACATATATTATTTAACCATGAAAACAACAAGAATAATTACAAAAACAAACATATACCCGAAGGAATTACCGAGTCGTGATTTCTTATACGGACGGTTACGGACGGTTACGTCCTCTGTCTCCAAGACAGGGACCCAGTCCTTCTAGGGGACCTCTTCATTTACCGTTGGGTGAGGTCCTAACAACGGACCTTTTAGAGTACGTGTCACTGATTTGTTGGTGTTGTAGTACAGGATCTTTTTTTAATCTAAACCACAGTTTCCTGGATCTAAGAACGACATCCTAGTGGTGAATCAACATTCAATAAATATAAATATTCGGAATTAGAGGAGTAGACATTTTCCTCCTTTTTTATTAATGGAGTGAGTCTATACTCTTTATTTACTCTATTGTACAAACCTACCATCTTGTACTAATAATGTTTAGTAGATTCTCTCCACTTCTATTTATAAACAAGTGGAATTGCAAGGTCATCATTAAGTTTGACCTTTTGTAGCTAATGTGTGTGTATATGGGTTATGAGAAAATTCAACTAGAGAGTCGGTCTTTGGTGTCAAACGTGGGGTAAAACTTATCTTCTTAAACCTGAACATAGACTTTAGTCCTCTTTATCTCATCTACTGAATTCGACTAGATCTTGTCATATATCCTTTTACCTAAAAAGTCCTGTAGACGGAAAAGTAGTCTGACTCGTTTTGTCTTTTTTTAAGAGTTTAATTAAACTTTCATAACCTTTATGACTCAGTTCTATGAGGATCGAATTTTATAGCTTAGATAAAAAGAAACGTGTTGAACATGTAAAAAGAAACTAGAACTTGAATTAAGTCGGTGAGATATAAGGACCATGCACGTCTCAGATTTAAAAGGTGATCCCCTTACAAATAAAAGTGGACTGTCTGACTGTTGATAACGTTTCGTGTTTGATTATCGTCGTCATTAGATCATCATTCAAATTTTACGATGTCCGTAATCCTTTTCTTGTAAATGTAAAATCAAAGAATAAGTTTGAACGTAAGTGAGGGAATCGGGACAGGGGACATTAGATAGGGTGAATTGTTAATAGATTTAATTACTGTTTACATTGACCGATTGGTTTACGTGTTTTTCGTATTTATAGAAACAACTATTTTCAAAATGATTTTGAGAAACACGTTGGACTTTTGACTTAGGTTAAAGAAATTTTTCTTTTAATATATAAAAGAAAATCATCGTACGTAGGTAAAAATTAAAATACTTGAAAAAAAAAAACGGAGAACCACTTTAGAACAAGATGAATACCGAAAGGTAAACTCCTTGTAAGAAGAACCAAGTAAAATATAGCAAGTACCCAAATGTAGGATACAGATGGGAACCCATGCTTTTATTCTATATAAAGACCCTTAATGTTTGATTTTTCTTTTTTTTAACTATTTTAGGACACCCGAAGATTAATTATTAAATAGGTTGAATAAAAGGGGAGTCAATTGCGAACCCCTTTCATACTGAACGTCCCAAGAATACGAGGTAGAGAGAGTTCATCAAGTGACTCTCTTGTATTAATTTAACAAGTCATACCGACCTCTGGAATCTTTAACCATAACATACTTATAATTTATACGTACTTACAAAGGTTTTGAGATCATACCAAATTTCTGATATCATGCCCGCGTCGTTACGCATGGATGACCCATCACCACGTGACATGTTCATAGTCGACAAATAATTAAAAGAATCTTTGTTCTTTTATTACAGGTTCTTCAAAAATCGAGTAAATATTCGGTAAGTTTGGTATAAATTTACACTTAAGGGAAGAGAGATAGTGACCCTCCACTGTAATTAGATTTTATAAATTTAAAGTAGTTGTTAAGATTTATAATGTATATCAACCGGGAGGTTTAGACTCCCGGTCTCTAAGTTGTTGTAAGTCTCTAAGTGGGTTGAAGTCTCACTTTTATAAACTCTTTTTCTAAGGTCTCTCAAGATTTGTCGTTTTGAACTTATACGGTGAATGGTCGTTGATTAAACATAAATGAAACATAAATGCTACAAATGTAACGGATATGTAATGTATTATTTATTAGATCTCTACTGTTTCACATGTACTCCTACACGTATCCAATTTATATTTAAGATGTATGAAAATATATTCTCTGAACTCGTAGGAACCTAAAACCATGAACACCACCATCTATGACTCACTGGATACCTATGACTCACCTATCACTCACTGGTGACTTGATATTGTTTAAAATCTGAACTTAAACTTAAGATTATAAACTAAACAAAATATAGGAAAGACTAAAAAAAAAGTATTAAACGAATGTTGGAACCTTTTCAAAAGGGATGGGGGTCATATATCAAAGGAATTACCCTTATAAAAAACAAACTTTGAATAGAACCTAAAGTACACATAAAATTTTTCATTAAGTTATTGTGAAATTCTATAGTCATTCGTAGATATTATGAACTTAATATTTTTTACATAACTTTCTCTTTTGAAAATTGTAAGTGTACCATCTTTCGTAAACAATCTAGTACTGATATTATTACTCTAACTCGAGATAGAAATTTTTTTATGATTATTAGGTCAAAACTATTGTAGTGACCCGTTAGAGAGAAAATTAAAAATACAAAAATTGTAATCCGTTTCGTGTAAAAGGAGTCCAAATACTTTACTGAAAACAGATAAACGTAAGAAAACCTAAGGATCCTTAACATTAACTTACGCCATAGGTACTTTTCAACTGTTCATGATTATTCACAGTACTAAAGGTTAGATCGTGTCATCAAAACTTCAGTGTAACTATTCCTCAAGTAAATTTTTGAGTTGATCTAACGGTTTTATTATTTTGGGTTATGGTAATTTTGTCTCGTTATACTAGGTTTCTTCTATCGGAGTTAGTTGTCTTGTTTTCATATTTAGGTGTGAAGAAGTTGTTGTTAAAACCGATAATACAACTGAATATCATACGTACAATCTTCCCTGTGTCTTTGATGAAAGGACAACTATGTGGTTTTCCTGTTGGACTTCGAAAGATGGAGGTCACCGTAAATATTGATACCGTGTATGTAAAGAGGATTTTCGACACAGAAAAACTGTAGTCAACCGAGAGAACGGTCATGAAGACAAACTACGGTCGAAAGGAGAATCGAACGTATCGATATTTGACGGTTCACTACCCGACATTTTCTTCTAGAGACGAAACGTCAGAGTAATCATTTAGTCTTCTACGTTTATACTCTAAAGAATGGAACTTGACTGTCTGCGTACAGTGTCACAGAGGTTAAGAATTTGTAAGTGGTAGTTTAAATGTCCACAATCACAGTGTCTCCTTCTCTAGTAAAAGAGACAGTAGTATTGGAGTTTAAATTTCTCTTGTACGGTCAGTAATTTATAATGTCTGAACTTGTTGTTGTTGTTTTCTTTATAGGACTTCGAAATTTTCTTAACGGGATTTAAAATTAAGGTTGTTGGTGTCGACATGATGTTCCAGTAAGAAATGACTATTGGATTTTTTTTAAGATCAATTCACTAATTATGATCAAAGAGAAAGTGTTAAGAAAAGATCAGTCAACAGAAACTTATAAGAAAAAAAGAAAAAACTACTACGATAAAGTAAAATCAAACCCAATCATGACCGTCACCATTCACTTATAAATTGTAACGAAGCATCAAGGTAATAAAAAAGAGTAATTCATCTGATATCAAATACTGGGAGTTTGAAGTGTAAAATCTTTTCTCAACCACTACCAGAGTCTTACAGGAAAGTAATAAGGAGGTAAAAATTAGTAAGGAAACGAAATTCTAGACGTTGTTGGGGAATAAACCTTAAAGAGGTCTGTGTCTCCTTTGTTTCGAGGTTATTATTTCTATTTGTCCGTGTCACAAAAAAGACTACCAGACAGACTGAGTTTGCTTCTAACTAGTGGAGGTTCAATTGTCCCCATCTCCCCTATGTCCAAGAACGATTAGACGGACCTTTTGGTCAAAGAAAAGAAATCAAAGACGTTTAGGGACAATCCATAGACCATTATTACGTAAAGAATTGACAGTAGGGGTTAAAGTATAATCAATCAATAAAGGATTTTGTCATGGTATCGATCCCTACTTTGTTTGACCAGTACAACCCAATGTTTAGATAATTGTAAAGTTTATTGACTAAACCGTCCAGTGAATTATAAGGATACCATTTCGTGGATTTTTCACTAATCCATGGACGTTTCACCCTGAATCAGAAAGGTTTTATTGTATCTACGTGCGTACTCGGTACTCATTCAATTTCTTTCGTACAAATCGAAATACTTTTACGGTTTAAATCTTTAAGGGGGTTTGTCTTGTTTCCGTTATATAACTGGGTTTAGATTGTCCCAATGTTTAAAGTTGAGCAGAAATTTTTCGTGTTCGGTGTACTACATATTAGTAAAAGAAGTACCTTAAATGTAGTCAGTGATGGGTCGTACCGTATAAGAAAATGGGATACTCAATGTCAACCAGTAAGAGAGAAGAGGTTTCAATGTATGTGAAGTCGAGCGTATGTAGGGATTTTCGGTGACATAAGTCTCGATCTAAGTTGAAGCCGTCTTAATATATATGTCCTCTACTTTTTAATGTATGTGTGACCGATTTTGATCTTGTCTGGTCTGGATCCCCTGTTATAGGTCCGTACGATTACCTCAAATTTTACGGGGTTTGTGGTGTTAGCGCGGCCATCAATACCCGACAGTACGACTTTCCGCTTCGATGAGCTTGTCACGTCGTTGAGGATAGGAGCCGAGGATAAATTAATCCTCTGAAATCGTCTTGGTTCGAAAGGTTCGAGAGCGTAAGTCTGAGACTTCCCTGGGTTCGTTCGTTCTTCTCGCAGACTGCGTGAGGTTCCTTCGGACGGGTCTTTACCTCCTCGGCCGCGGGTGAGCCCAGCCAAGGCGGGAGGCGGGCGGATACCCACTCGGACACCCCGGAACCAGTATGGGTGGGGTCGGACCCTCTGCCTGCTTTCTAAGAACAGAGTTGAAGGAAGCTGGTAAACCCTCGATCCTCTCCGTTCTCCCTCCGTAGAGCCACTACGTTTTTCTTGCAGAAAACGTCGGGTCATCTCTTCCGCGACATATACGATCACCCCCTCCCCCCATCTCCCCGACTCTCTCTCTTTGACTTACAGAACCTTTGGGTTCGAGGAAATCTTAAACACACTGGGACAGAACTTACGGTCTGTTCACTTGAGAGTACCATGAAAACGACCATTAGTTACAAAGGGGACGTCAGTGGCAAACTAAATAACGAAAGAGCGAGCAAGAGAGACGATTTCAATAAGGAGAGACCAAAGTCGATCTGAAGAAAGAAATTAATATCTTTTCCAAGACTAAATCACAAAGAAGTTCCTGACCCAGAGAAAAGTTACTTAGGTGTTTTGGAGGAGCAAATGATAAAGAATTTTAGAGGCGTCGAGGTTAAATTCACGTTCCAAGGAAATGGACGTGAAAGACACGTGGCGGGGTAGTCCTGGGGGAGGGGAAAGGAATCGCCGGACCTTGTCAAGAGACCCACCTCCAGCCACCAGAGTTGCCAAACCCTCGCAACCTCGCCTCCTCGACCCCTCTTCGTGAACCCATCCAACCAGACACGACCTTTGTCGCGCAAAGGAGACGCCCCGATTCTCCAGCTCCCGACCCCAAAGCCTGAATGGTCTCGTCAAGGTCGGCCACCCGCAAACCGTCAGTGAATTCCTCCATCCCTTTCGACGCTCGAAGTGGCCGGCCCGATGCTATTCGTCGTAGTGGCCGTCGTCGTCGTCGGTCGTTTTCGGGAGTGTTTCACAGGTCGACGACGTGACGGCGCCCCTGAGGGTGTCGTGGTACTGATCAAGCGCGTTGAGACGTCGTCGTTTGCCGAAGCCCTCTTGTGTTCTAGCGCCCCCAGTCCGTCGCCCGATGACTCGTAGGGCGCCTGCCGCCGTCGTTTCCGCCGCCGCCACCGTCACCGTGGACTGCCCCTTCGTCATCGGTTTGGGCGCGTACTAGAGGTCTCAAAGTCGTTGTAGGTCACTGGGCCGAGTCGGGGCCCTCGCTCTCCCAGCAGGTGCCTTTTCGACGCGGCCCCTGCGCCCTTCGACGACGGTATTCGTCTCCCGAGACCGTTCGGTCCTGTCGTTCTCCTCTGGCTTCAGGTCTTTCGTCTGCTCTCCTCGGGTTTCTCCGACCCACCTCCCTCTCAGTTTCGCGGGGCGTCGGATCGTCGGCGGAGAGCGCGAGACGACGGGCGTAGGGAGACCGCAAACCCTTCGTCGTCCAGGAATCGGGCGGGCCCTAGTGCACCCTTGACCGTCAGCCCGCAACTAACCGACTCGCCCTACGTCCAGGGCCCTCCCTCCCCAGCCGCTCCTCCACGATCCTCCTCTGCTGCCGCCTACGGTGTCTACCCGATCGAGTGGTCCGCGACCGGGCTCACCCCGTTCCGCCCCTACCGAGCTCACTCTTGACGCCCGACGTCCCGTCCTCTGAGGGAGTGGAAATTTATGGTGGACGACAAAGTGAGAGACGGGGTCCTGCGGGGGATGGCTCGCGACCCAGTCTAGATCTCGGGGAGAAGGCACGCACTGGCGCCGAAGATCGCGGGCGGCGCCGACCCACCGCAGAGAGCCTCGACCTCGACCTCGACCGCTCCCACCTCTACCGACTCCTCGCCAGCGTCGTCTGTCCTCTCCCCTTTCGCCCGTGGCTCCTCTCCCGCAGGACGACCGCGGTCCGCAATGTCGCACGTCCTCGCGCGGAGGACCGACACTGCCCTATGTCCGACCCTTATAGCGGCGCCTCTCGGGTGCCTGCAAAGAGATCCCTCATCGTCCTTCGTCCTCTCCCACTCTCCGCCACCACACTCTTGTCGAGTCCGACCGGACCTTCGTCGTCGGCAAGGGTGCCTTCGGACGCTTGGATTCCGACAAGCGGTTCGACGGAGTTGGTCGGTCGGTCCGAGAGGGTCGAGCGAAGAGAGAGAGAGATGAGGGAAGGGACCGGGGGACTTTGGGGCTCAGATGGGCTCCTCGACCTCTAAACTTTCGGGAGAGGGGTGATGTGAGAAGAGGTCGGCCATCGGACAAACACACCGACGGACCCTCCACGCCCGTTACACAAAGCCTCCAGTCCTACCCAACCCTGTTCGCCAGTCTCCCTCCTTCCTTTCCGACGAGAGACGTAGCCGGTGCCGCCTGACCCGGTGCCGGTGCCGGGTCCTCGTAGGCGCCCAACGCCGCAGACCCTTCTCGCCGAGGGAAGCCGCCGCGCCCATCACCAGGAGCCTCGAAATGCGCCCAGAGATGGCCGAGAGGTCACTGGACCTCCACCGTTCCTCCAGAGTAAGCCGCTTCAGAGACCAAGACGCGGAAAGTAAGAGGCCGGGGTTGATCGCGGCCGTTTGCCGCATCACTTTGGGCGTCAAGCAGACGACGTAAGAAGTGCGTCAATCTGTTGTGAGAAATCGGATTACCGTAAAATCAGAGATCATTGTTTGCCCTGGGCCTCAAAGGGCCCTGTTCCTACGTCTCCTCGTAAAAGGAGAGCACTGGTCCCAGCAGCAACGTGTCACTAAAGTTACTCAAAAGACACACTACTAAGTCACAAAGATAAGGCACACTGACAAGACACTAAGTCTAAAAAAAGGGGGATAAGAGAAGGGAATGGGAGGAAAGAGAAAGGGAAGGAGGCGAGGGAGGAAAGAAGGAAGGGAAGGAAGAAGGGACGGAAGGAGGGAAGGAGAGCGAAGAAAACAAAAAGGAAGAGAAGGAAAGTTCTTGGGAGTAGAGGAGGAAATAAAAAGAAAACTTGGAGTGGAAAGACAGAGAGGATACAGGGGACTTAAATCTTCTCGTAACGCACTCTCGCGGAGCGTCCGTTAATCACAGGTAAGAGTTAGTGAATTTTCTCTGTGGTTATGTGAAACTTTTGCCCCTGATAGATAGGAAACGTCATGGTGGGCTTTTTGTTTAACATGGGCTCGATAGGAAAATTCATGAAATCGGAAGTTGGAGAGGGTGAAGGTACGAAAAATTGAAGAGGAAACTCTCTACACTAGCACGTTGTGGAGTCACGGAGTTTCTTTAGAAAAAAAAAAGGAAATAGGACACACTTTGGGTAGGGAAATAGAATGTAGAGGCGGAGGCGGGGCTCTAGGAAGAAGGGTAGGGGGGGCAGGTGGAGGTTTCTAAAGACTTAGACACACAGACGAGGACCATTAATTCGTCGTCTAGGGTCGTAAGATCAACCACCGTAGCGTGAGGAATGGTTCTGAGGTAATTTTGTTTAGTTAAACTGGTCTGCAACCTCCGTAGTCTTTTAGCCGAAGATCTGTCGCGTCGATTTAAGAAATTCCTTTGTCTTATGGGTAATCTATATTGACGGTCGGTTATAACGTTTTTGTTCCTTAGCCTCTACAGAAAAGGGACGTGAGAAAGCCGTCTCTCCCGTTGTCTCCATGTGCGGATTACATCTAATTCTAACTTATTGAGGGGTCAAGTTTCACTCCTGTACAGTAAAAGGTATCGTTCCGACCACACCATTGATTAGTCCGAATACTTTTATTCAGTACGAACTTTGACTTCCGTTTCAGGAAGTTTCACAAATGGGTCCTTAATACTATTACTTTGTCCTGGACGATCCCATACCCACGAACCGATATCTCCATCCTAAAATGTCTTGGAGAATCGGCTCATTTTGACAATAACTTAAGAGACGATTCATTTAAAAACCGTACGAGAGATTATTATACATGAGAAGGATTCTGTAAAACGGGTTTCATTGAATTTTGAGGTTTCCTCATTTAATGACCAACACTGACCAATTGTTTACGTCAACGAAGGTGTCTCCAAGAAATTTAATAATTTGTCAAACTTCGTTTCGGAAAGGTCATCCTTACGACACTAAAACAAGTCGAATGTAAGATGAATCACGACGTCACGGTGGTTCTTTGTTTAAGACTTTGACCGTTCGTGGTGGTTCACCGTCTTCTTGTAGTAAGTCACTTGTCTCGTAGTATAATAAATTATACATTTATTTTTACATATGTGATAAATCGGAGTAGTAATCATGGTTCCTTCATCTGACCGGAATTAAAAATACCGTCACTTCTAACCTAATCACTAACCTAATCACGAAGTTAAAACGAAGGTTTCCTAGTTTATGTAAATGAATAATCTTGACTTAAATTTTGATCCAGATACTTAACATGAACCATATCATATAATATACTAATGATCATTACTTTAGGTCGTATATTACGTAAACATTATGAAGAATAAAATTTTAAGATGTGTTATAAAAGAAAGTTATGAAGACTCGATTTAGTCAAATAAACACCGTATGTATGAGATCTTAGTTGAGACTCACCCATTTTAATTCAACAATATAAAAATCCTTTCATCGAGTCTTTTATAAAAGGGTCTTTTGAAGAAAATTTCGTAAAAAGGGGTGTACCTTTTCTGTAGTAATTCTTCACACTCTGTTGAGTCTCGAAATTACCACTCCCCCCCCCCCTCAATAAGATCTTGTTCTTTTTAAATCCTATTTATTTGTTTGGACCCTTTTATTTCTGTGTGACTGTCAGTTTCTAGTCTGTCTGAGGAAAAACGAGAGATTATGAAAGACCTGCTTGCCTACTTAGTACCACCTCTCAAGACTGTTTCACACCAGGTGACCTCTTTATTTACCGTTCGGTGAAGTAATAAGAACGGAACTCTTTGGGTACTCGTCGTACTTTTTCGTTTTTCTCCTATGACTTTCTCCTTGAGGGGTCATCCACGGGTTATACGATGACCTCTAGTCACCTCTTTATTGAGGTCTTTCTTACTTCTCTACCTCGGTTTCGTTTTCGTTGTGGGTCGACACCGACACTGACCACTACCTTCATTTCAAGCTACGACGTTCTTGTTATAACGTATCCTTCGACCTTACAATCCAAGTACTTAGTTCCGTTTAACCTTCAACAGTTTGTCCTCTACCGTTCTCACTTGTAGTTTGTATCTTAGTCACTTGATCTTACCTGACCTTACCCACTTAAATTGAGTCTACTGGTAATATAGATGATGACACCCGTTCTTAGGGAATCTTCTTTACCTCATAGGTAGTATCAGTCGTTTTCTCAGACTTTGTCTCATAAACCTACGTCAGAGTTTTCCGTTTCCTCTTTACCTTTCTATATGGGTAAACTTACGTCTCAAGGTTTCTTATCGTTCCTCTCTATTCTTTCGGAAGAAGTTACTAGTTACGTTTCTTTATCTCCTTTTGTTATCTTACCCTTTCTGATCGATAGGGAAGTTCTTTTAATCTCTATTGTTCCTTGTAAAGTACGTTTCTACCCTTGTTATTTCCTGTCTTTACCATACCTGGATTATCTTCGTCTTCTATAATTCTTGTCCACCGTTATTATGTGTTTTCTTGTTATGCTTTTTCTTGAAGTAATGGGTCTATTGGTGCTATCACACTAGTGAGTGGATCTCGGACTGTAGGATCTTACACTTCAGTTCAGGTGAAAGTCTACGTAATGATGTTTGTTTCGATCACCTCCACTACCTTAAGGTCAACTCGATAAAGTTTAGGACTTTCTACTACGACACTTTCACGACATGAGTTATATGGTCGTTTAACCCTTTTGAGTCGTCACCGGTGTCCTGACCTTTTCCAGTCAAAAGTAAGGTTAGGGTTTCTTTCCGTTACGGCTTCTTACGAGTTTGATGGCGTGTTAAAGTAAGTAGAGTGTACGATCGTTTTATTACAAGTTTTAAGAGGTTCGGTCCGAAGTTGTCATGTATTTGACACTTGAAGGGCTATAGGTTCGATCTACATCTTTTCCGTCTCCTTGACCTCTAGTTTGACAGTTGTAGACACCCAGTAGTTTTTTGGTTCTCTAAAGGTCTTTTTGTAGACGAAATAACTGATGTAGTTTCGGAAACTGACACACCTAGTGTTATTTGACACCTTTTAAGAAGTTCTCTACTCTTATGGTCTGGTGGACTGGACGGAGGACTCTTTAGACACACGTCTAGTTCTTCGTTGTCAATCTTGACCTGTACTTTATCGTTTGACCAAGGATTAACCCTTCCTCATGCAGTTCCAACGTATAACAATGGGACAAATAAATTGAAGATACGTCCCATGTAGTACACTTAACGGTCTGACCTACTTCGTGTTCGACCTTAATTCTGACGACCCTCTTTATAGTTATTGGAGTCTATACGTCTACTATGGTGGAAATACTGTCTATCACTTCTTCTTGATTTCTCGGAGAACTGCTTTTACTTTTTCTCACTTTTTCAACCGAATTTTGAGTTGTCACTCTTTTGATTCTAGTAAGGTGGGGCAGGGTAGAGAAGTGCCATTTAACTACCCCTTTATTACCTTTGTCATTCTCTGAAATAAACCCCCCGAGGTTTTAGTGACATCTACCACTTACTTAGATACTTTAATTTTCTACGAGGAACCTTCCTTTCGGTACTGGTTCGATCTATCGTATAATTTTTCGTCTCCACAATGAAACGGTTGTTTCAAGGCAGAGTAGTTTCGATACCAAAAAGGTCACCAGTACATACCTACCTCTTCCGTTACTGTTCGGTGAGGTCATGAGAACGGACCTTTTAGGGTACCTACCTTCTCAGACCACCCGACCTCAGATACCCCAGCGATTCTCAGTCTGTACTGACTCGCTGAAAGTGAAAAGTGAAAGTTCGTAACCTCTCCCTTTATCGTTGGGTGAGGTCATGAGAACGGACCTCTTAGGATCCCTACCTCCTCGGATCACCCGACGGTAGATACCCCAGCGTGTCTCAGCCTGAGTTGACTTCGCTGAATCGTCGTCGTCGTCGTACATACCTACACTCTCAACCTGATATTTCTTTCGACTCACGACTTCTTAACTTCGAAAACTTGACACCACAATTTTTTCTGGGAACTCTCAGGGGACCTGACGTTCCTCTAGGTTGGTCAGGTAGGATTTCCTTTAGTCAGGTCTTATAATTAACCTTCCTGACTACGACTTCGACTTTGAGGGTTATGAAACCGGTGGACTACTCTTCTTGACTGTATAACCTTTTCTGGGACTACGACCCTTTTTAACTTCCGTCCTCCTCTTCCCCTACTGTCTCCTACTTTACCAGTCTACCGTAGTGTCTGAGCTACCTATACTCAAACTCATTCGAGACCCTCAACCACTACCTGTCCATTCGGACGGTAGGACGTAAGATACCCCAGTGTTTTTCAACCTGTGTTAACTCGCTTACTTGACTTGACTTATGAAAGACTACAAAGTTATTACCATTCTATGCATCATACCAAAAATCCATAGTCTTGAACACAGTACATCATTCCTTATATAATAAAAACAAATTATTGGTGTTGTGACGGTCGTAGGTGGTACTCTGTTCCTTACAACAATAAGAATAAAATACCTTTTCCGTATACTGAAAATTTCGTAGTTCATCGAACGAGGTGATTGTTTGATCGACACCATGTCGTTTCTGAGTTGTATCAAGACAGACCATAGTCTCGACTCTAAATTCAGCGATATAAGAGGGTATACCGAACGGAGAATCGGAGTCTCTTACCTTAGATATTGATCCTTGTATGGAAGAGACAGGTACGTCGGAGAAACGGGAAAATTACTTCTCGATCAATTCTTGGTGTGAGTAATTTAGAGTTGGTACTCGTCACTCTAGGTCACCAAAGATCTAAACATTAAGTATGAACTTTAATTATACTCAATGAATCCTTCGAAAAATCTTCTATCTGTTTAAGATCCGGGGTAATCGTACCTAAGATTAAGTCTTTCAAGTGGTTAAGACCACAAGATGACAACTTAGATATAAAATTATAAGAAAGAACCTTTGATTCCATGAAAGATGAGGATATACTCTTCACTTTGTTACAGACCCAAGAACAAGTCAAAAGTATTCTGAAAACCGTGTCTCATAAGATTTTGTCCTCTTTCCGAATATGAGGTACTCGTCCACTTGACAACATGTAATGGACTGATAGATAGTAATTCATAACTTAAATATGTACTTGTACAAATGGTTTATACGTAATTCGAAGATTATATAGACTGAATGATTGGAACACCGATATCTAACAAAGGAGTAAACACTTTAAATCTATTATTATTATGGATAGAGGATCCCAAGAAAACTTTAAATTCCCTCGATATTACATACTAAATTGACATTACCGGAACCCTTCTTATGAACATATTTACCTACTTACTTATGTATAAACACATATATCAATATACGTATATATAGTATTAATTCCTATATAGTAAGTATATACATACTATAGTTTTATATGTTATAAAACTATACTATTACTTCATCTCATAGTAAAAGTTTAGATTGAGTTATGGAATTGTGAAAAAGGGAATCAAATATCGGATGGAGTCTAGTTATCTATTACAGGGTTTAGTAATAAGGAAGTCAAAATTCACTATTAAATAATTGTACTTTTACATATAATAATTATTCATTATTTATATAACTGTAATTCACAAGTTAAATATCCAGTTGACGATAGTTGTCACAAAGTATCTTCAACAGAAGTAAAGACCGACTAAAAAAAAAAATGGACTCTCATTAATTTAAACGATAAAAAGGTGTGAAACGGTGTTAAACAATTACTACGTATTTATTATTCGTTGTTAAATTTCTTTGTTAAAATATTATCTTTCAAAAGAGACAGGGTATAGTTAAGGACACAGAAATTAATAAAAACTATTTAACTTTGTATCTTTTAATAAAAAGTTTAAGTCGTGACCACTTCATCAAATAAAGGAGAATCCCGTCACTCTGGATCGGTACTTACATGTAACATTAGTGGACCCCTTAATTTCTTATGACGACGTCTTAGAGGTGAGGTTTTAAACTATAGAGACCGCCAATTCGTCTCCGTAGTATATATATGTATATATGACCACTAACATTATGTATCGGAAACAACTATTGGTGACGTGACCCTTCACTTAGTCACCCGTAAAGGTTCAAAATAGTCCAACTTCTCACTAAAAAAGGTGAATTTTTGAAATTCTATTTGTAGAGTACTTTCGATGAGGAACTAATTCTATGAATTGTTTTCCTCTTATGTCATCAAGTACAAACAGTGATCAAACGTTTATCAAACCCTTTTCTTTTTTTGTGAGTAAACTTTTCTCGATCTATATGTTTCGTGACCCCGAACGGTGCACTGTGATCACCATTTTTTTTTTTTTTTTTGGGAGGACGGTTACGTCTCTGAATTCTCTGCGTCCATCGAGATCCAGTCCCTCTAGGTGACCTCTTCCTGTATCGTTGGGTGAGCTCAGAAGAACGGACCTCTCTCGGGTACCTGTCTCCTCGGACCACCTGACGTCGGGTGACCCAGTACTTTTCGTCCTGTGTTGACTTCGTTGAATCGTACGTGTCTATATGTTTCGTCATCCGTGGAGTTATGTAAAAGTACAGAAAAATAAATGTCTAAGTTTTGTCAAACGGTGATGATAAATTAAATTAGTGTCGGAATAGAATTTCAAATGAAACTATGACAAGAAGTTTAGTAATACTAACACAAAAAGAAAAAATGTTAGACTTTGTCTTCAAACTCAGTAAAACCTTATTTTGACGAAAAGTACAGACAGAAACCGATGGACACCGAAAATGACTTGAGTCAATCTTCAATGATTTCGGTCCTCAAGAAGGTCAAACACAATAATCATAGTAAAGAGGGAGACAATAGACATTGTGACTACAATAGACATTGGTTAACAAAAACCAAACCCCAAGGGGGACGGAGTTCAGTGAACAATCACCGTCTCGTTCAGTGAGTTCTAGACTACAAGAGTTGGTAAAACGACGAGGAAGATGGGTTTACAAAGAGAGGACGGAACAGGGGGTTCTTTCTTTTCTTTTTTTTTCTTCACTGCTCCGAAGACAGTACTTTATTTAAACCTTTTCTGAAGGACAATTGTGACGAGTCGGGAGAATCAAAGTGTTATGTATAAACGTCATTTTAGTCTGGTTTGTGTAGTTTATTTCGATTTGTGGACAAATTGAAATAACTTGAGTCTACAAGATTATCATAAACTAGTACCCTAGGGAAAATCGTTTTTTTTTTTTTTTTTTTTTTGTTGTCATTTGATGTCGTTATCTAAAGATCCAGAATATGGTAATCATTGTTATCAGATCTCCTTACCTCGAAATTTTTTTTACCACAGTCACACAATCTACTCTTTCTATTAGCAAGGGAGACTAAAGAGAAAAGTGTCTTTGTCATGATTTCAGTCTAGTATCTCCCATTTATAAGGAGTTGGGAGATGGCATAGAAACCAACTGTTCCTATACTAAAAGGGACAGTAGTGTTTATAAAACTCTTCTACTAGTTTTACAGTCGGGATGGACAATGTTGAAAATTTTAAAAAGGAATCAAAACAAACTACATTTGAGTTTTAATCTACGAGATTATATGAATCGTCACTAACACTGTAGTGACCATGTCTAACAGACTATTATGATGAAAGACTTTTCGACATAGAGTGTAACAAATTGCACGACGACGACGACGACGACGATTCAGCGAAGTCAGTACAGACTGAGACACGCTGGGGTATCTACCGTCGGGTGGTCCGAGAGGGTAGGGACCCTAAGAGGTCCGTTCTCATGACCTCACCCAACGGTAAAGGAAGAGGTTACGTACTTTCACTTTTCACTTTCACTTCAGCGAGTCAGTACAGACTGAGAATCGTTGGGGTACCTGACGTCGGGTGGTCCGAGGAGGTAGGTACCCTAAAAGGTCCGTTCTCATGACCTCACCCCATGATAACGGAAGAGGCAAATTGTACGATCTTTACAAATTTGTCTTTTAAAGTGTTCTAAAATTTCTCTTAAATTAACTGAAATGTGGAGATATGAATAGAGAAACGAAACGTCGTTTTTAGACCTGTGAATCGACGAGGGACCTATAATAATCTCGAATACCATATTACCATTCTGTTCTGATATGTTGTCCCAGGTCCGTACATATGTATGTACTCGACCTCAGAAACGGGACTGTGAATGTTCGACTGACAGGAACCCGTTCAATGAACGAAAAGACATGGAACCAAAAGACACAACCAGTCTCAAGTAGTAAACTCAATGTTTCTTTGTATCGGATAACATTCTCCCTCTTACACAAAACCTCGAGATCGTCTCTTTCCTCCGTCCGATGTCCTTCCTGACTTTAGATATTTATCCTTCAGTAGGTCTTTAATTCCATTTACCAGTAAAATAGAAAGACCCCGTCGTAGAAGAAAAAGAGAAAAAAAAAAAAAGAGAAATCGATAAAGGTAAGAAGAAGGAGGGGTTTGGTCAAAATACACGTTAAGACTGTAGGGGTAGAGTCTCCACTCACAAATATTTGACATAAAATGACGTAATCTACAAACACACAATGTATACCTAATAATACTTTAATATATATAAAATTTAAAATTACATAGATTATTACCTCTTCTCTACAGAGGTACCTTTTAATAAATTAGTGATATTTTGATCGAATAAAAAATCGAATACATTTAAGAGGTTAAATGAAAAATATTTGGGACTAAAAGTCTACATTCTAAACGAAGAAAAAACAGATTTTATTAATCAGTTTATTATAACTTAAAGTTTCCAGAAATTAAAGTCGAGTCCTCGTAGTAAGAAACAGGTGCATATGGGGTTCCTACATAGTTTTACAAATATACATCAACTGTAAGTCACCTACTAAAATTTAATTTAATTTTACGATTTCGATTGGTGTAATTAGTTGTGTGAGATTTTTCTTACGTGGTCCTTTCAATCATTTTTAGTGGAATATTATTGGACCTGTAAGACACATCTGGAAAAACAACAACAATATCAAATCAGAGAGACAGACTGAGAAAACGTTGGGATACCTGACATCGGACGGTCCGAGGAGACAGGTACCCTAAGAGGTCCGTTCTTATGACCCCACCCAACGGTAAAGGAAGAGGTTCCCTAGAAAATCTGGGTTTCTAATTTGGATGGAGAGGACGAACCGTACATCTAAGGAATGGTGACTCGGTGAACCTTTATATAAAACAACAACAAAAACAAAAAAAAAAAGGCGGTGTGGCCAACACCCTACACCTTAGAATCAAGGGGGACGTCCCTAACTTGGGCCCAGGAACTGTCAGTCTCATGTCTCAGGAATAGTGACCTGGTTGTCCCTTAAGGACCATTGTGAATAAAACCTAATTTTTTAGGTCATGACTTTTCCACTACAAACTTGTGTAGTCCCTCGTGGAGTCGTTACCAACTACCACAACATAAGGATCCACAAGGGAGTTCTCACCAGTAATCAGTATTATGAAGTACATCCGTCTTGAAATAAGTACCAGAGGTGGATATCAACACTGAAATAAAAAGTGAGGGAAACATAAATAGTAACGAAGTTCAGTCCTCTGGGTTAAGAAGTCTAGTATTTTGTTATTTTTAACAGACCTACACTTCGAACTCTAAAAGTTACTATACTCGTTTCTCTCACCTTCTATTTGTCGTCCACTAAAAACCCTCGGAGAGAGTGTGTGTATACACACACATTCGTATAAGACGACGATTCAGCGAAGTCAGTACAGGTTGAGACACGCTGGGGTCTCTACCGTCGGGTGGTCCGAGGGGACAGGGACCCTAAGAGGTCCGTTCTTGTGACCTCACCTAACGGTAAAGGAAGAGGTTACGTACTTGCACTTTTCACTTTCACTTCAGCGAGTTAGTACAGACTGAGAATCGCTGGGGTACCTGACGCCGGGTGGCCCGAGAAGATTGGTACCCTAAAAGGTCCGTTCGCACGACCTCACCCCACGGTAACGGAAGAGGCCACATTGGTATATGTATGTACATTTATAATATGTACACATATACACAAACACACGTACATATGTAAATGTATACTACTTGTCAAGTTTAGTACTTCTCTAACATGTGTCAGTAGTAGGGAAAGATTTGAGGTCCAGAAGAATAAGGTGTCTTCATGGACGACAACAATTTAAAAATTTAGGGAAGATCTAAAGAGGTCCGTATATAAGAGAGAGAGAGTGTAATTTATATGTCTGAGTAAATTTTCATACGACTCGTGTCACTAGAAGGTGAAAAATGTATATATACATATATGTATATATATACTCTCCTTAGCTTTATATTTATATATGTATATTTACATTTGTCCGTGACAACAACACGAAATCAGCGATTTAGAACAGACTGACAAAACGTTGGGGTACATGACATCGGGTGATCCGAAGAGACAGGAACTCTAAAGGGTCCGCTCTTATAACCTTACCCGAGAGTAAGGGAGGAGGTCCCCTAGAAGGATTAGGTCCCTAACTTGGAAACAGATCGTATAACCGTCCACCTAAGAAATGGTGACTCGGTGGTCCCTTCGGGTAATTGTCCGTAGTCGAGTCAAGTCAGTGAGTCAGTACAGACTGATAAACGTTGGGGTACCTGACGTCGTACGGTCCGGAGGGACAGGTAGTGGTTGAGGACCTCAAATGGGTTTGAGCACAGGTAACTCAGCCACTACGGTAGGTTGGTAAAGTAGGAGACAGTAGGGGAAGAGGAGGACGGAAGTTAGAGTCCGTATTTGTGTATATTTAAATATATCCGTATGGAACCTCTATAACACCGAAACCAAGGTTTTGTGGTGTCATTTCTTTTATGGTATTATTTATCTTAATGCGAAAAAAAAACCAAAGAGTCACGAACGTTTCATTACTAATGTAATACGACATCAGAAAATTCACGTTATACAATACAAATTTTTTCATTACAAGAATGAAATTAATTTTTCATAAAATAACGATTTTTCAGGATTGGTTGTAGACTCGGAAAATACTCAGTAAAAAACGTTATCATTGTTGTTTCTAGTGATTAATGTTTCGTGGTTTCACTTTGACTTTCAGTACAGACAGTCCTGAGAAACGTTGGGGTACCTGATAACGGACGGTCCGAAGAGACAGGTACCCTAAGAGGTCCTGTCTTATGACCCCACCCATCAGAAAGGGAAGAGGTCCCCTAGAAGGGTTGGTTCCCTAGTTTGGGTCCAGAGGGAGTAACGTCCACTTAAGAAATGGTACACTCGGTGGTCCCTTCGGGTTCTTATGACCTCACCCATCGGATAGATAAGAGGTCGTCTAGAAGGGATCGGTCCTTAACTTGACCCTAGAGGTCGTAACATCCGTCTAAGAAATGGTTGACACGATGGTCTCTTCCGGGTGTTTCGTGGTTTTGTTTATTATTACTTTTCAATACTACATAACACTCTTTATGGTTACACACTGTGTCTCTGTACTTCGCTCGTTTACGACAACTTTCTTTACCGTGAATGTCTGAACGGTGTTTAGAAGTTAAACATTTTTTACGTTACAGATACTTCACATTTTTTCACTTCTTGTCATTTTACTCCATACGGACAAATTTATTTAAAAACACATAAATATACACGTACGTACAAACAATAGGAAACTAAATATTTACCAAAAATCCCGAAAATAGTATATTTAACAAGGTAAAGAACAAAATAAATAAATAATTTGTGTTCCTCTCGATGAAGTAAATCGACCCATCTTAAGGTACAACTTACAGAGTATTAAATAAGTCACGTAATAAATGTCTGTAAATAAAATAAAATAAACGATTAATTTTAATTACGACGTAACTATATATTGGACGACAGAAAAGTTGTTCCTATAGATGGGGTAAGGGGTTATTTCTCTGATTTCCGGTGTCACTATCATATTCATACGAAAATCCACTTTTATGACTCTATCGATCGTTTGTTTCACAATGTAAAACAAGAATTGACAAGAGTTACTCCTTAAGCGAATTGGATTGACATACAATCACAGAGCCAGGACAGGATGAGAAACACTGGGGGGAGCTGTTCGGACGGTCCGAGAAGGTAGGTACCTTAAGAGGTCCGTTCTTGTGACCCCACCCATCGGTAAGGGAACAGGTCCCCTAGAAGGGTTGAATCTCTAGCTTGGGTCCAGAGGATGTAACGTCCGTCTAGGAAATGGTGAACTCACTGTAGAGTCGACAGTTGTGATACATAATTCTTTAGTGAGATTTAACTTCTCGTTCTATATTCAAATAATAATTTAGTGACATATATATAAAATATGGGAAAATGTACATCTGATTACTTAAGGTCCTCTAATGATTTGAAATCTTCTATCCCGGATATATGAAATACCCAAAAAAACAAAACAAAACAAAAACAAAAAATCCCGGATATATGAAATTTGTACTAATTTAGTAAAACAGACTTCATTTTTTATTCCCTAAAAGAAGTATTGAGTAGTAAAAAAACTTTAAAACTCGATATTATATGGGAATAATTTATTTTATTATTAAGTCTAAAAAAATTGTAGAAAAATTTCTCAAAACATTAACTAAATATACAGAAACTCTATAGACACTATATACTACGGAACATATCTACCCCTCTCTTTGTATTATAACAACCACTCACACCCTTTTCGGTTACAATTAAAATACTGGTTTATTAAGAAAACCATCCAGTTGAAAAATTAATACATAATCACAATTACAATTAGTATAAATGTACATGAACGAAAAATGTTTGCACAAATTTATTAATAGTAAGAATGTTGTATTCATAAAAATGACGGTAATATCGCCAGTCCTTTAATTATAATTTTCTAGATAGGTTACGAAAGGTTAAATTCTAAGTCACGACAAATTCTTACTGGAGTAAAAAACTCAACAGTTCTGTTGATGGTTTTTGATATTCTTTCGAAAATATCAATCTGATGCACCTAACATTTGTAGTCAAAAAATTTGACAATAACATTCCATTCACTAACGAAGGAACAACGTGTGTGTAAGTGAATGAACGTTACGACATGACCTTTACCTACGATTATTGAACGTAAACCGACCACAAAATTACGTCATCTTACCGTGTAAAGAATTAACGTATAGTGAATCCTACCAGATCGTAAATCTTCTTTCGAGACAAGTCTCCGTAGTGTGTGTACTCACCCTCCTATAACACCACTTTTCTATAGTTACTATCGAGGTAATTACAAATCGAATATGGACGTAGATTACCCATGATTACGTAGAATGTACTGTATACACTTCTAGTTAAATGTCGAAATTATCCAAATGTCAGGTATTGTTATTGGATAAAGAGATTGTTCAAGATGAAGAGATTATTTTGTAACAGAAAGGTCACAGGAAACTAACTTTCCATTCCTCTATCTACGACGACGAAAATAACTGTATCAACTGTATCGTCGTTTTACGGGAATAGAACCACAAGGAATGTACAAACATAATGTGTATTGTGTAATTCTTACAACGGTAAAACATGTAAAGTGTTTTTCCATATAAAATCTTTGTAATAGACGGACCTCGGTATCCAGTAAAGTCAAGTTAAAAATTTACAATAAATAAAAAGGAGGTGAAATAAAGTCTCTTCTATTTTCTGTTTAAATTCGCTCAACTAGACAGTAATCTATAGAGATTTTATCACGTGTACTCCACCGTCCGTCAAGTTAGTAAATTTTTAGACTGAAGAGGTCTATATAACTTTTAATAAATTTGTATCTCAGGACAAGATTTTTAACGAATGGTATACAATATTTACGTACTTCCAGATTTATTACAATTAAGTTTACATTTTAGTAAAATTTACATAACAAAGGGGTAAAATCGTAATATTACTATCGGAACACATTTTTCAGAAGACTTTAGAGTAATTAAAGTAATGGATAAAGTGACACCTTAGGATCCAAAAAAAGATAATTATATATAGTAAACATGAATATAAAAACTCCGGGTTTATTGACTCTTCACCAATTTTCTATTCCAAGAAGGTCTTTTTATGAGTATTCGAAAATAGTGTTATAAAACACACATCAAAGACCTCTCATTTTCTGGAGAGAATTGGTTTAATATATTCGGTAAAAGCACTTTTTCTTCTTTAAACAATACCTTTGTACTATTATAGAAAGGTTTACTGAACCAAGTGAAAGATAAAGATAGTACATCTAGAAAACTCAGAAAAGTTCGTAAAGTCGACTCCTTCAACCAACGTATAATAGTTACTTGATAATCGTAATATATATCAACAAATGAAAAAAAAATTTGACGAATTGTAAAAGTCGACCCCTCATTACCTTCCCTTTATTTTGTGCTTCTTGATCTTTTGATACAACTTAGTATAGAATAATGGTTTCTTATATAAACATACAATAAGGACACTAGTAAAGTTATAAACACAAATATAATTGGATTTTCAAACTATTGTCTTTAAACTTTATATACATGTGACCGTATCGAATGTCTCGTATATATAATCATGTGAAAAAAGTAATAGTTATGATAAAAATTTTTATTTTGAAGTTTGATTTTGGTTTTCTTTTTTACAGTAGTTTTCTTAAACCATTTGGTGAAATTTTTAATACCACTGACTTTTATAAAGATAAAACTTATTTAACATAGACCCTTAGATTTTAATCCACCACAATGATTGTTCGTTCGTCCGACATGCTTTCAGATGAGGTCAACAAGAACCATGTAAAAAGAACTCAGTATAATGAACAATGTTCTTGTAGGTCACTGAAATCCTATTCTGTTTTATTCATTTCGTTTCTTTATGGAAATGTGATTCCCCTTCTACTCTTATTTTTACAATCGAAATATAGTCAGAATGTAAATTAAAAGAGTTGAAAATCGAAGTAAAGAGAAGATGTACGAGAGTACGACGTTGGAAGATAAAACGATAGACCAAAAAGAAAAAAAAAAAAGACCCAATTAAATCCCGTATTAATCCTTCAAAATAATGTTGTTATTTTATTGTCTTTATAAATTTAGAAATAGTTACTAAAAAAATTTATCATTTCTGATATTATGACACCCTAATTAATATTAAATACTTATCAAAATTCAAAGTCAACAATATTTATCACAAGTGGAAGTCAACGTTGGAACCCTCAGAGGATCCACTTTTGACTTTAACCGGAGATATATGTCTCCCGTTTCTCTCAGACTTCTTTCCGTCTGTCTGTTGAGGTCTGACCATCCATCACCCAAATTATTCTGTCCTTTAACTATTTGTTACGAACCCACTAACCTTCTGTTCATCTAGAGTCGTTGGTGAGGATGGGAGAGGGCATGACTTAAAATATTCAAATATATCTCAAGAATGTCACCAAATTAGTGTTTATGACAGGTCTACCAGAGTTGTCACGGAATGGGAGAGTTTCGACGTAGGAACTTTGGGTAAGGGTGACACTTCTCCCGTCTATCTTGTCTGTAAGGTTCCGGTCCTCTCCCATACTTCGTGGAACTAACGAACCCAGGTCGACAACTCAGTAGGTCTCCAGTGTAGGAAAAATGTTCGAGGAGGTTGTAGTCATGTAACTAAATAACAATTATTAATTCCCGTAATTAGATGGAAGAGTAGTGGTACCCAAATATGTGTGTTAGCGGTGTCGATATACAACTTTTCATACATCTACTCACTCACACATCTATCTACATGTTTGCACACCATCTTAACATATAAGTAAATAAGATACTACAACTTACAGATGACTCTCAGTCTCAGTTTCATTGAGACTCCTGAGTCGTCCCTTGTTCTAACTGTCATAAATCTCCAAATTACCCTTTCACCCAAATTACCCATTCTATTTGTAATTTATTCATTAATGTGTTTATTCAGTGAGACTTTTAAAAGTATCTCTTCATCATGTCACAGGACGACGTGAACTCATATATCGTACACATTATCTCATTTGACTAGACTAGATTCCCGAGTCCGTCGACCATTAAAAAAAAGTAAGTGAATAAATTTATAATTTCAAAGAGTACCAAAGACAGAGGGAGGGTAGAAAAAAGGTAGAAGATGAATCCATCTCAACTTCCACATAACAATATCCACGGGGAAAAGTTCGTCCCCTTTTAGTACCGTATGTTCAAAATATCTCCTGACTCATCTGTTCTACAGTATCCAAAACCTCTATTATTCGATCTACTCCCAATTTTTACACGGTGAACTTAAAAGTTCTACTACAAGTGACCACTAAATGGTTACTGTTAAAATTAACCTACCTTAGGTCTCTCTTCTATCACCTAACCCTCCAAAATACTTCTCTGAATCAAGTAGACTGGTCGTTACGTGTGAGACACTCCCGTCCTTGAGACGTAAGGGTCGTGGATTATCACGGATCGGATAAACGTGAATATTTATAAACAGTTTATTTACTTACTACACTCAAGACTTTTCAATCTTCTTCTAGTACGTCCCTTAAAATTTAGTATAATTCGGAAAACTGAACGACAAAGGATTCATATTACGAAAGTTCCCAAATTGACTCTCGGATCGGTCTAACCTAAATACAAAATTTAACTAGTAACACCGAAAACCCACACTTTATCTAAAATTCCCCCGTCCGTCTGGTCAACATTACGAAGAAGTCAAAAGGACTAACCCTTCTTTTTTTGGCCCTCCTTGACTCGTTCAGTAAACCGGGTTTACTTGGTCTCTGACCTACTTGTCTTTCACCTGACAAACTTAGTAAAAACTCATTACTGGTCTAGTTACCGTTTACTATTTCCTACTTTTCCTCTCAGATATGAGAAATCTACTGACTGTAAACGTCCACCGTATTAAGGACAACGAAAATAAGAAATTTTTTATACTAACGAGGTACTGACTGGTTACCCCGACATTGTCATATTGAGACTTGAGTATCCTTGATAATGTTTGGACAGAATCTTGGACCTTAATATTAATAAAAAATTGTTTCATCATTAAAAACATGATTGAATAATCATGTAGTTAATTACCTTCATGTAATCGAGGGTAGTATAAGTTCCGTGATACGATTCATAACCCTTGTTTTTGAATTGTTATATCTGTACCAGAAACGGAAATACCAAAATTCAAGTTTTTACTTGAATTTTAGTTGATACTAGTGACAATACTCTCCCATTCTAGGTCTTTTACAAACCTCTGTCATATTTTGTACCTGTGATTTAGATCAGATCCCTTAGACCTTTCGGGTTAACCTCCCTTTTTAAAATTCGACTCCACAACAATAACTTCGTTTACCTTTACCTCTTCCCATTGTAAAAACCATTTCTTTTCTACTTTATAATCCAAGTCCCAAATATCTCAAACTGAGTGAGTACCTTGAAGTTATCGATCCTTTGATACTCGTCACTAGAACAAACCATCTATCCCCAATTGACCTCATATCAAACTTTTAAATACGGTTATTAAAAACAACAATAAGGATCCTATTACCTCTGTTCTCCTCCAAAGTTCGTCCCGTCACTACGGTGAGTGTCAAACCTTAACATTCCGTCTACAGCATGGTCCTAAAGAGTGAAAACTTCTAAAACAAACCGAACCGGACTCAAGGTTAAGGAGGTAGACACCACCTAAAGTTTCGGAAGGGGTGTCAAAGACGTTTAAAGTCTTCGAATGTTAGAAAACGAAGAAAGACTAACGCACGAGGTCCGACGAATTCCTAACATAGACGTAAAGAGAGGTAACCGTGTCCCTAAATGTTAAGCTGACGAAGTAGATAAGATATTCGTTAGATGTGTACTTCATAAAGTACTAAGATCACCCGAAATGGTACCGAATTGAACCTTCTTTAAGTAGAGTTGTATATTCACGAGGAAACGGCAGAAGGATCAGACGAAGGGAGTAGAAGAAAAGAAAGTTTTACGGTGTTCGTTACAAAAGGAGACAGAATTAATCTAGATACAGGAAGTATTAATATTAAGAATCCCGGAATAGAAGATATTAGTTTGTCACTAGTTATATAAGAGGTTTGTTATGTCAAGAGATGGATTCTACTTAAAGTCGCTGTCGACAAATGTATCTGACATGAAAAGTAGGACGTTATCTTAATTGTGAGACGACACACCTGTTTAACATCGAATGATCTTTACTACCATTTTCCTTTCTAAGTGTGTCTATCAAATTAGAGTAAGACATCCTCTACTTCTGAATCGAGTTTCTCCAGTTCAATGAACGGTATAACGATTACCGTCTCAGACTTGTTTATAAATACGACAAGGGATTAGATCACAAGAAAGAGAACCCTACCACCGGAAGAATAATATAAAAATAGAGAGTCCTGTGTAGATTCGAGTATTTAGGAGAACACCTATATCGAAACGGGGATTAAGGTTTAACGGATACACGGAGTTTGTTTTACAAAGTCAATAGGTTCCCTTACTATTTCCCGTCAAAAATAACGTGATTGAAACAACGTCTTGGTAAGGACTAAAAAGTGTGTGGGCACAAGACGGTAGTATACAAATAAAGGGTGTTATGATAGATAAAGTTATATGGATACAGATCAAAACTCTAACGTTGTACCATGTCCGTGCTATTTTAAATCTAAGTACCGATTTTTAGATTCATCTTGACGACTCGATCACCATATTCCCTTCACTTTATTACATACTTTATGATACTTTTTAGTAGGTATTCTTCTTATTAAAATTACCTCTCACTTACAAGTCAAATGTCTCTTGTCAATATCCCGTTTCCGTGGTATAAGACCATGATGGGCAGTTCTAAAATATAAAACTGTTTCAAAAGACATGTTGTCCACTTATAAAATTTATATCTTTATTTTATTTGATAATACAGACCCTTTATATTTTAATATTGCATTGATCATTGTTTACCCAGTGTCTTAGTCACTATTATCGTCACGACGGAAGAAAGAATTTGTTTCTCGTTACTTTTCTAACGGATAAATAACTTAACGAAATGTTTGTATTTTGTTATAAAAGAAACGGAATTAAGACTCCAAATCAAAAACTGGGAAGCAGGAGATGAAAGGACAGAGAAATACTAAAACACAAGATCCGATAATGAAACGAGGTGAAAGTAAACTTTAATCAGGGTGATTTTCTTGTTAAGAATTTAGATATAGATACTGAAATAAAAATGTTAAAAGTCTATTATCAAACGTAAAAATTGTTGGAAAATCTTTTAACCTATTTCTATACGTTACTAGTTAGAGCTGTACAAATTTTGGGAGGGACAGAAAGGAGATTAAAAGAAGATTTACAACAAGACTGAAGTGAGAGTAGTGAGGTAGAACACCCGATAGTAGGATAATCGGAAGGTATCTAAGTGCCTTGAAATAGTACTGAGAAGTTGGTAGTCTTTCTTTTGCGACTATAACTTTTCTGTAACATTATTTCTTAAAGAGGTCCCAAAAATAACTTTTTGAGGTAGACTATGGATAAATGGACTTTTATTCTGTCGTACCTACGATGAAGTAGAATGATTCACTTTAGTACTTACGTCTTAGACAGAGATTTAAGATTTCTTTCTGACTCTACACTATATAAAAATAGTAATTCGTACAACTTGACTGTCTCTTACGGTGATTCCACTTCGTCGTTTTACAAGGTGTAATTTGGTGTAGATATCCATTATAAAACCCGTCATCCATCCAAATCAAAGAAAATAAACAAAACGAAAAACTTAATAAATCAAAACGAGAAAATGTTTGTTGGGATACAAGATAAATTTCCTAGTATTACGTATTGTATTCATGTATTGAAAAAGGGACGAATGTAAACAATGTATAATTTAACGGAACCTCGTTTTATATTTATAAATTACTCATTGTTTAAGAAACTCAAAAAGGGTTTTGTCTTCTGAAGGTATCATCGACAGAAGTTTACAATCAAAAGTTAAAGAGTAACTAAGACATATCAACTACTTTGAATGGATTTGTTTTGACATCTTTTTGTCTCCAAACAAAAAAAAAAATTAAACTTCTTAAAAATTCTGGTTACTGAAGTTAGAAATGTACTAGACTCATGGTCAATTTTTCTCTAAACTCCTTATTTATCGTACATGAATGTCCAAAGACTAAAAAAAAAAGACAAATTACTTTTTCGAAAACTTGTTTTAGAAGTTGGTGAGATAATAGGAACCTATCTGTAGTTTACGATATATCAAAACCAGACTTAGGGTCAAGTAATGAATGATCATCATACTGAAACTCGTACAACTAATCGGAGGACACGAAAAATAAAGAGTTTACATTTTTTACTCCTATTATTTTTTTTAACGTTTTTTTAATGTGACTATTGTATATCATCTGTTTTGATTTCTTGAAGTACATCACAGAAGGTATCTTCAGGAGTGATTCTCAATCGACGATAGTAATGATATTTCTTTTGTGATATCTTATTCCTGAACCTTTGTTGAAAATTCTCTTTAAGAGAGTAAAGTAAGTGTAGTGTCTTACAGTATTAACAAGACAAATGATCGTACTTCTTCCTGCTAGTCCCATGAGTCATGTAAAAAATTACTCAGACGTATCCAACGGAATTAGGTAATGTCCACAAAAGACTAAGAAGGAAATGTATCAATGACCATGAGTTATAACTTACAAATCCGGAGGTCAGAGGAAAAACATCAAAACAAACACTTCCTTTATGTACAGTACTATTATCCTTGTTATTCTAACATTCAGGAATATGGGTCTAATCATGGTTCACTCATGGGATTTTATTTAACATAAATTATTTCACGTTCCAGTAGTCATATAGTAAATAAAATTTCGGAATGACCTTGTACATTCTAATAGTACTAGTTATTACTATTTCATTTAAAATTAAGACTCTTTAATATGATAGATTTCGAAAGAGGATTTTTACTTGTTACGAAACAACTGCCATAAAATTTAATACCTCGTCTAATAAGTGTTTGTAGTATTTAGGATTTCTTTACACTATGAATAACGTGGGTCCTTCGATTGTGTTTGTACCTGACTTTTTAAATTAGTCCGGATATTAATTCGATAAAATTTGGTTAATCAATAAGAGATCATTCGTAAAGTAATCCGTTATCGTAAGACACAAATATAGCCTAGAGAAAAGACGATTCTTTCTCTTCGTCATTCTTTAAAACTACCTGGAAATAGAAAAATTTTCAATGAATTTTTAATTTTCTTTTTTTTTATTACACTGTAAAGATCAAATATCAAAGACTGTCTAGTGGATAAACAGAAATCATTTTACTCTCTTGATTCGTCTTAAGAATTGATATTGGGAATTTTTACACATCAATTGATGAGTCTTACATAGTCGTTTCTCTCTGTCGTAGGGAAACATATCCAGATCGAGTCACGAAGTAAGCGTACAAAGGAATCTTCTCGTTCAACGGGACCTATTACGTTTTGTTACCATCGAAGTGGTAAATTTCACCGATTTTAACTTTTTTTTTAAGGTTCCTAAAATAGAAGAAGAGGACGACTTATAGAATTACCATAATCCTACTTTCTCCAAACAAAAACTCCAATTAAAGAAAAAAGAAGAATTTCGTATTTTAGACTTGTCTACCCTTAGTGTCTAAACCGAATCACTCTTGACTTCAACAAAGTATGTGAAAAACAAAAACAGAAATCTTTGTTTTGGGTCGTCGTAATTAAATCGGACCTAGACGTGTTATGATCATAACAGGTAGTAGCGAGTCACTGCCTCACATTTGACGTCGACATCTAAGTCGTAGATCCGGAAACAACATAAAAAGTTCTTCGGTAATTGTCCCGAAGAAAAAACCAAATCCTAACGGGTGGGGGGGCAAAATAAACGTACACGAGAAAGTTGTTTTATGAATTCAACGATTTTCGACCGTAGTCGGTATTCTTCCTATGAATTTGATAAAAACTTTAATTTGAACTTAATTAAGGTTCAATAGAGGACAAAGGAATTCTGTCTCCCTTCTTTTCTAATACACAACAATTTAAATCCTAATATAAATAACCGTCTATAAACATTTGAAGACGGAACAATCACTGATCATCCAACATTTTCTAAAGACAATAAAGGGAAGAACGACCCATTTAGTAACATTAATTCAGAGTCTTACAGAGGATATACTCCACACTATGTTGAATCTTAGAGGACACAAGAGTAAACGGTTTTTGCACAAAATATAGGAATGTAAAACTCTCAGAAAGAGTTATATAGAGTTCTATAAATCCCGTAATTAATCTCTATACTTTTACAAGTTACCATAGAGAGTGTCATGAAAATACTCGTTATTAGTATATAAGTAAGTAGTCCGTTATGTTTAACAATGGAGTATCTTAAAATCTCGTGTAGATTTTGTGTCTCAAGTGCATTATAGGGGGGAACCAAAAGTCTACTCCGTCGTATCAACGTCCATCCGATTCACTTGTAAACGTCCAGTGGATGGACGAGTCATTCTTTAGGGTCTACTCTGGTGATTTACAGTAATGTCAGATACGAAACTCTAGAGTCTTCTCAAGAGTCACCTAAACTAGGGAAACAACAACGAAAAAGGGGGTTATGTGTTGATGTGAGTAGGACAAACTGTGAATCAATACAATTAGTATATTGGATGTTAAGTAGGTAACGTACTTTCGTCTTATTTCGGTAAGTATGTACGGTTTCAATTTCGTGTGAAACCTGTTATGTAAAATAACACAAAACACTTATTTCTGTAAATTTCCAAGTATAGGACACTCGACTCTCGAGTACATATGGAGAGTTTGGACTTTTCTTTTGAAGAGTCTTTTCTCCTTTAAGAACTTATAAAGAATACAGTTAAACAACACAATAGGAAAAATGAGTAATGTAATTTCATAGATCAAGAAATATCAAATATTAGTGAATAAGTCTGAAGACCTATGTTACGATGTAAAAGAAATGGACTGAGTCAGTTCTTTTTGTTTGGACCTAATTGGAATTACTCTAAGTAATTAAGACTTACTACGAATGTTTAAACAGTGACCGAGGCTACAAAACTATTTTTCTGAAAATAAAAATCAAAGGTGGAGATATTTTTGTTGTATAAGAAATAACACTGATATTTCGTTAACGTTACTAGTCTTGGTGGTATTATTCTTAATTTAGTTAAAGATTAAGACCCTATGACTTTCACTTCGGGACTTAAGATTTCCTAAGAAACAGTAACAACATGGTCAGTACAGTCTGAGAAACGTTGTAGTACCTGACATCGAGAGATCCGGAGGGACAGGGAGTGGTAGAGGACCTCAAACGGGTTCAAGTACAAGTAACGTAGTCACTGTATTAAAATAAATGGTGAAATGGAACGTATTGAAAATTGTTTAAAGTAAATAAATAAACTGACAAACTAGAAGTAGTAACATACCCGAAAAGAGATCAACGTCACTCATCCCCGATGAGATATCGACTCTACGGATCTGAAGAGAAACAACGTCGAAGAGAACAACGACTCGTGTCTGAAATTTCGCAACCCCGAAGTCATCAACACGGGGCGTGGGGGGGGGGTGGGGGGCGGGGCCCGAGATCTCGTGTCCAAGTCACCAATACCGTGTGTCCGAATCAACAAGACGACGTACACCCTAAAGGACCTGATCACTAACTTAGGTACAAAGGACGTGACCGTCTACCTAAGAAATGGTGACTCAGTGGTCCCTTCGGGATGGGATACATAAACATAATAGTGAAATCATTTGTGTTAGTATATAGATATAGATATATCTATTTATAGAAGAACGTCTCAAGATAGATACCTCTCTAAGAGAGAAAGAGATACAATGACTGAGACGAGTGACGAGTTCTCCGGTTACTTAAGTTCTCTCCTCCACAACTCCGTTCCTTATTGTTGAAATAAGTCTCTCGACCGACTGACTCTTCTACCGTCTAATTACAGAGTTTTATTGGTAAAATGAACCAAGACCTACGGTCCAAGAAAATACCTAGTCTCCACCTCCCTCTGCTCCTTTGTTTCATTTTTCCGGTAATTAGAACGTTTATAGAGGATCTTACCGTTCGGAGTCCGTTCCCCCAACAATAAAAGTAGGAAGGACGGTAGATGTCCACCTGTCACAAGACTTGTTTCCGTGAAATCAAATTCAGTCCATCTTCTGGTCCTAAGAGACTGCGTTCGGCAATACATACGAATATTATTGTTTTCGTTACCTTTCGTCCAGTTTCTATGTCAACCTTGTACCTCAATCTTAACTGAAGAGGTACGTTGTTATAATTAAGATATATATATATCGTAAGTAAGAAACTTTAAGGTGGAAGTCGAATGGAGATTTTTCTGATATAATAGGTCAGGGGTGAGGTTTCGATAATTAATTTAACGGAAAAAAAAAAAAAAACGACATAGGGTTGTCACTCTACGACTTAAAACTAATGGATAGATGAAAAACTTAGGATCAGACCTAACATTTGAGAAGTTACTACTTAGAGGTAGTATAAGAATATCAAATAGTGTAACGGATCTTATATTCTGTACGAATTGAAAAATTTTACCACTCAATCGGTTGGTTGTACGTAGGAATCAGTGCAGACTGAGAANAACGGAAAAAAAAAAAAAAAACGACATAGGGTTGTCACTCTACGACTTAAAATTAATGGATAGATGAAAAACTTAGGATCAGACCTAACATTTGAGAAGTTACTACTTAGAGGTAGTATAAGAATATCAAATAGTGTAACGGATCTTATATTCTGTACGAATTGAAAAATTTTACCACTCAATCGGTTGGTTGTACGTAGGAATCAGTGCAGACTGAGAATCGTTGGGCAACCTCGGGTAGTCCGAAGAGACAGGTACCATAAAAGGTCCGTTCTTATGACCTCACCCAACGGAAAAGAAGGAGGTCCCCTAGATGAACTGGTTCCCTAACCTGGGTGTAGAGGACGTAACGTCCACCTAAGAAGTGGACGACTCGGCAGTCCCTTTAGGGTTATCTTATCACTCCTTCCGTACAATTAATAACTTAGTCATAAAATCGTGAATCAATTAAGGTATCTTTGAAGTCCTTAGAGTTTATCTTCCTCTTTTTTTGGACATACATCTACCATTCACCACCGCAATTTAAGTCTAGACTATTACATATCCAACCATTATGGTATTCTAAAGATTTTTGTATAAAATTAAGATTTTATTCAAATGTATCTTGACTTAATTCATACTAAATAGTTAAATCTTTTTAGAATAAAACGATAACTAGGGATTAAAATATAAATAAGTAATTTTTTACTAAAGGTTTATAATAAAGAGTTTACAGTAGTTTTCTAGGAGACCTCCTCCCTTACCGTTGGGTGAGGTCATAAGAAAGGACCCCTTAGGGGCACCTAAGAGTGTCTCCTAAGAGTGTCTGAGGGTGTCTCCTCGGACTACCCGATCTCAGGTACCCTAACGTTTCTTAACCTGTCCTGACTTCACTGAACGGTACGTGCGTGGTGACAAAAGGACTCGTCAAAAAGACAAGACAACACAAGAACTTTATAGTACTATTCTTCATGAGGTCATGGAAACTTTACAAATAAGAATTGTATTTCTTTTTACAAAATACATAGATAATAAAATTTTAATTACATAATTTGAAATAGACAAATTTTTATAACTGTAATTTTATACGGTTACATAAATATTAAGTCAATAGACCATAAGGTCAGAACAGTAATTAATTTTCTTTAAATTAAGGTACAAACTTAGATCAACATGAATGTGATCAACTTGTCTGTCTTTGACCTCAAACATCTCCAGTTCTATCGAACTTAAACATGATATGTTATGGATTGTCTTTTCCTCTCTCTCTTTTTCGATATCTTTAGGAGCTTCACCAAAGGGACTCAGAAACCTCATTATCGGTAGACACATACCAATCCACTCTGGAGTACTCTGTTCGTATTGAAGACTCCTTTCTTTTTAGTTAGACCAAGACATTCTATCTTTTAAGGGTCACTAATACATTCTGACTCCTAAAAAATAGAGGATGGAACTGATCGATAGGACCTTTCCGTTCCGGAACACGTTTCGTAAAATAGTCAGGACCTTATTTCCGGCGGAATTCTGAACGGGATTTTATTACATTTCCTCCAGTTTTCTAGTATCATTAGACGTTCATTAAATTGATGGACGGTCCTTTTCAATTAGTGAATATTCTTATGGTTTTTTGGGTCGTAAGTTGTTATCTTTAAGTATTACAGATAGATTAATTTTTAATGATCTATTGTTTCTCCATCTTTTTATGTTTTGTTGAGGTTTATATTCAAAAATTGGAAATTAAAGTTAAATAGGTTTTCACTCTTAAGTTAATGTCATAATTTACTTATCGATATTAGTGACAGTATATAAGATATGCGTTTGTGATGTACAATACTGTGAAAGTATATTTTCGTTCGTTACACAAATATCGTATAATAGTGAGTAGTCCTCGAAAAATTTGAAATACACACACGAGTCAACACAGGATGAGAAACGTTGGGGAACCTGACATCAGACGGTCAGAGGAGACATGTACCTTAAAAGGTTCGTTCCTATGACTTCACCCAACGACAAAGGATAAGGTCGACTAGAAGGGTTGGGTCCCTACCTTGAACGTAAAGAACGTAACTGTCCACCTAAGAAATGGTGACACGGTCGATTCTTTGAAACATAGAGTTATTTGTAAGTGTTTTTGACGTTCCAGTGTTAATAATAAACGATTTTAAATATAAGACCTGGTCATTCAGAGTCTTTTAGTGTTACGAATTTCACAGTCTTGAGTCTGAATTTAGCTGACTAGAGTTTATTTGTAATGAAAAAATAGGGTGTGTAATAGAGTTCATCCAAATATTTATAATTTTCAATGTACTATAAGGTAATTTATTTAAAAGAATAAAATTTTTAGTAATGAATTTTACAAAAATTCGAAACTATAGATAAATGAATAAACCGGTATGGTGTACCGTACACCCTAGAATCAAGGGTCTGACTTCTCCTTTTAAATTTTAAAATGTATTGGAGGACGAGGAGGACGGAGACATTGAGTCGAACGAGGAACGTTTCAGACCTAGTGTATCCAGAGTCTTTCACCTCTGAGTGTCATGATCCTTGACCTCGAATAGAGTGAGTGGAGACAGGACGAGAAACGTTAAAGGGTCGGGGACGGTTGGGTGTTTGGGTGAATTAGTAGAGACAGGTACATATTTTTGAGACATTGGAGAAACAAACCCCGAGTCTCCAACCTCACAATTGAGGAGACCCGGGGGACCTTATTATTTGACCTCAAGAGGTTGAGAGACTCGCACCACGAACCAAAGAGTTCATGACCAAAGACGTTGTTCTGGTCTCTAACTTGGGAATGGGGGACGTAACCTTCGTATCTTAGAATTGGTGACCTGACAGTTCTTCCAGGGATTGATAACTACAAGTATCAAACAGAGGATTTGTAAAGAAAGTGTCTTGATTATTAACATGACCCGAACTACGTAGGTATTCAATTTTTACTTTATGTATACACGTATATATACTCGATATATACATGTGAATAAATGTATATATATATATATATATATTTCAACCATTTTTACAAGTAAGTCCGAAAATGTATTCTGGAGTGTTTTTTAACTTGTTTGTAAAGTCGGTTGTATTATATAAGGGTAAAGTAGAATTTTATTATAATTCAGGTGTAGATGTCATTCAGTTATACCTCGAAGTTACCACAAAAGTTGTTGTTAAAGTTTACTTACTCGTTCTCTAAAAATTCATAAGTATTTAGAATTCATCCAGTCTTATCCTATAATTCTTCTTTTTCATTTTAAGTCTATTCTTTCCTAAAGAACCCCTTTAGATTTTTTGTGGACACTTCTTTGTGTCGGTTCCCATTAACTGGAGGACTACCACTTTCCGTTTTATCTTATCTGTGAATAGATGGATCTTCAAACTCACGAAACAACTGAAAGGATAAAAATTGAATTGTTATTTAAAAAACTTATAGATCAGGAAAGGTTGAAGAATGACGAAAACCTTCCTTTTTCTTAAGTCTAATAGTTTTGGTGAAAGTTCGGGACTTTAAAATAATGACTAAAGTCTACTACGTTAACGGTATCTTCTTCATTTATTTTTCGAAATAAAACTACACGTTTAATCTTATAGTTTGATAGTTAAAACACGTATGAAGTGTAAAAGACTTTACGGTACTTTTCCTTGTAAACTTAACATCTTCCGGTCCACACGTTAGTCTCTATCCGAAAAATGGGATCGTTCTCACTAGTTATACTGAATTATGAAACTGAACTATCTATCTTTGAACCTATATACTAAGGTAAGGTTTCTTTATTGTTATCCTTTTTCGATTCTCTCACCTGAACCCAAAAGAGATCAAAACTAAAAAGACCAAAATAATGGTGGTAACTATAATGAAATCAGAGTAAACTATATCGTTTCTTGACTGAGTAACCTTATTTGTGACTACGACCCTTTCTAACTTCCGTCCTCCTCTACCCCTACCGTATTAGTTGAACTACCTGTACTCAAACTCGTCCGAGGTCCACAACCACTACCTGTCTCTTTGGAGCACACGAAGTCAGGTCCCTCAGTGTTTCTCAGTCTGTGCTGACTCACTGACTTGACTTGACTAAAGTAAATCATCAATTTCGAAGGATATTCTATTTCTTTATTTTAAGTGACTTTTTCTGCTACTACGACCTTTACTAACTTCCGTCCTCCTCTTCCCTTGACGTCTCCTACTCTACCAACTTCCCGTAGTGACTGAGTTATCTCTACTCAAAGTCGTTCGAGGTTCTCTACCACTTTCTGTCCCTACAAACCGCACGACGTCAGGTACCCCAGTGTTTCTCGACCTGTACTGACTCGTTGACTTGTTGTTGTTACTGTTCTTTACTTTATGTTCTAGAAATCTACTTATATGTGGTTTCCATAAAAACACATCTTTTATGTTTTAATGTATTTAATGACCGAAGAAATAGACTAAATACCGTTATATGAACTGGTTGGATTTATATATAGTCCTTACTTCTGTGAATAGACTCTTTAGGAAAAACTATCTTGAGGTATCATCAAGTAAAATTACGGAGTAAAATCGACAATTCTCTCCAAATCTCTAGACTAAGTCTCTTTAAGTTCAAACCCACTGGACATAAAAAAACAAGAATAAGACTGGTATAGATGTACGTAGTTTCGTTCAAAGAACTAGAATAATCTAGAATAAATTTTTTGTTTAGACTTTCTACCTTCTTAACCAGAAGTGTTAGAGACATATGTCTTCACATACGAGTTTTACGGTTTACGTAACTAAAAATTACTTCTGTCCCATTTAATACCGTAAAGAGGGAATAGAACGATTACGATCACGGTTTTAAACTAATCTCACTGTTTCGTTTAAAGTTCTTTGATCTTCGGTGGAATGGTTACACAAAAAAATCCAATCAGTTATTCACAAGTAACTCAAGAAAACCGACGTCACCATGATGTTCGTTGATTCTTTTGTATTTTATATCATTGAAGAGGGTTCCTTAGACTTTAATGAGTGAGGTCATAAGAACCCGAAGGGACCACCGAGTCGACCATTTCTTAGCGGACGTTACACCCTCTGGACCCAAACTAGGGAGACAACCCTTCTAGGAAACCTCTTCCCTTTCTGATGGGTGAGGTCATAATACCGGACCTCTTAAGGTACCTGATATGTCAGGTACCCCAGTGTCTAAGCCTGTGTTGGCTCACTGAAAGTGAAAGTGAAGTGTATGTATTTTCTGGTTATTTTGCCCATAGGACATAGAAATTTCTCACCGTAACTGTATAATCAAACGATAGAAAATGAAAGATGAAATATGGTCAAAACTTGATGAAATATGGTTTTTCTTATATTATAGATTGTATTTAGATTGTTTTTTTGTAGTGTCCCCAAGTCCCTATATCAACCTGGAGTATGTATCAATTTTGACTCTAACGTTTGTGAAGTGAGATTTTGAGTTAGAGTGGACAGAGAGTGTGAACAAAGAGAGACAGAAGAGAGACGTAGAGTCAAAATAAGAGACTCTAATCGGTGAAGTTGATCCTCTTCCTAAGGTTTAAGTGTAAAGAATCTAAACGATATTTTCTATTTAATACTTGCTAGAAGAAAGGACAAGGTTCACTTTTTGTTTTGTTTGTGTAGTTGATTGTTTTGTGGTTCTTCCCTCGTTTGACCGGTCCGTTTCCACATGTTATTATATAAACCGGGTTACAACCACTCTACGAATGTAATGTGGGCTAATAAGGTATAACTCTTTCCTGTCACCACAAACATTAGACTCTGGTCCTCTAACCCGTCCTCCGTCTTCCTCGAACGTGACCTACACCTCATGACAGGACTCGTTGACCCTTTTTCGATGGTTATCTTTATCTATTATTCGAATAATCCCCTTGTTTTACTATTCGGGGTCGAGGACTTGTTCATTCCGTAATACTAATATAGGTTGCTACATTAGGTCGACCCATTGTTGTGTTGCAATCGTGTTCTCGTGGTCGAACTCCTCACGTCCACACTCTACCCGAACCCCCGTAAGTCACACAATCAAACCACCCTTGGGACATGTTTAGGTTAGTTCGTTCCAGTGAAGGAGACCTTTGTGATAATAAAAATAAGGGAGAAGTGAAAAGGTGAAGTCTCGTGTAAAGGTTAGATAGATAGAAATCTTCAAGGATACACAACGAGAAAACGAAACGGTATTTATACTGTGGACGTTTTTGGTACATATGAACAAAAGACTTCTCGGGTCCTAATCATATTGGACCCCTCCGTGTTGACTAGATTATCCTTTCTGAACCTCTCGAACATAATTTTTTTTCTTTTCTTTTCTTTTTATTTTTGTTGGGATGAATTGATCCAATAGACCCGGTTTTCTCTTCTCCCGAATTTTAATGACATCCGTAGTCCACATCTCGTCACCAGACAACCATTAAGATTAGTTTGTGATTCTTGAATCTGAACTATTTTATCTTGTTAAATGAGAGGTAACCCTTTTAATAAAGGTATTTTTATCATTAAAAAGAGAAGATTTATAGTTCCCTTGAATTTACAGTCCATTTTAAAACGTACGAACCAAATCAAATTTTATATGTAAAATTCGGCTCAGTAATACCATCGATAAAATAAAATAAAAATCTAGGGTAAATCATAAAAGACTCTCGAAACTGCAGACAAAATATATACTATTTTGGTATAATAAGACTCTATCCTTATCTAGTCGTTATCTTTATATCAGGGTTTAACTAATAGAAGTTATACTTGAGAGAGAACCCTGTTTTTATTGAAAGAGTAAGGTTTTATTTAAACACAAAGAACAGAAAATACTGATTGATAAACTAATGTGTCGTGACAGAAGAAAGAAAGAGACTTCATAAACCTGTAATACGAAGACATAAAAGGAACTGATCAAGTGAAGGTCAACTTTAGGTTAATTTTGGTCTTCAATCAAAAAGTAATCGTCTTTAACGCCCAAGAAAACACTGAGTCTCTTGTTCTTACTTCCATTTAGTTGTTGCTTAAATAATTTTGGATATTCGTTGGTGAAGATTTCCTCTGAATCGCACCTCCCTCATAATAATCACATAATCACAATCTTCACATAATCACAAGGAAAGGTTCGAAGACACCACCGAGTCTGTCATTCCTGAGACGGAAGTCATATCCTCTGGACCCACACTGGGAACCCAGACCTTCTAGAAGACCACTTGCCTTACCGATGGATGAGTCATGAGAACGGACCTTTTAAGGGACCCATCTCCTCAGACTACCCAATGTCAAGTACCCCAACACTTGTCAGTCTATACCGACTCCCTGATTGTGAAAATGAAAAGTTATCTGTATTCTCATATGGTTACTCCAGTTGGGAATCCAGACAGGATTACCATTTAGACTCCATGTGTTGATAAGTACGTGAACGGTATAGTAAGAGTAACCTAGAACTACACAACTTTAACGTGTAGTCTGGTGTATAATTTTGTTAAAAATGAACAATGAATATTAGGATTTCTAATTAATACAGGAGTATTGAAAGAGAAAGTCAGTACTTCAAATAAGGAAGACCGAAAGACTGATTAACCCTTAAAGATGATTTTGTATTTTACATTCATTTATTTATTTTTTTATAGAGATTCCCTTTAAATTAAGTCACGTTTTAATGGGGTACCTCTCTTATAACAATTCTTCTCAGATCCCCGACTATAGAAGTCTGTTTCTGACTCCTTGTGGGACTTAAGAGTAAGTTAGAGTCAAAGAGACACCCTAGTAGACTAAAGACTAAACAACTTATTATAAATTTGTTTACTTTTTATACTTTTACCGTGGTTTATATAAAACCTTAAGAGTTTAATTTGAAATAATCATTATTTTAAAATTATATAAAATTTTATTATTTTATACAAGTACATGGTTATTTGTCGTATACGGATACGTATTAAAGTAATTAAGAAGTGTCATTGGAATATTCATTATGATAGTGGAACATCTTTATTTTAACTCTCATGATATACGAATTAAAGAGATTTCAATCTCAAGTATACAAATTTATTCACCGTTAGGGTTCCAAAATTCGGTTTTTACAAACTGATTTCGGTGTACAAAAGTATGTTAGACAGTACACTGAATTGTGACTCTAAATTCACGTTTGGTCTTCTCCTTATAATTAGAATACTCGATTAAGTATCGGAAATTTACGTCAGTTTATGTAAAGTAAAATTTTAGTCTCTTCATATCTTACATCCATAAAAGACTCTTAGGTTTCCTTTTTTTTTAAGTTTTTAAAACCTCTTTTTATAACCCGGTTATTACTACTTTCCTAATATGTTCTCTGTAGTATTCGGTTTAAAAAATTTAGTAGGTTATTTGTAACTTTCGTTTTCTTTTTATTTTTAAGTAATTTTTTATACAGTCCTTAGTCGTTCGTCGAACAACTATAGTTGTTAGTGAAAATAAATTTAGAGTAACAATACAGTAATTCTTCTTTCTCAGACGATGAACACCGAAAGGATCTTTTATTTTGTCATAGTAAAGACGTAAATAAAAATAATTTGATAACAATACGATTGGTGAGTTATAAACTACAGACATGTGTGTCTTTAACGTTAAATTATCTCCTTATCCCTAAATACCTTATGCTTACCCTCTATGATCAAAATTACCTTTCTAATTTTGAATATTTCTTCCACTTAAATTTCTTACCCTCTTATTTTTGTCCTTCTCTCCGGTTTTTAATGTACTCTTTTTTACACATTTACAATCGGGTAAAGATAATAGAAGTTTTCGTTTGTCAATGTATATAAAATCCTTTGACATAACTCGACTCTTTTGTTGTTTTGATTAGAAATGACTGAAGTGTACTCTTTTCAGTTACAACGACAAATTATACAAAGGAATAATATAATAATGTTAGTGGAAGATTTAATTTATAACGACGTAAAAAGTCAGTTCTTTGTACAGAACTTGGTGACCACCTATAAACTCAAACCTATAAACTGGGATTCAGACCACGAGCAGGGTGGTAGAGTAAAAAAGAATTTCATAGAGTAAGTCTTGTAACAAAAGTTGTCCATGTAGTAAATTTTTTTCGAAACACTTATCTAAGTAAACCCTTATAAAGTGAGATATAGGTGAAGGACCGATATGAATTAAGTGTGATCATGGGATTTCCCAAACTCTTAATCTCTTTTTTTTAGACTAATTGAAACGAATAGTATAGTAAAAAGTTTACATAAACTGGAACCTCTGAAAAAAAAAAAATAATTTTATATTGTGGATAATCAGAGGACTTTAATCACAAAAGTCCCTGTAGGACACCTTTTCTGTTAGAATAACTTTTACCACATCTCACGTACTCACCACGGAACCTCTCAAGTCCTCTATTTTAGTTCTCTGATTTAGTCGTGGTTCAGCCTCTTGAGACTGTTACTTCTCGACTCCTTTTACCTGAATTCAGACGTTCGTTCAACCTTTTTTTAGAACTTCCTAAAACGTTTTCTTTCGCTACGCTATTATAGTATGGGTCTTATAAGGAACATAAACTCATAAATTATTATGAATTGTCCATGAAGTCATTGTTAAAAGTCTGTTGTTTGAAGACGATTGTAACTCACGGAGTTTGAAGTATATTCTTTTAAAACGTACAAAAGTCATCTAACTCACGGTTTGAACTGATCTTGGTAGTAGGTAGAATATTTTAGTGGTAAAGTTACCTAAATACTACATGGTATTACTTTTTAATAACTTTTATTATGGGTCCTATTGAAATCATATCCGTCGACTTACGTCAATTATCGATCTTACAAAAGTGACAACTGTGTGGTTAACTCCAAATGAAAAGATATTCAACACACTTAACAAAAATAAATATTCATTACTAAATTTACCATTCAAATATCGATAAAGAAAATATGGACGGACATGGTGTCTTCCTATTTGGGAAATACCTTTCTCTGACGTATATTACTTCATAAATTTTGGTGAATACATGGTTTTAAAGTACAACGAGTAGTAAACAATAACTATATTACAACAACTCCTCACACCAGTAGTCTCTTGGAAGAGTTTTACCAGACCCTCCGGTCAATTTTAGTCTACCACCGAAGGAGAGTCTAGTGAACTTTGTTATAGAACCAATCTCCACCCCCCTTTATAAGTCTTTAAAAAGACCCTCGATGTGTACGGGTACTTCCAAATCTTTTGGGACCGGATAATCCAGTCTCTTCCTCTTTTTTTTAGAGTAAGTCGAAAGTTTACATCAACGTGTTCTCGTCATTTAGTGCATCAGTTCTGAAGAATCCGTTGGTAATACATATTTTCGAGGTGACTATGAGGTGTTCTACGGGAGAGTTTCAACATTTTCATCTTATTTGTCGTATTTACTTTTTCTATCATTTGTCATGTATACTAAAATATTTATGTGTCCTATCTATACACGTTTATAATATATATTGTCGGAGTCCAAAAATATTTATGACTATTTAATAAGTTAGTAACGTAAAGTATCTGGACTTTCGGTTCTGAATTCTTGAATCGACGTAGAGTTATTAGGTTCGGACGAGGACTAAGTTCCTGAACTTGTCAAGGGAGACGTATGTTCCGAGAAAGAGATCATTAAAAATGACCTAAAGAGTGTGTCTTTTCGGAATACACAATAATATATTAAACCCTCACGTCAGGGTCCCTCCGTCCCGACTTTCTTTCTTTCTAATTTCCCTTCCCTTATTTCTCTCCTTTTGATTTTACAGTTGGTGACGAACCATAGTTCACGTCGATTGTAGAAGTAGAGTACCACGAAGACTCTCGTATTTTCTGACACAGACTCCTAAACGAAGACCCTACTTTTTCACTCTTTTTACATAGGAAGTCGAGGGTAGAGGGTAATTAGTTTTATATGTAGGACTCCGTAACCGAGGAGACACAAAGGTCTAGTAAACACTTACCCATGGTTCGTTAAGTCCGTCATAAAGTACGGAATGGTAGTTGTCCCTTCGGTGATAGATCTCGCCAAGACCCCGTTATAATATAGACGAACTTCAACCAGTCTTAGGTGTACTTCAATCAAATGTCTTATTATCGACCTCTCTTTGATCACAGACTTGCTAGGTCTGTCCACTCAGACTCTCCAAGGTACTTGTGTCGAAGTAGAGGAGTTACAGTAAAGGTACTTTTCCTGACAAACTAAGTGAATCATTCCACGTTATAAACAATATCGTTAATTGTGAAACACCATAATATAATGTTAAAAAAAAATGATGATAAAAGAAGAGAGAGATCCTATATTCAAAATACTCATGTCCCTGTAACAAATCCAGTAACGGAAGTGAGGTCACGATTCGTGTCATGAAATTGGTATCGTCTACGAGTCCTTTATGAACAACTTTTTTTACCCATCTACTTAACTAATTCACTGAACAGGTTCCACCGAGTCAGTTAATGTTTCTGGTCTCATCTTGAATCAATTATACCTAAGTTTAGTAAATTGTAACACGACTTTGTTACAACGTCTCTTAACCTAATATTATTTCCCTTATTTTATTTCAATTTGTACCTTACAAAGTATACAGTGTTTATAAGTGTATTGTAAATACAGAAGTAAATGGATCCAGTTGTGACAGGTTATCTTTAAATGATCTACTACTTTTACATGATATAGATATGTTATACCATCGGTGATCGGGTACACCTATATACACCTCATGTACTTTACACCGATCACACTGGTTCATCTAAAATTTAAAATAAATTGAAATTAAATTTAAATTTATTGATATACATCGACTCCACTTCACCTTTAGAGAGTCATCACAGGTGGAGAAACGCTAGGGTACCTGAGATGTCAGGTACCTTAAGAGGTCCGGTCTTATGACCTCATCCATCGGAAAAGGGAAGAGGTCGCCTAGAAGGGTTGAGTCCCTAACTTGAGTCCAGAGGACGTAACGTCCGCCTAAGAAATGGTCGGTTTGCTGGTCTTTTCGGGTACAACGATCACTGACAGTGTAATTCTGTTACGTAGACATTTACACGGATACAAATCAGTGAGTTAGGATAGAACGCTGAGTTAGCTGAGAACACTGGGGTATCTGACATCCGACGGTCCGAGGAGGTTAGTACCCTAAGAGGTCCGTTCTTATGATCTCACCTAACGGTAAAAGAAGAGGTCCCCTAGAAGGACTGGGTCTTCAACTCGGAACCAGAGGACGTAACGTCCGTTTGAAAGAGGACTGACTCGATGTTCCCTTCTAGAAATAGTTGACTCGACACTGTCTTCGGTAAGTAGACATTCAAAAATATTAAATTGTGGGATTAGAAAGATTATCGACGTTTGAACTGTTTGCTCAGTCAAAATTTACAAATTTAGTTCATCCTTGTTGTCAAACTACGTATAAAACATAAATTTTAAAAAGGAGATCTTTGAACGGACTCCAAATTTATTCATTTCCCTTTCAAACTAAGTCTTATAACTTTGACATTCACAAATTCCCGTCCTCTCCGTCTCAAGTCACCTAACAAACGTATCACCTTCCGAAAAATTAAGGAGGGACTTAATATCAACCTAAGTCATGAAAGTTCTGATCCAGTTTACAAGAATGTTTGCTTCAAAATTTAAAAATTTAAATTGTCACACCTCTAAGGAATTTTTTAACGTTTATCTTGATGGAATACTGGGTCGTTAGGGTGAAGACCCGTATGTGTGGCTCCTTTGGTCTTAACTTTCTCTGTGTACATGGGGTTACAAGTAGCGTCGTGACAAATGTTATCGGTCCTGTACCTTTGTTGGATCTACAGGTAGTCGTCTACTTACCTATTCTTTCGACACCATGTATATGTGTTACCTCATAATGAGTCGGCAATTTTTCTTAAGTAAACTTAGTCAAGACTACTCTACCTACTTTGACCTCGGCTAATATGTCTCACTTCATTCGGTCTTTCTTTTTGTGGTTATGTCATATGATTGTGTATATATACCTTAAATCCTTCTACCGTTACTGCTGGGACATACGTTCTGTCCTTTTTTCTGTGTCTACACATATTGCCTGAAAACCTGAGTCTCCCTCTCCCTCTCCCACCCTACTAAACCCTCTTACCGTAAGATTGTACATATGATAGTACATTCTTAACTTAGCGGTCAGATACAGACTGCGTCCTATGTCGTACGAACCCCGACCACGTACCCCTACTGGGTCTCTCTACAATACCCCTCCCTCCACCCTCCCCCCAAGTACAAACCCTTGCGTACATTCTTAATTTCTAAAATTTTAAATTTTTTTTATTTTTTAATTTTAATTTTTTTTATTTTATTTTATTTTGTTATGAAAAAGAAAACTGAGAGAAGTGGAGGACTTTTTGTCATAATTTAACAAATGTAGACTTCTATTGACGAAATTGAAACGAGTCTGTCGAACCAAAGAAACGAATAATCCTTACCATAGGACACCTACCCTTTGGTTTCCGTGTGACCAGAACTCCTCCCGTGTATCACGTCACTCGGAAGGGGTTCGGACGAGGGATGTGGTGGGTAGTCTCCGATGTAGTTTTGAGATGTACTTTGATCGACTTACTTAGTAACCTTATAATAAAGTAAAAGAGGGTCTAAAGTCAGAAAGATCTTCGTCGGTTCGACAGGATTAGAAAAGTTTTTTACTTCAGTTACACCTCTATTCTTATAAAAGATTTTATAGAGACGACCTTTTTTTTTTTTTTTTTTTGTTTCTTTTTCTGTGACCTGACTATGTTCGGTAAAACCGAAATAAGAAACATATAAAAGAGGATGAATTTCCTCTCTCACTTTTTGTAAGTCAGTTTCCTTATCTACTGTTCTATTATTTTTATATTAAACAATATTACGGTCTTATTGTTCCCGACATTATACTGTCTTGACTTCCTTTGTGCACTATCTTTTAATCTCTGTCGTAATTTGAATTGGGTTAATTCTACCGTATGTAAATTACTGGAGGCCTCTTTCAATTAAAAATTTGGTGAGAGAACGAGAGATGGACCTTTATAGAGAAATACAGATTGAATTTATAGAGGATCACGTTAAATTTAAGTAAAGGAAAAACACTACGGGTTACCTCGTTTTTCATACTTGATGAAAGGAAACTCCCTATTCGGTATTAAACAAATTTCTAGCTATTTATACGTCGAAGAGTCTAAAGAGGTCGATTACTGAGACAAATTACAAAGGCATCTCCAGAGGTAATAACAGTAAGATGAGACTTGAGTCAGATTTAAGAGACGTAAGGAAATTCAACTACTCGGAGTGTCAAAAAAAAGTCTGACGTTGACACTTACCGTGTGTCGTGAGTTGTTGATCCGAACCGACGATACGCACGGGACGGTAATTTGTATTATAAGTAACACGGGTAACAAGACGTAAGAGGATTACAAGATGTGACCTCACCTCAGTTCATACTCGTCTTTACGATTCGTAAACTGAGGTGAAGTCACTGTAAAGATCTAGACATCCATTTTCGACAGAAAATTCAGAAATGGAAAGGGTGAACTAACAACAACAAAAAAAGAGAGAGAGAAATAAAAACGAGAGAATTTTCCCCTTAACGGCACTAAACCGGTATATACTGAACCGACGATATAAAATTTCAAAGAGGGTCACAATAAAAAAACTTTCGAAATCATTAATCTAATCTTATAGACTAAACGACATAAAAGAAAGGATAATACTAAAAGTAAAATTTAGGAACTCTTTTACTGAACTGTACCACATGTTTACATGTGGAAAGTCAAGATATACGATGGAGACTGAAAATACCAAAATAAAAATAAAAAATAGTTTAATAATAAAGTAGTCAATAAAATGACGAAAGGATGAACAAGTGTTCTTTTAAAGAGAAAATGAAAGAATGTCAACATGTTTTTTCATCATTTTAATACTAATCGGACCTCCAAAATTTCCATCATGCCCATAATTAACCTGAGTCTATTGATAGAAAATTTGATAGCAAATTCGAAGGGACCACTAAATCTGTCATTTCGCAGACGGACGTTACACCCTCTGGAGCCTAACTAGGGTCCCAACCTTTCTAGGAGACCTCTTCCTCTACCGTTGGGTGATATCACAAGAAAGGACCTTTTAGGGTACCTGCCTCCGCGTAGTATCCGATGTCAGGTACCCCAGCGTCTCTCAACCTGTCCTGACTCGTTGAAGTGATTGATAGGAAATCCGACCCTTTCTAATAACTTAGACCTGTCGTCCCGTGTTTATGTCATTCTTTCGAAAGTCAAGTCAAGTCAACGAGTCATCACAGGCTGAGAACAGACTGAGAAACGCTGGGGACTTAGCATCATCCGGCCCGTAGGGACAGGTAGTGGTTGAGGGTCTCAAGGGGGTTTGAGTACACGTAACTCAACCACTACGGTAGGTCGGTAGAGTAGGAGCCAGCAGGGAAAGAGGAGGACGGGGGTCAGGGAGGGTTCGTAGTCGTAGAAAAGGTTACTCGGTTGAGAAGCGTACTCAACCGGTTTCATAACCTCAAAGTCGGAGTCGTAGTCAGGAAGGTCACTTGTGGGTCCTGACTAGAGGAAATCCTACCTGACCAACATAGAGGAACGTCAGGTTCCCTGAGAGTTCTCAGAAGAGGTCGTGGCGTCAAGTTTTCGTAGGCAAGAAGCCGTGAGTCGAAAGAAGTGTCAGGTTGAGTGTAGGTATGGACTGATGACCTTTTTGGTATCGGAACTGATCTACCTGGAAACAAACGTTTCATGAAAGAGACGAAAAATTATACGATAGATTCAACCAGTATTGAAAGGAAGGTTCCTCATTCGCAGAAAATTAAAGTACCGACGTTAGTGGTAGACGCCACTAAACCCTCGGGTCTTTTTATTTCAGACTGTGACAAAGGTGATAAAGGGGTAGATAAAGGGTACTTCACTACCCTGGCCTACGGTACTAGAAGCAAAAGACTTACAACTCGAAAATCGGTTGAAAAAGTGAGAGGAGAAAGTGAAAGTAGTTTTCGGAAAAATCAAGGAGAAGTGAAAGACGGTATTTCCACCACAGTAGACGTATAGACTCCAATAACTACAAAGAGGGCCGTTAGAACTAAGGTCGAACACGAAGAAGGTCGGGTTTCAAAGAGTACTACATGAGACGTATATTCAATTTATTCGTCCCACTGTTATATGTCGGAACTACATGAGGAAAAGGATAAACCTTGGTCAGAGAACAAGGTACGGGTCAAGATTGACAACGAAGGACTGGATGTATATCCAAAGAGTTCTCCGTCCAGTCCACCAGACCATAAGGGTAGAGAAAGTCTTAAAAGGTGTCAAATAACACTAGGTGTGTCAGTTTCCGAAACCGTATCAGTTATTTCGTCTTTATTTCGTCTACAACCGTTATACTAGAGACCAAGGAGACGGAAAAGATTTTGGTCGAACTTGTAGACCTTAAAGTACCAAGTACATAAAGACTTCGGACCGAACCTCTTAAATGTTTGTTCTTTTTCGATATAGAGAGTTTTATAATGTAGTACAAAAACGAAGATAAAAGGGACAATACTTAGATCACATTACTCAATCTTTAAGAGTTAAAATTTAAAAAATATCTTATTGACTCCGATAACGACCCCTCAAAAGTAAAATAAACTTTTAGTTCGTGAATTAACACTCAACAGGTTATCGGATATAAACTACTGGTATTCTTGTGTAATTTCTTATGAAAAATTTTCTAATCAACTGATACGTTATAAAATACACAACAGTTCCGTACAGAAGTTGTTATTCAGACTCCACAAATTAAGACATTAAAAAACTTATTAAAAGTGAAGTTCGAGACCTTACTACTATTAAAAGTGAATAAAATCATGTTGACAGTACACTTTCATAATCAGAGATTCAGTACAGACTGAGACACCGTAGTACCTGACATTGGACGGTCCGAGGAGACAGGTAGCTTAAGAGGTCTGTTTTTATGACCTCACCCATCGGTGAAGGAAAAGGGTCCTCTATAAGGACTGGGTCTCTAATATGGACCCAGAGGACGTAATCCGTCCAAAAAAAAAAAAAAAAAAAATGGTAGACTCGGTACCTTCGGGTATTACCAGTATTAAATAATAAAAACAATCCTCTAGACAAAGTCAGTGTTTAAGTCCGAATGATCAAAAGAATCTTTGTTACGTTACAGAAGATTACTTTGTTATTAAAAATGTAAAAACTCTTACATTTTTAAATTGTGGGGGACTGCTTAGAACGTAAGATTAACTTTTACAATTTATGGATGTAAATAAAGTCTTTATGAAATGGAATTGTTTAATTGTACCCACTAATAAGAATAAAACAAATTACAAGAATAGTTGTCGATACGAGAAGACATTATCGTTGATAATTGTCGTTTCTAATCTAATGATACTTCTTGTTGAATACGATAGTATTTTTTTTAATGGATTATTTTTATTTATTATAAAATGTATCTCAAGTCTGTCCATTCTGAGGGTATCGATCAAATAGAAGTCCTGATTTACGTAATAAGTTTGTCTGTGATTTTGACTAAGAAAAAAATTCTCCGTAATAACGACAGGATTTTTACCACTCCTAGATACAATCGTATTAAATGTTATGGGTATTTCTTTTATACTTCACTGAATGTTTTTTATGAAATAGTTTTGAACCCATTACAAATGAAATGATTATATAAATGACACATTAATGGTTCGGTTGTAATGGAATCAATTAGACGCACCACTTTCTCCCTGTCCAAATCCTAGTTTTATGTACGATACGTCTTCGTCCCCCGAATTCAGGTTTAGGACTCTTGTGGTCTCTTGAGGACTGAGGTCCCTTGTAATTATCTGTCTTCGAGTAGTTTACGGAGGTATGGATGTGACTTTGTTTCGTGGTGGGTTCCTGGTTGTTCAAGGTCTCGTTCTGTATGGTACGTTTAAGAGGTCGTTGTGTCCTTGTATCGGGACTCGAAGTTATATGTCCGACGGGTTTCAGTGAGGTTTGGGTGACTGTAGAGTATTGAGTAATGACCTGTGACGTAACGTGAGGTCTCTCTTCTTTAGGTCGAGGTGGGTGGTCTTGTGACTGTCCTCGAAGGGATTGGTCCTTTGGAAGTGTTCGGTGGGCATGTTGGGGTGGGTGTCACTCCTTTGAGGTGTTATTTCTCTTGAGGTGTTTGACGGTCTTATGTCTTTCCGGTGGGGGTTTGCGTCGTTATATTTGTTCTACTTCTCTGTCTCCTTATGGGTCGTCCATTTCCTTGTCCTATTTACCGGTGGTTTGGTTTGTTTTCTCCTTCTCTATCCCTTAGATGGTCTATTTCTTAAGGTTTATTACTATCACTTTTACTGGGTTTTAGAACTTTTGTTTTACCTTAGTGTCTATTTATCGGACCTCTGCTCCTAACTCTTCTACGTTCTTTCCAAATTATTCCTGGATCTTCTTTAATTTTTTCTCAGTTATATATTACTTATTACGTTAGTTACTCTAGTCTTTGTGAGACCTTCCTTGTTTATCATCTTATTACCTCCGTCTTCTACCCTAATCACTCCATCTTCTATCTTACCATCTTTATTTACTTATTCTTTCCGTTTTTCTTTTTGCTCAATTTTCTTTACTCCTGTTAGAGTCTCTGGAGACCTTGTTACAATTTACGGGGTTGTAAGTTCAGAGTCTTCTTCTTCTGTTTTTCTTTCCGGTATTCTTTTATGAACTCTATTATCAACTTTTGAAGGGATTTTACCCCTTCCTTTATTAGTGGGTTCAGGTTCTTTGGGCCTCAGGGTTCATTCTATTTGGGTTCCGATTTGTGGGGTTCTGTGTATAATTAGTTTAATTGTTTCTAGTTTATGTTTCTTGTTTATAATTTTCGTCGTTCCCTTTTTGTTGTTTATTTTACGTTCTCCTAAGGGTATTCCTATTGTCGACTAGAAAGTTATCTTTGAGAAGTCCGGTCCTCCCTCACCGTCCTGTATGAATTTCACTACTTTCTTTTATTGGATGTCGGATCTAATGACATGGGTCGTTCCTAGAGTAAGTTTGTACTTCCTCTTTAGTTTTCGAAATGTCTGTTCGTTTGGACTCTCTTAAGTCGTGGTGGTTTGGTCGAGAGGTTGTTTACGATTTCCTAGAAGAGATCTGTCCTTTGTGTTTTGCCCACATATTTGAGTTTAGGTTTTGTTATTTCATTTACCATTGTCCTAGTATGAATAGTTATTAATGGAATTTGTATTTACCCAACTTACGGGGTTGGTTTTCTGTTTCTGACCGACCTACCTATGTTTTTGTTCTGGGAATATATACAACAGATGTTCTCTGGGTGAGGTTTTGTCCCCTGTGTATGTCTGACTTTCACTTCCGGACCTTTTTCTATAAAGTACGTTTATCTCAGGTTTTCTTTCGTTCTCATCGTTATGAGTATAGTCTATTTTATCTGAAATTTTGTTTCCGACACTTTTTTCTGTTACTTCCTGTGATGTATTACTAGTTTCCTAGTTAGGTTCTTCTTTTATATTGTTAATATTTATATATACGTGGGTTGTATCCTTGTGACGTAATACATTGTTTACGATTGTTCATACTTTCCCCTTTACTTGTTATTGTGTTATTATCACCCTCTGAAATTTTGGGGTGAGTGTGGATACCTATCTAGTTGATTTATCCTTTAATTGTTCCTTTGTGTTTGAAATTTACTATGTTATCTGGTCAACCTGGATTAACTATAGATATCCTGTAAAGTGAGGTTTTGTTACTTAAAGTGGAAAAAGAGTTCACGAGTGCCTTGGAAGAGGTCCTATCTGATGTAGGACCCGGTATTTAGATCGGAACCATTTAAGTTTTTTTAACTTTAGTAAGGTTCATAGAAAAGACTGGTGTTACGTCATTCTAATCTAGAGTTAATGTCCTCTTTTTGATAATTTTTAAGGTTGTATACCTCCGACTTGTTGTTTGACGACTTATTGGTTGTTCAGTGCCTTCTTTAGTTTTTTCTTTAGTTTTATACGTATCTTTGTTTACTTTTACTTTTGTCTTGTTGGGGTTTGGACACCCTGTGACATTTTCGTCATTCCCCTTCCAAGTATCGTTATGTCCGTATGGAGTTCTTTGTTCTTTTTTCAGTTTATTTAATGAACTGAGATTTGGATTTCGTTGATCTTTTCGTTCTTTACTTCTTAGGGTCCCAATCATCTTCCTTTCTTTAGAATTTTTAATCCCGTCTTTATTTACGTTTTCCTTGTTTTCTCTGGTATCGTTTTTAGTTGTTTCGGTTTCGACCAAGAAACTCTCCTATTTATTTTAACTGTTTGGTAATCGGTCTGAGTAGTTCTTTGTTTCCCTCTTTTTAGTTAAGATACTTTAATCTTTACTTTTGTCTCTCTTTATGTTTCCTAGTATTCTCTGAAGATAGTCGTTAATATACGGTTATTTCACCTGTTGAACCTTCTTTAACCTGTTCACCTGTTGAACCTGTTTAAGAATCTTTTCATGTTGAAAGGTTTTGACTTGGTCCTTCTTTGTCTTTTAGAATTGTCTGGGTAGTGTTCGTACCTTTAACTTTGACATTAGTCTTTAGAAGGTCGTTTGTTTTCGGGTCCAGGTCTGCCGAAGTGTCGACTTAAGATGGTTTTTAAATCCCTTTTCCTCGTGCAGTTCCGACATATAACAGTGGGACGAATAAATTGAATATACGTCTCATGTAGTACTCTTTACGACCTGACCTTCTTTGTGTTCGACCTTAGTTCTAACGACCCTCTTTATAGTTATTGGAGTCTATACGTCTACTGTGGTGGGAATGCCGTCTTTTACTTCTCCTCGATTTTTCGGAGAACTACTTTCACTTTCAGCTCTCACTTTTTCAACCGAATTTCGAGTTGTAAGTCTTTTGTTTCTAGCACCGTAGGCCAGGGTAGTGAAGTACCCTTTATCTACCCCTTTGTCACCTTTGTCGCAGCCTGAAATAAAAAACCCCGAGGTTTTAGTGACGTCTACCACTGACGTCGGTACTTTAATTTTCTGCGAATGAGGAACCTTCTTTTCAATACTGGTTGGATCTATCGTATAACTTTTCGTCTCTGTAATGAAACGGTTGATTCCAGACAGATCAGTTCCGATATCAAAAAGGACACCAGTACATACCGACACTGTCAACCTGACACTTCTTCAGACTCGCGGCTTCTTACCTACGAAAACTTGACACCACAACCTCTTCTGAGAACTCTCAGGGAACCTGACATTCCTCTAGGTTGGTCAGGTAAGACTTCCTCTGGTCGGGACCCTAAAGAAACCTTCCTTACTACGATTTCGACTTTGAGGTCAAGAAACCGGTGGAGTGCGTTTCTCAACTGAGTAACCCTTTCTGAGACTACGACCCTCCCTAACTCCCGTTATCTTCAGAGANACCTACCGTAGTGACTGAGCTACCTACACTCAGACTCACTTGAGGTCCTCAACCACTACCTGTCCCTCCGGACCGCACGACGTCAAGTACCCCAACGTCTCAGTCTGGGCTGACTCGTTGACTTGACTTGACTTGACTTTACAATTTTAATACTAATTATTTGATAAGTGGGTTGGATCGAAAAAAAAAAAAAAAGAAAAATTCCTTAGACGGTATAACCCTCTAATTCCGTATATACTGTTTCGTCACAAAAAATGGGAGACGAAGAACAGATCAACAATCTTTCTGTAAAAAGTCAATGTCCATATGAAGTAACACTTTCATTTTCACTTTCACACTGAGCAAGTCACCACAGGTGAGAAACGATGGGATACCTGACACCAGGTGGACCAAGGAGACAGGAACCCTAAAGGGTCCGTTCTTATGACCTCACCCAACGGTAAAGGAAGAGGTCTCTTCGAAGGACTGAGTCCCTAACCTGGACGTAACTTCTGTCTAAGAAAGGGTAGACATGAAGTTTAATAACACAAAACGTCTATAACGTAAAAAGTGTTTGACTTATAGACACCGTTAGATCGAAACTCATTCAGAATCCGGGGTAATAAAAGTTATCGTAAACGGGTGAAACATAGAGACACAGTGTAAAACTATTAAGGTGTTATAAAATTCGAAAAAGTAATAATAATATAAACAATACCATTAGACACTAGTTACTGACAACTACAATGACAACATTTTTATAATATTAAGTGACTTCTGAGTCTACTATCAATCGTAAAGAATCGTTATTTCATAAAAAATTAAATTAAATAAAATAGAAGTCGACACAACCCACAAAGTAAGATACTTGTCCGAAAGAGATAAACAGAACTCACTCCCGAGTAACGTTACCGAAGAGAACGACACCTCGTACCAGAGAGTCCGCGTGGTCGAAGACATCAGCACCGTGTCCCCAAATCGACGGGACTTCATACACCTTAGGAGGACCTAGTCCCTAGTTTGGACACAGAGGACGTAACCGTCCACCTAAGGTTTAGTGACTTGGTGGTCCTTTCAGAACATCATATAAAATTAACCCCATACATGTTATAAAAATCTGTATTACGATAACGTGTGAATTATCTGATCGTATCATATTTGTATTGAAAATATACGTGACCTTTTTGTTTCTTAACTTACTGAAAGAAATCAACTTTATAAACGAAATAAATTCACTGGTTCTTAACTTCGGAGGTATAAAAGTGTCATATGGATATTAGTATTAAATAACGGTAACACTACCCATGATAATTCCTTTCCGTTTATCCCGATTCTATCATTGATATAGACTCTCGATCGGATCAGAGTCCACATTTACGTCGGTGTGGGTTCCTTCACCAAAAATTTAACTCTAAATCTCGTTCTCCTCCTCCGTAATCGGATTATTTCTTAATCTCTACGGAAATAAGGTCTTCTTTCTTGATTTTCAAGATACTAAGTTTCAACTTCCAGTCACTCTAGTACAACAAAAAATCAACGATTCAGTACAGGTTTAGGAACTCTAGGGGATCGGACATCGGACGGTCCGATGAGACAGGTACCCTAAAAGGTCCGTTCTCATGACCTCACCCAACGGTAAAGAAGGATGTCCCCTAGAAGGACTGGGTCCCTATCTTGGGAGTAAAGAAGTAACCGTCCACCCAAGAAATAGTGACTCGGTGGACCTTTATGGTCACTCTAGTACTCTCTTAGAAATTAAAGAGAAAAGACAATGAGTGGATAAACACTTGAGGGATCATTACCTCGTATCGTACGGAAGAAGAAAAAAAGGAAATTACGATTAAATTATACACCATAACATATACTGTCTCTACTTTATTAGTGACCTAACTTCAGATCAATAAAATCCACCCTTCCAGGTTGACTTCATGTGAAGACATCTATAGTTCGTCAGTATTCATATAAAAGTAAACTGTTTTATAAGAATACAAGTAAAGACACTTAGTCTTAAGTAACTGACAGTCCCGACTTCGGTTATCCTTAATGACCTTAGAGTACCCGAATAAGGTATCAAATTTTAAACAATGACAGACATCAATTATCGTCAGTTTTGTCACGTAGACATAAATCACGTGGTAAGAAATGGTTTAGTTGACCATATAGAGGTTGACTTTTATAAAAAACTTTACACTCCTTAAAAATGATTTTGATATATTAGACAAAAAAAAAAAAAAAAANNNAAAAAAAAAAAAAAAAGAAAAGTTGGGGGATTTCTTAAGGATAGAATTTTAACAGGTTGAGAAATACACCCTCACTTTCACTTTCAACAAGTCAGCACAGGCTGAGAAACGTTGGGGTATCGGATATGTATGTCAGGTACCTTAAGAGGTCCGGTCTTATGACCTCACCCATCGCAAAAGGAAGAGGTCCCCTGAGAGGGTTGGGTTCCTAGTTTGCGTCCAAAGGGCGTAACGTCCGTCTAAAGAAATGACCGACTCAGTGTTCCCTTCGGGTTCTTACAAGCTCACCAATGGATAGGGAAGATGTCCCCTAGAAGGGCTAGATCCTTAACTTGACCCCAGAGGACGTAACGTCCATCTAAGAAATGGTTGACTCGATACTCCCTTCGGAATACACCCTCTGATAAATTATAAAACAATTTTTTTTTATTTCTAACGACTCGATAGAAGGTCTCGGGAGAGTGATTTGTTACACGAGTAACAAAAATCAAACATACACCCACAAGAAATAAAGTAGATTCTTAATTGTAATAGTATTCGTTAAATATCTGTAAGACGAAATCCGACTTCCTCAGTTATTCACAAATAACATTAATAAAAATCGCCAGTGAAGATTTAATTAGAAAAGATGATCATAATGATGACTAGAAATTGTATGACGGAATTTATACCTTAAATTTTCCCTTTAATCTTTTACATCGTATCGATATTTTTTACTTCAACAAAGTCAAAAATATGAAGAAACCTTATAACATTTAGGATAAATGTATAAGGTTTATAAAACACACCCATGTTTTGTAATTTTCTTGAAAGAACTAACAAATCAAATTTTTGTGATAACGATTCGTCGTTTATATAAGTCTTATTTTAGATAATTCAGTTTGTGATGAATTTACTTGTCCCTTTTCACACTGTTTATCTCTATTATTTCAACGTAGAAAATTTAGTCATTGTAGTCATGGTCAACTTCAGCTGAGATTAACTTTACGTAAAAGTACATAAGTTACGTAAGGTTTGTGTCCAAAGTACGTTAATAGCACAATCGGTTCTTGCCTGTTTGTACTTTTGTACAATAAAGACGACTGTAAATTTTCAAACCTATAATAACTGTATGTGACTAACTAACTAACGGCTCCGATACGTCTATATAGGTTAGAGAATCCTCGTTTTAACGTTTAGACGGACACTTAAAGACAATATAATACTAAAATAAAACCATCTTACAGTACGAAAGAGAAGGAATATTGTGAAAGAATAGAGTAATATAGGACAATAAAGTAAAAGGAACCGAGAGAGAAAAATGGTTAGACCGAGAGTCAAAAAAACATTAAATTTTAGAAGGCTTGGATTGTTTCTTGAAGAGAAAGCAAAATAAGAAAGACCTAGGTGACAAGTGTAACCGAGAGGAAAAATGAACTGTAAGTCAGGACAATTTTTTATATAAATAATACATAATAGAGTGTACAAATAAATTATGTAACTTGTTGATTTTCCGTTACGACTTACATTGTACTAAAAAGGAGTTAAAAATGGTGACTGTATTAGAAAAGGAAAAAATAACTTTGAGATTAGAAATTGTAATGAACCATAAAATTAAGACGAGGTTAAGAGATTTATAAATTTATAAAATATGTATATACATTTTTAAGGAAATATACAGTTTTAAATGGAATAAGAAAGAAGGTTTATACTTACTTACGACGAGCTGTAAAAGTTTTAAGGATGAAGAACTGTACGAATTACCTAATTTTAAATTATTCCCAAGTACGGTGTTCATAATACACTCTTTGTCATATTCCGACGAAAGAGAAGACGACTGACAAGGTCACTGATATTAAAACTGATAATTACTCAATACTTTGGTCCAATTGTACTTTTCCAATAGTTTTAAAGATAAAGGTAATGTTCTTAAAAGAGTATAATTTTGTCTCAGGATTCCCCGATTTTAAATTTAGTAAAAATAAAACAACCACGATAAATAATAATAATATGATCTATCTTCTCCTTTTCAACAATAATGTCTCTTTTTTACGAACGAGGGGTCCTATTATCTCCTAACCTTTATCGATCCTCTCTTGAAGTTCTCTATTTACTGACAGTAGGAAACCCGGAATCCCTTTGGGATTTCTCCGTAACGAATAAAAGACTAAAATAAACTCGCACTGTTACCTTCTTTCCCTGAAATAACAAGAATGAAAAGGAGACATGGAGGGTGATAAGGTGAAACTTATAGAGTATAGAAGTTGAGACCTATAGGGAGAGAGAGGGAATAAAGAAATAAAAAGAGGAAAGGAACACTAAGACTAAATAATCCTAAAGAGACATTATACATTATCTTTACGAACCTCTTTATAAAACCATGTTTACTAATGTTTGTACGGGGGTTCTGGTTTACTACTCTCACATAGATGTGTACTGGTGTAGATATAAATTTTAAGTCAAGAAACTTTATGACATAGATGTGTACTGGTGTAGATATAAATTTTAAGTCAAGAAACTTTATGACGGTTCAAGGGTTGTATAAGTATTACGATAAAGGACAGGGAGAGGTTTTCTGATTTCGATATGTCGATAACCAAAAGGGGACTAAAAACTGTTATAAAGAAATGAACATCGTGTTACATAGGAATTATATATTATAAGTGGAACATAACTCAAAGGAATATATTGTGAAAGATTTTATTCTAATCATAAAAAGTTGTAAAGATAACTTTAATTAAATTAAAACAAGAAGGAAAGACGATATGAACTTTAGGATTACAGTAAAATATAAAATCTTGACGTAGGTTGTTACGAAACACTTTTATTTTAAACTGATTCAATTAACATTAGTGAAAGGTAACCTTATTAGATCTAAAAGGTAACATAATTGTTAACTTCATTTTATAAAAAATTTATATTTATATTTAATTTATATTTAATATTAATAATTATTAATTACAATCTTTCGTTCTTATAATGACAGCAACGACAACAAGTCAGCGATTCAGTACAGGTTGAGAAACACTAGGGTACCTGAATATCGTACGGTTTGGGGAGACAGGAGAGGATAAAGGACCTCAAACGAGTTTAAGTACAGGTAACTCAACCACTGCAATAGATTGGTAGAGTAGGAGACGGTAGAGGAGGAGGAAAACGAAAGTTAGAAAGGGTCGTAGTCCCAGAAAAGATCACTCAGTCGACAATCGTAGTGTACAGGATTCATAACCTCGAACTCGAAGTCGTTGTCAGGAAGGTTTTTTATAAGTCCAAACTGAAGTAAATCCTAACTGACCAAACTAGAGGAACTACAGGTTCCTTGAGAGTTCTCAGAAGGGGTTTAGTGTAAAGCTTTCGTAGTTAAGAAAGCACGAGTCGGAACAAATACTTGGTTGAGTACAGACATGTACTGATGACCTTTTTGTCATCGAAACTGATATATCTGGAAACAACCATTTCTCTATAGAGACGAAAAGTCATACGACAGATCCAGACAGTATCGAAAGAAGGTTCCTTGTTCACAGAAAACTAAAGTACCGACCTAAGTGACAGGTGTCACTAAAACCTCGGATTCTTTTATTTTAGATAGGGACGAAGGAGAAAAAGAGGAAGATAAACGGGACTTCACTACCCTACTTTACGAAAAGAATCAAAAATATAAAAAGATTACAACTCAAAGTTCGGTCCAAAGTGGGAGAAGAAAGTGGAAGTAGTTCTTCTGAGAATCAAGAAGCGAAGACGGTAATCTCACCATAGTAGACGTCGAGACTCCAACAACTATAAAGAGGACTCTTAGAACTAGGGTCGAACACTAAGTGGGTCACACCGTACAGTGTACTACATGAGAGTACATTCAATTTATTGTTATATGTCGGAACAGTATGAGGCAAGGGTTAGAACTTGGTAGGGTAACAGGGTATAGAACAAGATTGACAACGAAAAACTGGACGTATGTCTAAAGAGTACTCTGTTTATTCCACCAGACCATGAGTTACAAAACTTCTTAAAAGGTCAAACAACACTGGGTGTACCAGTTCTGAAATCACATCAGTTACTTCGTTTTCACTTACAAAAAGACCTTAAGGGAACGAAAGAGGTACTGGGTTGCTTATTACCGTTAAATTAGAGACCAAGGGGACGGAAAAGGTTTGAGCTGAAAAAGATTTGGGTCATAAAGTGTACAATGACTTTGGATTGAACTTCTTAAAACTCGTATTGGAACGATGGTATACTTTACTTACGTTGACATACCGTCAAACTCGTAAGAAACCATGACGAGGAGAAACCCTAACTTTTTTATAAGTCAAGTCAAGTCAGCGAGTCAGCACAGGATGAGAAACCCTACTTAGTTACTTAGTGTACGTAGTGTCGTGTGGTCCGGAGGGACAGGTAGTGGTTGAGGGCCTCAAGTGAGTCTGAGTGTAGGTAGCTCAGGCACTACGGTAGGTCGGTAGAGTAGGAGCCAACAGGGGAAGAGGAGGACGAGGGTTAGGGAGGGTAGTAGTCTCAGAAAAAGTTACTCAGTTGAGAAGCGTCCTCCACCGGTTTCATGACCTCCAAGTCGAAGTCGTAGTAAGGAAGATTTCTTTAGGGTCCCGACTAGAGGAAGTCTTACCTGACCAACCTAGAGGAACGTCAGGTTCCCTGAGAGTTCTCAGAGGAGGTTGTGGTGTCAAGTTTTCGTAGTTAAGAAGCACGAGTCGGAAGAAGTGTCAGGTTGAGAGTGTAGGTATGTACTGGTGTCCTTTTTGTTATCGGAACTGATCTACCTGGAAACAACCGTTTCATTACAGAGACGAAAAGTTATACGATAGATCCAACCAGTATTGAAAAGAAGGTTCCTCATCCGTAGAAAATTAAAGTACCGATGTGAGTGGTGGATGTCACTAAAACCTCGGTGGGTTTTATTTCAGACTGTGACAAAGGTGACAAAGGAGTAGATAAAGGGTACTTCACTACTCTGACCTACGGTACTAGAAACAAAAGACTTATAACTCGAAATTCGGTGGAAAAAGTGAGAGGTGAAAGTGAAAGTAGTTCTCAGAAAAATCAAGGAGAAGTGAAAGACGGTATTCCCACCACAGTAGACGTATAGACTCCAGTAACTATAAAGAGGACAGTTAGAACTAAGGTCGGGTCGTAAAGAGTACTACATGAGACGTATATTCAATTTATTCGTCCCACTGTTATATGTCGGAACTACATGAGGAAAAGGATAAACCTTGGTCAGACAACAAGGTACAGGTCAAGATTGACAACGAAGGACTGGACGTATGTCTAAAGAGTTCTTCGTCCAGTCCACCAGACAATAAGGGTAGAGAAAGTCTTAAAAGGTGTCAAATAACACTAGGTGTATCAGTTTCCGAAACCGTATCAGTTATTTCGTCTTTATCAACAAAAAGACCTTGAGAGAACGAAAAAGGTACTAGGTCACTTACAACCGTTAAACTAGAGACCAAGGAGACGGAAAAGATTTTGGTCGAACTTGTAGAACTTCAAGTACCAAGTGCATAACGACTTCAGACCGAACCTCTTAAAACTGGTAATGAAATGATCGCACACTCAAAATGTGGAACAGATTTATATTGATACATCTTTTAAAAACCTTTACATTTATTATTTGATAACTCACAATGAAAAACTCGTCTCAAGAAACTTAAATCTGACCCTTCTCTAAATAATAACATATAAGAAATAGTGAAAGAAATTTACCAAAACGACGGTATTGTTCATTAATCGAAAATAAAAACTTATTACCTATTACTTCTGGTGACTTGTGACGGACTGTACACTTCATATCTAAACAAGAACTCTTTATTGTTTTGTTGGTTCTATCAGTCCTTTTACATAAACGACTTTATTTTTTTACAAAGGGTCTTACATGAATGTGACATGTGAGTCTCTGAGTGTGTGTGCGCATGTGTTTTAACTTAATCTCAAGTTTATAATCGATTATTAAACTAGTAGTAAGTGTTTCATTATACTAAAGTGTATATATAGTATAAATGAGTTTCCAGACTTAGTACCTGTAGTTAAAAGTAATAAATCTTTTTTGATGATTAGAAAACTTCACACTGACATAAACAAAGATTATAACTAATGTGAGGACTTACAGATACTAAAAGTAAGTAGTTCCTAATTAGAGTTTCGGCCGACAGATCAGGGAACGTCTGTTTCATGTACGGTCCTTATAATATCCTACTGTGTTTCTGAGTACCTCTGACTTCAGAGTCAGGAGGTTCTCTTTCCTGTTAGAACGGGGAATGGAAAAATTTCTACCTGTCCGAGAGCAGGGAGACCCCTTTTCCCTCGGTCTCTGTAACGATAGACTCGGAACAGTACTGTTGAAGAGACAAACGAGGTAGTTGGGATGAGTTTGAACGACTCTCTTTATTCTGTCAACGAAAAGTTTTGCTAATCCTGAAATTACTAGAAACCTCTACTCTAAGAACCAACTCTTAGATTTAATTTACTAGTATAAAATTTGATGTTTCTTGAGTTTCTATCAAATACAACCCTTCTTTTACCCTTATCGGTCACTATAAGAGTATTACAATTAAACTAACATACAACCAGACGAATGTCGGTCTACAGGAGGAAACGATAACTCGTGTAACTCTTTAATTCTAAGGTACGTAAAGAGATTAACGAGGGAACTTTACTTTTGAAGACACGAAAAGAGTGTCGGTATTGCTTCTACTTTTGATTTGTAGATACAATTTTGTAAGTAAAAAAATTTTGTTTCTAACTCTCTATTCTCATAATAAGTCAAATTAGTCCTCACACATACTACTATCGTTAATATCAAAGAGGGACTTTCACAGTCGACGGGTATACTTCACTTTGACCCTTTCAATCTCGATGTAAAAGCGTGAACGGATTCTTTACGTCTATGTATATTTAGTTTGTCACGAGAACCGATTAATAGATCCGTCATTGATGAGAGTTTAAACGATGTTTCTTTAGTTAAGAATTTTAAGTCTTCCTCTATATTGCTTGCATCGAGATCAGTGATTGGTTGTTTTTTCGTACGGTTCAAGTCATGAGAGTCAAGCCAAGTCAAGTCACCGAGTCAGCACAGGCTGAGAAACGCTGGGGCACTTAACGTCGTGTGGTCCGGAGGGACAGGTGGTGGTAGAGGGCCTGAATTGAGTCTGAGTGTAAGTAGTTCAGGCACTACGGTAGGTCGGTAGAGTAGGAGCTAGCAGGGGAAGAGGAGGACGGGGGTTAGGGAGGTTCGTAGTCTCAGAAAAGGTTACTCAGTTGAGAAGCGTACTCCGCCTGTTTCATGACCTCAAAGTGGCAATCGTAGTGAGGAAGGTCTCTTTAGGGTCCCGACTAGAGGAAGTCTTACCTGACCAACGTAGAGGAACGTCAGGTTCCCTGAGCGTTCTCAGAGGAGGTTGTGGTGTCAAGTTTTCGTAGTTAAGAAGCACGAGTCGGAAGAAGTGTCAGGTTGAGAGTGTAGGTATGTACTGGTGACCTTTTCGGTATCGGAACTGATCTGCCTGGAATCAGCCGTTTCATTACAGAGACGAAAACTTATATGATAGATCCAACCAGTATTGAAAAGAAGGTTCCTCATTCGCAGAAAATTAAAGTACCGACGTCAGTGGTAGACGTCACTAAAACCTCGGGGGTTTTTATTTCAGACTGTGACAAAGATGACAAAGGGGTAGATAAAGGGTACTTCACTACCCTGGCCTACTGTACTAGAAGTAAAAGACTTACAACTCGAAATTCGGTTTTCAAAGTGAGAGGAGAAAGTGAAAGTAGTTCTCCGAAAACTCGAGGAGAACTGAAAGACGGTATTCCCACCACAGTAGACGTATAGACTCCAATAACTATAAAGAGGGTCGTTAGAACTAAGGTCGAACACAAAGAAGGTCAGGTCGAAAAGAGTACTACATGAGACGTATATTCAATTTATTCGTCCCACTGTTATATGTCGGAACTGCATGAGGAAAAGGATAAACCTTGGTCAGACAACAAGGTACAGGTCAAGATTGACAACGAAGGACTGAACGTATGTCCAAAGAGTTCTCCGTCCAGTCCACCAGACCATAAGGGTAGAGAAAGTCTTAAAAGGTGTCAAATAACACTAGGTGTGTCAGTTTCCGAAACCGTATCAGTTATTTCGTCTTTATTTACAAAAAGACCTTGAGAGAACGAAAAAGGTACTAGGTCGCCTACAACCGTTAAACAAGAGACCAAGGAGACGGAAAAGATTTTGGTCGAACTTGTAGTCCTTCAAGTGTCAAGTGCATAACGACTGCGGACCGAACCTCTTAAAACTCGTAATGAAATGATCGTACACTCTACTCACGTTAACACAACATCAAACTCGTAAGAAACCGTAACGGAAAGAAACCTTAACCTTACTTTTGACTGGAAAAGGTCAGGACACCGGTGACGACTCATCCGGGATCTTTTTTTTTCCTACATTTTTACATCTCTAAAACTGACCTAGGTACTCTTTTAAAATTTGATCAAATTTTTTAAGTCACGTTATCGGATATAACAGTCAACAGATGTTTTTATATGATGAGACATCATTAAATTGAACCAGTAAAATTCAATTTTACCCTGTAAATTATATAATTAAAGTAAAAAAGAAATTTTCAAAATTGATTTCGTAACCTGACAATTCAAGGTTGGATACAAGATAGAGACATATTACTCTTCCAATTCTTCGAATCAATGGCTTTAGTTTTACTGAATAAATCTTAATTTATTTTGTAACACATACGGAAAATAGGAGTAAAAAAGACTTTTCTTGATCATATTAATTAACGTTGAGAAATTAACATAAAATGGTTAGACATACAATTCAAAATAAATCTACCTCAAAAGGACAACGATGTTGATGTGGAAAACATTAACGAAAGTACCATAATTAAGAGACTAAATACGATCCGTTAAACTCTTTCTACTCTCTTTTAACTGTACAATCATAATATACATATAAACTTTGTCCATTTCTTCCACAATAAAAAGATGTTATTCTTTATTTTTGTATTCTGTCAATGATATTTATCTTTTATACAGGGTTATTTTAGTACTTTTATGTTCATATTCTGTTTGGACCTCTTTTACCTCGTATAGACCTCCTATTGACAATTTTATTATCCTACTTTTAGTACAGTATACTATCTGTTAATTTCCTTTACCTATAGACCAGACCTTTTAATATTTGAATTTTCTTTCAATTTGTTGGTGAGGGTTAGGTGACGGATGATGACTCAAATTCAGTCTGTGATAAATAGAAAGTGAATCTGATAATATTATGGGACGAATGACTATAGGTACGGTGTTCGAAGGGTCACAATTACAAGTAGGAAATAAAATGAAAGTCTTCTTAAATAACTTTATACATATACTCATACAGAAAGAGAAGTCTTTGTAATTCAAAACGAAAGTGGACCTCCTATTGTGGATTTGGAACTTTGTGTAATTTTCGGAAGTGTATCAAGTATTTTTTCATGTAAAGTCCACAACTGAAAACAGAAAGGTCAGTGAGGTACAGAGAACGTATATTCAAGACCTTTTAACTAAACCTAATGGTACGTGTGAGTATGAAAATTTGTAAAAAATAAAGAGGATATAAAAGAACCTGATGTGAAAGAGGAAATTAAAAATCAATACACCGTTTTTAAGGAACCTTAGATAGATTTTATAATAAAGAAAACACTCAAGAAGAGACTGAAAGATTACTTGTCTATCAGAGAGAAACGGAAGATAACCAAACTAAAATGAAACCATGTGTAGGATGGTAACAGATCAATAAACAAATAAACCAAGTAAAGAGGTTCCTCTTTCCTTAGAGAAACCCTTAGTTGTGAGTGTCAAGAGGACACCTATTGATGTCGTTATTCTGTCACAGACCTTGTATCAACTAAGACATAGATAGAATAAAAAAAAAATTACATTTTTTATCTTCACGAGTACGTCCTTCATCTATAACCAAAAGTTCCGATAATCTCCTTGACCAATATAACTGACTCCGACTTGAACCTTAAAGGGGTCCTGTGATCGTTTTGTGACTTAAATATAAACTTCTCATTAACATCTTATAGTTCAGTGTGTGTGTGTGTATTTATGTGTATACATATCTTGACGTTGTTATTGTGTTTTACTAGAGGGGTATCTTTTAGTGATCTTAGTCATTAAAAGTACCTCATTAGTATGACCTCTGTAGTGTACAACCTTTAAAAGTAAGTAATAAGGAAAGACGAATCAGACACCACTTTGAAGTAAGTTTCTCGACTATCTATATTGTACTATACTTTATATTCTTAAGTACTCTGTAAGAACTGACTGACCACACCATTTTGTCTTTCAAAGTTATTAGCCTTGTTAAAGAAATGGTTATGTGTCGTATTTTAAAAAACGAGATAATAATGTAATAATTTATCCTTTTTTTTTTTNAGTAAGTAATAAGGAAAGACGAATCAGACACCACTTTGAAGTAAGTTTCTCGACTATCTATATTGTACTATACTTTATATTCTTAAGTACTCTGTAAGAACTGACTGACCACACCATTTTGTCTTTCAAAGTTATTAACCTTGTTAAAGAAATGGTTATGTGTCGTATTTTAAAAAACGAGATAATAATGTAATAATTTATCCTTTTTTTTTTTGGGATGACAAATGACGAGTTCTTTTTCACCCTGAAAGATTCAGGATGTCTCACTTTTGTATACGACATATATGACTTACTATTGATCTACTTTGTTTTTCTTGAGAATCTTTAAATATTTTATTTCAAACTTTGTATTTGTCTATTGTAAGTAAAAAACAAAATTGACTCTAGTTTTCTTTCTTCGTATATAATTCTATTGGTGATTATATGTTTGTATTTCTTTACGTATATTCTTTAGTTATATAAATTCTAAATCTATTTTAAGTTTAAACTAAAGTAGTATCTAGTCATATAATCATACCGGTTTACAGATGATATAAAATCAAGAGACAGTCAGGAAATGAAATAGGGATATAAAACTTTCTACATGTTATATTTAATGTCCATAATTGTTGGTATTGTTATTGTTTAGTCACATAAAGTCGAAACGGACACTACCCTTTGTGTACTTGGGCCACTATGCACCAACTCTTACGACATGATCGTAAGATTTCGATATAAAGGTAACACTGTGTCATATAAAAAGAGAAAGACGAATTTCTTGTTCATTTGTAAAACGTCCTCTTCCCTACATGTCTACCTCCATCTGTCTCCGTAGATTGAGAATTTAATCAAGAAGTGTTGAATCAAGGGTCTACAAACAAAGAGTACGGGGAACGATATAACTCCTCTTATACGATAACAAACAGTTACTCAGTATATGACAGAAGTGTTTAAACCTTTTTTACGTTTCGATATCAACCCATATCATACTCAGTGACTGTCTGGTACTTGTCGAGGTTCTCTATATGAGTCTCGATGAAACGTAAAAATTCTTTTAACTAGGAGAAAAAGACTGTTGCAGAAGGTTTATGAGTTCCAAAAGGAAGGAACAGTTACCTACATCAGTAGTTCTTATCCATTAGGTAAGTTTACTATTTGTACAAAATTTAAGTTAGGTAGGAAAAAGAAAGACCGTATGACGAGTAGAGAGTGATGTTTGGTAAAAAATGGTATATATGTCTTATAGAAAAGGATAGGAGTTCCACGTTATGTAATGTAAACTGTTTCGTATGTCTACCCATCGAAAAGTGACTAAGACATATTAGGACCATCTACCTTACTCAGGGAGAGTGATGTAACCCAGAAGACATGATCCAACGGATTGGCGGAGTAGTGTTCCGTCATAGGACTCTTAGTGTAAAATTGGACGTGGGTGGTTTTTCGTTTTGGTTTTGTCCTATAAATTGATGTGGAAATTTTCCGTCTCTTAAACTTTTAAGATAAAGAGTTGTTACCTTGTATATTTTCGTCGATAACGTAGATATCGAGAGAGTATAATTACACATATTCTCCTTGTTGTATTATTACTCTACAATACTATTTCAAATTGTATCTCATTTTTATAATTTGAAGTAAACCGGATTCGTTGATGATGAGAAATTTGAAGTCTATAAACCTAAAAGTTTATATGTATATCTCAAAGACTTAAAAATCTGACTAATTTTCTTTACTCTCAACGCCGGACCACCCTACGGTGTCCTTTATAAGTTTATAAACTTCCCGTCGGGATGTTATTTTCCACGTCTATGGGTCACACAGTAATTTTGATTACTTACGGGAAGTACCTTTCGATTTGTTGATATGATATATTTATTTAAAACAAGGTGTTTTTTTATGTTGTAGTTTACCCTAGTATTAGAAGGACTATAACCGATTTTTTAAACAAGACTTAGGAAATATATTAAATAATCTTATATTTAAAGACCACCCTTTTCAAAACAAAACAAACGAGTCAGTGAGTCAACACCGACTGAAAGACTCTTGGGGGACTGACATCGGACCTTCCGAGGAGACAGGTACCTTAAAAGGTTCGTTCCTCTTACCTCACCCAACGTTAAAGGAAGAGGTTCCACAAAGTAAATAACGATAGAATAAGGGAAACTGATCTTATCGTAGACGGGGTACCATCTGAGAACTAAATAGGATGTTTCTTAGTTTTATTGATTCCTGTGATTTCTAAACTAGCTTTCAAAAATTCTAAAGGGACTCTTTAAGGGAAATATAAGTACAGACCGAGTATTCGTATCTGTAATTGTCTTTTGATTTAAAAACTAATATGAAATTTTGTTTTTCTAGAAAATTTCTAATCAGTAATGTCTACATATTCCCCAACAAATTTATTACAAGTTTTAACGAAAGTAGATTAAAAAGAATTACAATAGGTTTCGATTTACACTTAACATTTACTTTAAGTTTTACCTCCGTGATTGATACCTACTATTGGTTACTCCGTAGAGGGTAGACTACAGAGTACCTGTTTGGTTTACATATAGATCTGTAAAAACAAAAATGTCGTTTCAAAAGGACAGTCTAAACGTGGTACTTTTACCATAATCGAGACGTATCAACACATCGTTTTATGAAACTTTAAATAGTGGAATTTTGTTTTTATACATAATAAAAGTGTTAAAGACTTCCGGTCCTTAGGTACTCGTCGAATCGTACCACGACCGAATGTTCCAACGTCAGTCAGTTCGACAGTTGACTTTGACGCCAGTCTAGTTCCGAGATGTTCGAGTACACAAATAACTGTCTGGAAAGAAAGAGTCAAAACCCGACGAACAACAGGTCTCGGTCGTCAGGGAGTTGTACACCCGAAAAGTGTTACTCTCTCTTTCTCTCTCTCTCCTAGACTCTACCTTCGACGTCAGAAAATATTGGATTAAGGTCTTCACTTTATAAATAATGTAATGTTCTGTACAATAACCAGTATGTTCAGTAGGGATCGTGTCACATCCGCACCTGGATGTATTCTCACACTTATGGTCCTCTTTTCTCATTAACCCTTAGAAGGATCTCCGACGGATGATATCCTTAGTGACTTAGTTATTAAACAATCAATTTAATATCTGTGATACCCTGTCCACTGTGACACCATTTCTTGGACGAATGGTTACGTTCTCTACATTCTCTACACCCAAACCAGGGACCCAGTCCTTCTAGGGGACCTCCTCCCGTAAAGTTGGGTGGGGTCATAAGAACGGACCCCTTAGGGTACCTGTATCCCCAGACCTCCCGATGCCAGAAATCACAGTGTTTCCCAACCTGTACTGACTTCGATAAATCGTGTGTAAGTGCATACGTATCTGTGATACAAACTAATGTGTTAACTTCTATTCTAAACCTTTGGTGTTACCACCCTCTCCCTCCGGTTTTACTTAAAAGACCGAATAACAGATTTACTTAGTTTTAAGACACCGAGTGCGCATACACTAATGAAAAGATTCTTAAAGTAAAATCAATTTTTAACAAGTATAAAGATCGTTATATCTCTGTGTATATTCTTTATTTCTTTATCGGTAAAAGTAACACACAATACTACGACGTATGAAACTTTCTTTTTTTCTTTGGACTTTGTTACTGACAATTGTCAAGTCTTATAGTTTTGTTGAGGGAAGTAAATTTTAAGTTCATAAACTTTACTGAATCCCTGACAAAGATCTCCAATAGGACATTACGTATATGTATCATAATTTTATAGTGGGAGTACTAATAATTATAGTAGTTCGTTCGTTTTCTTATAAGAACATTTACACTCAGTCTTCGTTCTAAAAGAAACCAAAGATAAGTGTACGTTGTCAAATAACCGTTAAAAAGATGTCTTTACTTATAAGAGGAGTTCACATTACAGGAACCCTTATTATCGGTGTCTTGTTTTACGACCCAAACATTTTGTAAAACTCGAGACACCCCTTGTTTTCAACGATCCTTTCATTTTTCTTAATAATCGTAGTTTAAATGTTAAATAAGACTAAGAGAGGGGTTTAGGAAAGGAAACGGGATTCCTTTCTTTCAGGGTTATTTCCTCTCTACCTCGGCGCTCGACACTTCAGATCAATACAAGGACCCAACTTGGGAGGAGACCCAAGGTTCTACGTGTTCCTAAGAGACAGTCCTAAGGATCAAAGTTCTTGTTTTGTACAGAGACTGTTTAAATTCTCCTTTTTCCGTAAACGAATTTTTTTTTTTTTTTACAACCCGTCAGGTTTCTTAGGGACTCTCCAGATCTTTTGGCCTCAACCTTGTATTCGTCGGGTTCTATTAAAGTTCGATTTATTTCTCTTCGCCCAATTCTTTTGTATCGAAGGGGTCCATCGTTGTTATGAAACAAAAAGTCGGAAACCGTATATAAAGTATTGATTTCTGTCTGACATTCGTCCTTTTTGATAGATGTGTAAGCAATAAGTTGTACGTGAACTGTTATATAAGACTAGTTATTTGTACTTGGTCCATAATTAAATCCATAACCCCTATCTCAACAATGTGTGTGTTTTTTCGAGAACGGATGTACCTCAAACATAAGATTACTGAAGATAACCCATTTTAGGACAAATATGACGAAACTAGTTAAAATAAGTTAAAAATAGTTAGTTATTTAAATAATAACTAAATGGTTAATTACAAAATTGATATGAGTAATTCCAATAACAAGAAAAGAATGTAAAGGTGAGAACACTATAATGACCCTTAACACCTTCGGTCTAGAATAGATCCTAATAAGTTACACTAGGGTATTATGGTCTGTGTCATTTTTTATTGTTCTAGACTATATTCGTAAAATTTGAAAAAGAAGTGTCGTTTTACTATTCGTTACGAAATTAACATCCTAAACGATTTTTCATTAAAATACCATATTTTGCATAAACGAGATTCATAAAAAAAAAAAAAAAACCAGTAATACACCTTCTTCCAAAGATACTAATATTTATAGTCATAAGGTAACTGATTACACAACACGATTCAACGAGTCAGTACAGACTGAAAAACTCTGGGGTACCTGACATCGGGCGGTCCGAAGAGACAGGTGTCCTAAGAGGTCCGTTTTTATGACCTCTCCCAACGGTATGGGAGAAGGTCCCTTAGAAGGTCTAGGTTCCTAACTTGACAAAGAGACTTCAGAGGACGTAACTCTGATAAGTATTTGAGGAGGTAACTGATTATGAATTTATATTAGTCATCAAATTATTTAAGGTGAAAAAGTACTTGATTATATTACAAGAGGACGTACTCTCTATTTATACCTATAAAAATCATCTACGAAACTTTCAATATATTATTCAGACGACGACGACGACGATTCAGCGAAGTCAGCACAGGCTGAGACACGCTGGGGTATCTACCCTCGGGTGGTCCGAGGGGGTAGGGACCCTAAGAGGTCCGTTCTTGTGACCTCACCCAACGGTAAAGGAAGAGGTTACGTACTTTCACTTTTCACCTTGACTTCAGCGAATCAGCACAGGCTGAGAATCACTGGGGTACTTGACGTTGGATGGTCCGAGGAGGCGGGTACCCTAAAAAGTCCGTTCTCATGACCTCACCCCACAGTAACGGCAGATTATTCAGATTGTATACAATTTCGACTTCGTACTGAGAAAATACGAAATCAGTTGGACTTAACTACAGGTAACCTTCATCTCCTAATTCCGAGAAACTTCTTTCGAATCTCGAACCCCTGTTTTGAAAACACTCCCGTACATCTGTCCCTCTCTTTTGAGTAATATAGACTGAGTACGAAAAGAGTTTCATTTGAGTTTGATCAACAATAAAGGGTTTTGTATAAAAGATAAAAACTTCCTATTAACAAATCGTTTGGTGATTTAATACTCTGTAAACTCACTGAATCTTTTACCTCTCTCTATTCATTGAGACCGGGACTTTTTCGTTCTAAAGTGTTAATTTTTTTTTGTTTGGTAGATTGGATCTTCTTAACCTTTCAGTAAAATATTTCGTTCTGAAAAGAACTGAATTCTCGATGTACTACCCTGTTACCTCAAAATTTGTGATGTTTTAAGTCACCAAACGTTAGTCTTTTTTACAGGTACATTAGGGTGGTAGGACTAAATAGGAATATTAGGGTGAATAAAGAACCTTTTTGACAACCACCAAAATCGTTTCAAGTCTAAGAAGAGAATTACTAGAATAGTCTAAAGTAAGGGAACGTAAATGAGTTCCTAAATAGAGGTCGTTACCAAGATCGACTTAGAACATAACGTATTTTGTACGACATTTGAAACCTCAGTAATATTTTTGTAGTGTGTGAAAGAATTCGGTACAAAGGAGAAGACAATGTTCATATTAAGAGACAAGGGAAAATAATGTGTCACATGATTTCTCAACAAAGGTTAAATAGAGAAAGTCAAGAGAGAATTTGAGTGGGATTGTAAAGTAAAACAGGTGTCTTAAGGTAATTTTGAAAAGGATAGTTCTGATGGTTTATATATATATATACATTTAACCTTTAATTATTAGTCAAGAATGAAATGAACAAATCGTTTTTATCACTCTCTTTGTCTGAATTAACTTTATGAAGAAAGGGTGATGAGACGACCAAGGGAAGAAAGGAATGACCGATAGGTACAGGGGATTCAAAGTCACGATCAGTCTAGAACATACAGAACAGAAGTAAAGTGAATGATGATTTCACGGGAGTATCTCAGAGAACCAAAATTTTGGTAAATAAATGACTATTGAAGGTTTACAAATAGAGGTCAAATCTAAAGAGGAAACTTGATGACTCAAGATCTAGGTAAACAGATGAAGTCTCAGACCCCAGAAATGAGACAAGAGACAGATAATCTCTGTTTCACTTTCACTTCAGCGAGTCAACACAGACTGAGAAACACTGAGGTACCTGACATCGGATGGTACGAGGAGACAGGTACCCTAAACGGTCCGTTCTCATGACGTAACCCAACGGTAAAGGAAGAGGTCCCCTAGAAGACACTGGGTCCTTAGTTTGGACCCAGAAGGCGTAACTTCCATCTACGAAATGGTAGACGCGGTGGTCCCTTCAGTGTAATCTCTGTTTTCTGTTCGAGTTTTCGTTAGGGATTAGAAGGGAAGATTCGAACGAGGGTGTAAGGAAAAGTGAGGAAGAGTGAAGTCAATACAGTCGTGGTAGGAAGAATCTGACTTTGGAAGCACAATGTTACTTAAAAGAAAGACAGTGTGTGTAAATTCTTTAGGACAACTGAGACAGAAGGTTTATCGAAGTCTTTTACTGGTGAAGCGTGGTGGAGGTGGTGAGGGTGATACCAAGTAATATGGTAGAAGAGAGTTTTTAGTGACAGTCTCGAGTGTCCACCAGAGGGATACATACGAGAACAGTGAGGAGTGTGTTAAATAAAAGGTGTACAGTCGACGGTCGGTCTCGATAGGCAAATACCTACATCTTAGTATAGTGTAGAGACTATTTTTGTAAGACGAAATGAGTCTCATCTATTTCGGTAACATTATCGGTCATTCGGGTGTAAAGTCACCAAGAACTGTGTCCGACGTATAATTTTAGTACAACCCTCTAAGATTTACTGTGGTCATAGATCCAGAGTAAGAGGCTCTAAAATCAAATTGGTCAAAATATTCTCTAAACCCGAAACTATAATTCCTATACAAGTCAAGTCAAGTCAGTGAGTCAACACAGGTTGAGAAACGTTGGGGTACTTAGTATTGTACGGTCCGGAGGAACAGGTAGTGGTTGAGGGTCTCAAGTGAGTTTGAGTGTAGGTAGCTCAGCCACTATGGTAGTCCGGTAAAGTAAGAGACAGCAGGGGAGGAGGAGGACGGGGGTTAGGGAGGGTCGTACTCTCAGAAAAGGTTACTCAGTTGAGAAGTGTACTCCACCGGTTTCATAACCTCAAAGTCGAAATCGTAGTAAGGAAGGTTTCTTTAGGGTCCCGGCTAGAGGAGGTCTTACCTGACCAACCGAGAGGAACGTCAAGTTCCCTGAGAGTTCTCAGAAGAGGTTGTTGCGTCAAGTTTTCGTAGTTAAGAAGCCGTGAGTCGAAAGAAGTGTCAGGTTGAGAGTGTAGGTATGTACTGGTGACCTTTTCGGTATGGGAACTGATCTGTCTGGAAACAACCGTTTCATTACAGAGACGAAAACTTATATGATAGATCCAACCAGTATTGAAAAGAAGGTTCCTCATTCACAGAAAATTAAAGCACCGACGTTAGTGGTAGACGTCACTAAAACCTCGGGGGGTTTTATTTCAGACTGTGACAAAGGTGACAAAGGGGTAGATAAAGGGTGCTTCAATACCCTGGTCTACGGTACTAGAAGTAAAAGACTTACAACTCGAAATTCGGTTGAAAAAGTGAGAGGAGAAAGTGAAAGTAGTTCTCCGAAAAATCAAGGAGAAGTGAAAGACGGTACTCCCACCACAGTAGACGTACAGACTCCGATAACTATAAAGAGGGCCTATAGACCTAAGGTCGAACACGAAGAAAGTCGGGTTACAAAGAGTGCTACATGAGATGTATATTCAATTTATTCGTCCCACTGTCATGTGTCGGAACTGCATGAGGAAAAGGATAAACCTTGGTCAGACAACAAGGTACAGGTCAAAATTGACAACGAAAGACTGGACGTATATCCAAAGAATTCTCCGTCCGGTCCACCCGACCATAAGGATAGAGAAAGTCTTAAAAGGTGTCAAATAACACTAGGTGTGTCAGTTTCCGAAACCACATCAGTTATTTCGTCTTCATCTACAAAAAGACCTTGAGAGAACGAAAAAGGTACTAGGTCGTCTACAACCGTTTAACTAGAGACCAAGGAGACGGAAAAGATTTTGGTAGAACCTTTTTATACAATCCATTGATATTTTCCGTTGGACATGACTCCGTTGAGATTGGGATTTTGAAGGAGGGGGAGGGGAGTTGTGTGTCAGACTAAGTAACCGAGTTTTTGCATCTTCGAAAATATAGTACCAGACCTAGGTGACACAGAAACTCCAAGAAAAAGAGGAGGGTCAAGTAAGACGAAACCGCGATAAGTCAAAGAAAAGATAAGTATTTTGTATCGTTTGCAAACAAGAGGAGTCTCCAAAAAGTAAACGAATTGAAAAAAGGTATTGAAATAACGGAAGGTTGTATCATATACAGACCGTACGAATAAAGTCAGTGTCATCCCATCTTATATACGAGGTCCTCCCGATCTTAACAAAAAAACGATATAAGGGTCGGGGATCCCACAGATAACAGGTATTAATCTAGAGTTATTCATAAATGACTTATTTGTCAGATAAAATATTAGAAATCGAGTTACCTTTGTACATTCTATGTAATTTCTTTTCAGAATTTTTTTCTTTCTTTCTGTGCAAATTCTCCTCACCTTTACCTTTATAAGAGAAAAACTACACGATTAAACTCAGTAGTCAATTTACGAGTACACTTCTACAAGCGGTGATCCTACTTTTTACTGAGTTATCAAGTACTCTCTTCGGTTTCCAAATCCGTATATGAAACGATCAACAGGTTAATCTCGACTACCGACTTTGTGACCCTTACTTAAGGTCAGAGTTATTTCTCGTAAGTCTTCCTTTTTCCCCCTCTTTTTTTTAGTGTTCTCCAATTTCTCTTTCTTAAGGATTTTCCTTGACTCCACGGTCTTTCACACACTCCCTGTCGAGTGACACTTCACTTGAAAGGTATCCTTTACCGGACCAAAGCAACCGAAGGGACTGGTGACGAGAGTAGCGTGGGAGATGAAAGAGAACTAGGACTCAGGTCTACGGTCCTTGGTAGACGTGTTTACACCAAGGAGGAAGATAAGAACGATGTCATACTCTAATTACTTCGATAGTCCCCTGGTGGCTCCGAAGTGAGAGAATACACAGTAATTCCCTGAGGAAACATAATGAGTCTATCTCTCATAGAGGAAACATAATGAGTCCACTTTAGACCGCGACGTAGGACACTTAAATCGGAGAAAACTTAAGAGACACTCCATTATTACGATGAAACATAAGTTTTACCTCAAATTGACCATTACTATTCGTAGACGTCTCTGAAGTGTCTTGGGAGTCGTCGTCCCTTTACACCTCACCTTCCACGATTTTGACATTAATCTTGTTCCGTAGACAGAGGGTCGAGGATGTCTCGTCGATGATTAGTTACACTAGTGAGGAAAGCTCACCCCTTCACGTGTGGGTACCAAGACAACCTGAAAAAGGGTCGGTGGTCGACTGACTTACGACCACCTCTCGTGGGGACCGAAACCTCTCCCTCTTCATTCGTAATAACGAATCATTTACATCGACAAGTGAAAATTTTTCCACAAACCACCCCCGTACAGAACTAAAGGTAAAGGACATTTATCGGATAAACGTCTTGTTAGACCTCCGGTTAAAAAAGATCTTCATACCGAGTGAGACTTCGTCAAAGTCTGACTAATAGGTCCTAGAAACTAAAGAAGAGGGTATTCAAATGAACGGGAAGCATTAAAACTAGGGAAGACCGTCCAAATAACTCCTTCTCTTTCTTCTAAATTACGTTAGTATGGTTAAAAGGTAGATAATGGTTAAGACTAAACCCGTCGTAAAAGGTTACATACCTTTTAATTTTAAGTAGAAGATATTTTAAGTAGACATTCTTAGAAGAACTTCTTTTTCTCACGAAATTAGGTTATGAAACCTCTTACGACCTATAATATAGAGGGAAAAATCTATAAGTGTCACGTGTGTTCCATAATTTCCGAAGATTGACATGATGTTATTTCTTTGACCAAATTTGAGACAACTTGGGTCGTACCGGGTTTGAATAACGAGATCCTTCAAAAAGAAAAGAAAAAACTCCTGTATTTTGTCTTAATTACAAGGTTTCTTTTCCGAAATCATTTTCGATTTAATTTATAAAGAGTAGTAACTGTAAATTTAATACGAATTTTACTACATGTCTCTAAAGGACTCTTAAAGAAGTAAAGGGGAAAGATAATGGTGATTATTGACGTACAATGTATTAGTAAACACTATTCACCCAGTCCTAAGAGCGAGTAAGAAGAGTTTTCTTATTTTTATACAGTTAGGAAAATAGTACTACTAGTCGCATGAATTTTTGACTGAGGATAAGAGTAGGTTATATCGAGGTCTTCTGTCAGATCCCATGTCAGACAGAAAAGGTGTCTACAACTACGAAGCACAGAGGCTCTTAAGGTGTGGTCTGCCTCTGTCGGATGAGAAAGAAATTTAGAAGTGTAACCTCTCACAAGTCGTTGACTATCGTACATTCTATTAAAGGATTCTTCGACTTTTTCTTCCGAGTGAGTCGTCACGTAATCCAGTGTACAAGTACATTTCTGTACTCCGTCTATAATTGTTACATCGTATATATGTAAAGGTATCTCTTATTCTCATGTTTATTGACATTTCCTTTCTTTTAAATTTTCTGGGGTGTTTTATTCATCATCTTTCTTATACCAATGCTACTGATATTGTAATCAATTTACGGAATGTCCCGTACCACCTCATGATTGGTTCTATTAATAATCTGTAAAGACTTCACATTTTAGTGAACTGAGTTCTTTCTCATTCAGTTATACTTTTTTTTTTTGTGGACCTCTTCGGTCGACTTTATGTAGTAATTGAGACAACTCTTCCGGTCTATTTTTTCATTCCTTTTCAGTGGTTTACTAATTTTTCGAAAATAAAATATGGACTTTTCAGCCAATATTTCTATGTATTTGACATCCAAAACGGAATCTCTCTCTAATACCAATTATCCTTGTAGGAAAACAAAAAGGTTTACTCCTCTAAATACCCAACGTCTTCCTTTAGAGCTTTATTTTACAGGATCTTTACCAAAGCTTCTTCCGTTACCGTGAGGTGAGGTCATGAGAACGGATCTTTTAGGATACCCGTCTCCTCGGACCATCCGACGTCAGGTATCCCAGTGATTCCCAACCTATACTGGTGAAAGTGAAAAGTGAAAGCACGTGACCTTTTCCTTTACCGTTCGGTGAGGTCACAAGAACGGACCTCTTAGGGTCCTTGCCCCCTCGGACCACCCGACGGCAGGTACCCCAGCGTGTCTCAACCTGTGCTGACTTCGCTGAATCGTCGTCGTCGTCGTCTTTTTACCAAATCCCACACTCACACGTACGTATACACACACACGTACACACACACCATACCCCTCACTTTACTCCTTGTTCCCATCCCCTCTCTCTTTAAAAATTTTAATATCTACTGACGTTCTGGTTTTATATATATATAAACATTTATACCAACCTACACATCATACGACACATTGAGAGGAAAGAGACAAAGGAGTTCCCAAAAGTCTTTTGTTCTTTTTTGTTTGTAAAAAAGGTCACGAACGAAAGACGTCAAACTATATAAAGATAAATTACAAAGTAAGAAGGTATCCTTCTTCTAAATCTGTAAATCAAAGATGGATTTGTCCTTTATAATCGTTGACCTAACTCCTTTAAAATTATACATCGTCTGAATTCCTTGTCACTTTTTCTTTCTAATGATAAAATCACACTCTCTATAGTAGTATTTTCAATACACTGAGATAGAACTTTCTATTTATGATTATAACAAACTTAAGATTTGAATATATAAACTTAAGTGGAATTAAGTGTAAATAACTTCTTTCAAATGTGTTTCTGCTGAGGTAGATTCCCAGAATGAAATCACCATCCACGAATCTGAGTTCCACAGTCTGTAAGTAAGTGTAACTCGTATAATTGTCGAAATTTTTGTTTGAACCAAGACGTACAGATTGGTCGAAACAACTAGAAAAGAGGTGTAAGTAATAATTAGAAACGTGTCTCAGTAATTCACAGAGTCAGTCATAAGAGGTCTATTTACCTTGGTTATCCTACACACACACACACACACACACACACACACACACACACACACACACACACACACACCACATTTCTCTAAACGAAATTCCTTAACAGAATTCACTAATGTTTCCGACCATGTAGGTTTTAGACATCCCACCCGACAGTCCGACCTCCGGTCTCTTCTCGGTTGAAGTTCAGACTTCCGACAGACGAAACCTATTTCATTTCCTATTTTATATTCATTTCTGTTCTTCTACTACCACTACATTAGTTCTCCTTGTTGTTATTGTTGCCTTCTGGCAGATATTAATTTCGTTCTTCTTTGGTATTCGGAGCTATAAACAATTTTTTGGCATCTTGAGGTGGGACTCGCAAAAAGGTGTAAACCACAAGATATACATTTTGTGTCACAATTTTCAATGAAGTATGTGTGTCACTAGAACGTTTATTACTCTTTTTGTTACCATTTCTTGCTAAATGGTTACTCTTTATGTATGTACGTAAAAGTCTGACAACTAAGTAAACAAAATGAACTTGATTTATAGAAAACAAGTAAAAGGTTAGTGTGAGAACCTTCCTCTTTAAAATGGTGCAAAGAGGTCTCAGTATTTTTAGGTTCCATTTAAGATCTAGCTTTATTCATCCTAAATTCAAAGTCGAACGGTCATCTTTCGTCCTAAAACACTTAAAAAGGTGGTAAAGTTATTTGTGACAGTTTTTTGTAAGATGAAACTATAAGAATTTGGATTTTCTAAACTTAAGTAAATTACAAAAACTTCTCGCACATAGACAACGGAGATCCCTTATCAGAGACAAGAAGAAAGAGGTTAGGTTGAGATAAGAGGTGTCCCACAGATATAATGGTTTAACGTGATAGAAATAAGGTACATGAAATTTGAGAGGTTACCAATTCCACATGTGTCGTCCTGAGTCGTCAATGAACAAGATTTAGACAAGTTTTAGGAGGGTGGGATTGACGACCGTGCCGGCCCAGGCCACGGTTAGTCTATCAAGTAACAAGAACCATCGAGTGTGTCGACGAGTAGTTTATGTGTCGACACCGTGACTGGAAATTACTATAATAAGTCTCTGAGTCGGAGTGAAATACTTTGTCCGTACCGGAGTAAATTTTAAGGGGTCATAGACGATAACCGAAACATTAACTTAGATATAAAACAATTTGACAGTTCCTTCAAAAAAAAAATTTTTTAGTTGTTAGTTTATAATATAATTATTTTGAACAAGTCCTAGACATGTTACGTCGATTATAGTTTTACCAGAAAGACATATACTTTAAGTCCCTTTCATTTTGTCTTCCCCGAATTTATTAAACTCTTTTACAAGTATACAACGACGGAGTCACAAGGGCTCCTTTGTCTTTTAATAATAATTCTCAAAATAACTTCTATACCAAACTTCGTTTTATTCAGATCACAAATAATCTTACTTTTAAAATCCATTAACCTATAGATAGTAATCGATCCTGTATAGAAATCTATAAAACTCCGGATAAAATGTTGAAATGTTCTAAAGACACTCCACAAAAGAAAAAAAAAAAAAAAAAATGTCAATTGTACTGATAAGTTATTTACATATAATGGCTTCCCTACTTCGGACTATAAAGAAAAAATTTATAAATTCAATAGTACGTAATTTTGACTAAAAAAGTCCATATATCGACATATAGGTTCTACACTCTTAATATTGTGTAGGTATCTAAACCCAATGATGGTGTTAATCCTCTGTCTTGAGAAGTATCCGGAAGTTTTGAGGGAGTACGATATATAAATCTCGAAGTAAAAAGGGTTGAAGACATCGGAATTGGAGTAGTGATATCAAAACAGAAAGAACTGTTACAGTACTTTATATTAATATTTATTTCCACTAATAAATTGTGATCGAAGAAAGTGAATCGTATTACTCAAATTCTAAATAGTTATCGAACAGGGAAAAACAACGACTTATCATAAAGTGTATACTGAAATGATGTAAAAATTTTTTTTTAAAATGAGTAACATCCCGTAAACCTAACAGAGGTTACACAATCAGTGAGTCAACACAGGTTGAGAAACACTGGGGTACCTGACATCGGGTGGTTCGAGGAGACAGGTACCTTAAGAGGTCCGTCCTTATCACCTCACCCATCAGTGAGGGAATAGGTCCCCTAGAAGGACTGGATCCTTAGTTTGGGACCAGAGGACACACCGTCCGTCTAAGAAATGGTAGACTCGGTGGTCCCTTCGGGTAGGTCAAGACCCATTAAACTCAACGGTAACTTTAAACACTTGTCCAAAAATACACTTATATACAAAAGTATAAAGAACAGATCTATGGGTTCCTATGGCTAGACCGTACCCACAAAAATTGAAATATTTCGTGACGGTTTAATAAAATATCTCCACATAGTAACAACCATAACATGGTCGTTACATACTCTCAAGGACAACAAAATATAGGAGTAGTCCTAAACTATATTAGTATGTTGAAACCATAATAAATGAATTCAGTAAGATTACACAACATTAATATAGTATATCAATAAAGTTAATCGTATAATAATTGTCAATTACTACAACTTGTTGAAAAGTACATAAGTAATCTGTTGGTATCTTAGAGAATTTCATAGACGAGTTAGGAAACGAGTCAAAAATTAATACGACAAACAAAAGAACAAAACTCTCAAGAAATACATCAGAATTACTAACCATTAAACGTTTATAAAGAAAGTCAGACACCGAATATAAAAGTAAGAAAATAGTTATATAAAGTGTATCGTTTTCGAAAACTAAAAACTACTTAATAAAATATATATAAAAGGAAAACATCTAGTTTTAGATAAACAGACTTTTATATTTTTATAAAAGTAAAAGGGGGGTTTAAAGTATCGAAATATAAAAGGTGAACGTAGATATCAGACGAAACTTAGTTAAAAAGTATACTATAAACTCTAAATTCAACTCTAAAAAAAAAAAAAACGTATACCTTAAAAATTTTTCTTAACAAAAACGTCAGTACAGTTTTAGTTTACTAGGATAAACACACCAAGATAACCGAACCGGTTTTTCAAGTAAACTCAAAAAGGTAATATGGTATATTACCTTGGACTTTTTGNCTATAAACTCTAAATTCAACTCTAAAAAAAAAACGTATACCTTAAAAATTTTTCTTAACAAAAACGTCAGTACAGTTTTAGTTTACTAGGATAAACACACCAAGATAACCGAACCGGTTTTTCAAGTAAACTCAAAAAGGTAATATGGTATATTACCTTGGACTTTTTGGACTTTTTTGAAAAACCGGTTGAGTTATAAAGACCTGAACAATAAGACAAGGTAACTAGATACTCAGATAGGAAGACGGTATGGTTTCAGAACCAATAACTATATCTATCAATAAACTATGGGTTCCTCATTATAAGACATATGTCAAAATAAATTCAGACCTCTACTCTCTTCTTCAACTCCAACCCCTAGATTTCAACAATAATGTATCTCTCTGATAAATTTTTATTACCGTGACTTCCTCTCTTTTTTCTCCCCTCTCTCTCTTACCGTCCTTCTCTTATACCTAAGTTCAATTTAGGAAAATACGAGGTTGTGAATCTTCATTTCATCTTTTCCAAATCTTCCTCTCCGGTCAATCTATTCATTTTTTATTCTCACACTATAGTATTTTATATCTTCTTTTTGTAAAGTTTTTCGTCGTGCACTCTTTGACCGTTTTGTGTCGACTCTCAATTTCGTTCGACTCATACTTCTTTACTTACTTTGTTTAGAATTAAAAGTATAAATTCTTTACTTGTCCTTAACTCCTTTTACTATTTACCTATTATAGTTATTGTAAAACCTCTTCAAAGTTATACTTTCTATCGTGTTTTTACCTCTTAATCGACCTTCCCCTATAGTTTCATTTCTCCAAAAACAAAACCGACAAAAAACGAAAAAAGTCAAAACAAATAAAACCATTGTACTTTCGTACAAACTATGTTTACCCGTACTGGATTGGCCCTTTCTATTAACAACTAAGTATTAACTCCGTGATCTGTCCTCGTCTCCGAACCACTCCTTAACAGACGTCCCCTGAAGGGAACCAAATGGTCTAACCCCTTCCCCCAGAACGAACTTAGGCAAGATTTCACATTGCTTTTCTCTATGTCCCATAAACGTCGTAGACAAAGTAACAAAGAAATATAAAAAATAAGACAAAATGAAACGTCAACAATTTAGACATATGTACCTCAAAACTAACTGACTAAAAACATATCTACTTTAAATTTTGGAGACAATATGTATATAGGTGGTCACCCGTAATAATCGTACGACTCATCTCACAACCAACACATTGAGTTGTGAGACTTACGACACAACCCGGAATAAAAAGGTCTCAACACAACAACAAACAAAAAACCGTCGCAACTCCCACCCAAACACGTAGAATCAAGGGGGTGGTCCTTACCTTGGACACAGAGGACGTCACTTTCGAGTCTCAGAATTGGTGACCTAGTGGTCCCTTCAGGGAGTCTCAATAAATAAGTCAGTAAGGAAGTTCCCTTTACTTTACTAAATCAACCTCGATTTATTTATTTTTTCACTTTATTTTTCCGTACGATTGTATACACCGATTTGTTAACCTTTAGGTATCGTTTACTTTGGTGAATGTAGGAAACACTTTCACTTTCAGCGAATCAGTACAGACTGAGAAACGTTGGGGTACGACAGTGTCAGGAACTTTAAGGGGTCCGGTCTTATGACCTCACCCATCGGAAAGGGAAGAGGTCCCCTAGAAGGGTTTGGTCCCTAGTTTGGGTCCAGAGGGAGTAACGTCCGTCTAAACAATGGTCGGCTCGGTGTCCCTCTAGTCAGGACCCACAAGTAACCTTCCTGACTACAACTTCGACTTTGAGGTTATGAGACCCGTGGATTACGTTTTTCGACTGAGTAAACTTTTCTGGGACTACGACCCTTCCTAAGTCCCGTCCTCCTCTTCCCCTGTTGTCTCCTACTCTACCAACCTACCGTAGTGGTTCAGTTACCTGTACTCAGACCCATTTGAGGCCCTCCACCACTACCTGTCCCTCCGGATCGCACGACACCAAGTACCCCAGCGTTTCTCCGTCTGTACTGACTCGTTGACTTGACTTGACTAGACTCAGTGTTTTCTTCGGGTTCTTATGATCTCACCCATCGGATAGGGAAGAGGTCACCTAGAAGGACTGGGTTCTCAACTTGCTCCCTGAGAACGTAACGTCCGCCTAAGAAATGGTTGACTCGAGTATCCCTTCGGGAAGTGATTATCATTTAATTTCTCTAGTCATAATAAGGTAACGTCTATAGTCAATAGTGACAGATCGGATGTGACGGTGTGGTAGAGTCGTTACCGACCCGTCAGTTACGGATCGTGTCGTGGTAAATGTATCTTCTAATTCTTTTTATGGAAACCCTGGATTTTTCACTTATAAAAAAATATGTATATTCATTATAGATAGATTAGTTTATTTTAATAAATAAATTATATTAAAACTATTTTTTCTTTTATTGGTATCCTATGTCAAGAGACAGGAAAATGTTACCAACTTCTGAATGTACGAAGAACCACATTTACATCTATCATTTAGAACACCATTTCATTAACTACTAGTCCGTTTGTCTTTTTTTTATGTATTTTCGATACTGTATAGTTATTTTTAATAAGGTTCGAGGTTCACTTCTAAAAAGGAATAGTGTGATAAATATTTCTTAATACTAGTGAAATTAAAGTATCGATTTATTACATAAAATATACACTTTGTACTAACGTTTGATAAAGGACATATCCCTCCCTCCTTTTTGTGAAAGAAAAGATACAAGATATATAACCATATGCATATAGAACGAAAAAAAGACTTTCTAAATATAGCTATCAACATATCTATTGTTTCCGATATACCTCCGTATCTTTCGTAAGTCGGTTTTGACAACGTTTGTTTATACGACCGTCGTATTTGAGATAACTAACCTAGAACACTTAAGTATTTAGTCTAAAAGGGGTGTATAAGTAAGTTTAACGTTTCGGTTTTTGTGAAATATTAAACAAAACTTGAAAAAACCATGTAATTCTTTTACTAAAAACTTTGTACATTCAAAAACAAAGTTTTAAATCTGTTAGTTTCGAGTTAAGGATATGGTCAATAGAGGAGTTTTGTAATAAACATATTTAAAATCCATGTAGTTTCAGTATCAAATATAATTTATTTAGATTTTTCGTACAAGAAAAATAACTTCAAAAAAAAAATTATGCATCAGACTAGTGAATAAAACTAATAAGATTTATCGTCTCAGAAAGTAAGGGTCTATTATAAAGTACTGGTATACCACTGAGTAAAACTTATTACGGACCGTTAACTTCACTGTTATCGATAAAGAAGTATTAAGGGTTGTCTCTAATTTTCACTTTTTAAGTTAGAATACTTAGAAAAGTCTTTAGAACCGTGGATTAAACGGAGTTTTTATTTTCGTTTGTTTTTTGAATGTAAAAAATACGTTTTCCCTTATATAGAACCTCCTTCAGGACCTTGACTTCAGTCTCCTTAATTTCAAGTTCGTGTCCAAGGCAGTGAAAGATTCACTCTACGGACCTAAGGGAGGTAGAGAGATTGAGGACTGAAAGAGTTGACGTCCTGTTACGCCATCGTGATAAATGAAGGAGACAGTGTTCAATTACCATTTATAGTTTAGCTTACTTTATTACATATTAACGATAATGATTTACCCACGGACTGTCCCGGACTCATGACACTAGTCATACAAAAGTGTACACGTAAACAAAAACTGGGGGAGTTGTTAGGGTAGTACGAATAGAGTAAAATCATTATTTCTCTCAGTCGGACTCTCTCAAATATGTTGAAAAAGGTCCAGTATACTACTATCTTCTCGGTTCTGAAACGGCAACAAGTAACAAATCAACGATTCAGTACAACTTGAGAAACGTTGGGGTACTTGACATCGGGTAGTCCGAAAAGACAGGTACCCTAAAGTGTCCGTTTTCATGATATCGTCAACGATAAAGGAAGAGGTCCGCCAGAAGGACTGGGTCCCTAGTTTAGGTTCAGATGACGTAACCGTCCACCTAAGAAATTGTGACTCGGTGGTCCCTTCGGGGCCCCTCGGTTCTGATATAGGGTCTAAAACACTTCATCTTCGGGTCCGAGAGTTTTGTGGGTATGAATTGTCTAAAATGGACAAAACTTATTTTTCTAAGTTCGATAAACTCTCGACAAAAGTAGTTTGTTGTACAATCTTAAAATTTCTTTGTAAACCTTTCAGATTAATTAAACCAACGAAAGAGTAGAACCTGTCTCATGAGAGAAACGGAACCAAAGACGGTCACTTTTTATTCCCTCTATAAGTATCCATTGGAGACGATTTAAGTAAATTACGTGATCTAACTTCTTTTCTCTATCTTTAATAGTTAAAAAAGTCCCTATAAAAAAATTTCTTTATTGAACTAAAATGAATATAGAATCTTCATTCCACTGGTTGACACAGTTAAATATATCCTAAGTCTTCCTCCTGTATCCTAAAACTTACGATTTTGATTCTTAGTATAGGATACAAGTCGACAAGTCAACACAGGTTGAGAAGCGTTAGGGTACCTGACATCGGGTAGTCCGAGGAGACAGATACCCTAAAGGGTCCGTTCCTATGACCTCACCCAACGGTAAAGGAAGAGGTCCCGTATAAGACTAGGTTATTATTTTGACTCTTTCAGGGTCCGTTTAGTCCTACTCAATCAGTGATATGAATATTCGAATCTTAGTCAGAAGAAAATAATTTATCTAGGTCCGAAGTAAATGTGTCTGGTCCATAGGGAACTAAAGGAAGATTAACTAATCTGTCAGAAACGTTTTTTTTATATATAACTTGACCTTAAGAATGGGTGAGGACAACTATTAGGTCTTGATTTGACCTTATTTGTTCGTCTTTTGGAGTTTAGGACGACATAATATATGGTTGTCGTATCAGAAAACCGATATTCATCATTTTTGATTAAGTTACAACGTATTTGATCTTTTAATTAAAACAGAATATTACTGTACCCCGTAGAGTACCTTCGAATAAGTTACCCTGATGTCAACTCAGAGTCTTTACTTAACCTTGGTCCCCGTTCAAGGGAAACAAAGAGTCAACGAGAAGAAAAACATAAAGGAGGTTAGAGGGAGAAGGGTTGAAACACTCGGAGTTCAAGTGTACCACTTTTTGTACTGTTCATGTCGATTCTACGTTACATAATGTCGGTTCCACTACCTGGAATTTCCTCTTCAACAGAGAAACCCGGGTTAAAGTTTAAGGATCCTTTTCTGACTGTAACAGGAAGTTAGTAACCGACTTTGATCCCATGTCCCAGTACTTTGTCCTTGTTCTGACATCTCTTAGTGAAGACATTGGTTCACCTATTCGGGTCTCCCTGTCAAGGATTTTTCCTTTTTTTTTTTTTTTTTTTNNNCTTTTTTTTTTTTTTTTTTTCTCGATCCGTCTGTCATATGTACCGTAGATAATACGATAAAGTCAATCGAAGCCTCTGTCTTTTATTGAGTGTGTGTAAATGACTTTTTATTTTATAATTTTACTTTGATATACAAGTACAGACTACCCATTTGTTCTTTAACAGGTCCAAAGAGACGAAAGTAGAATTTCAACAAGGAACAAAATTAACTTTTAAGACCACGTCTCAATACAGTGTGTCTGGGTGTTTCATAAGTTGTGATAGTAAACGTTATAAAGACCTCTTTGTTCTTGGAGGAAAAGATCCTTCAATTAAGTGTTCATTTTATTAAGTTGAATGTCTTTTTGTTTGTACAAACCTATCGGATTGGTTTAATTTCAACACTGACTACATAAAGTCTGATAAAACTAAAAAAGAAAGTCTTTCTTTCTTTCTATCTATTTTCGTTTATGATAATCCGGTGGTTATGGAACTTTAGTACATCGATACCCAGCCGAAGAAATTCGTCAGAAAAGACTGTTAAAGTCAATAAAGACAAGAAATGAAAGAGACTTAAACAAATATAAATTTCAATCATGGTGATATATAATGAACTAATAAAATTAACTAAGATCATTACGTGACACTCTTATATTTAATGAACTCTCAACCCGATTATAAAAATATCAAAAATTGTCAGAGGAAAAGAAGAACTAGAAATAAAAATAAAAGGAGGATCAGAAGTAAGACCGTTAGAGAAGAAGTAGTAAATACCTTGTTATTTATTTAAAACACCTCGATATATGGAAAGAGATTGAACCCACGATCTTCTCTGTTTTTCTTATTCTTGTTTGTAAATAACTCACCAATGATACGCGGACCGTTGAAACATTCACGGAATGTAACTAACAGAGTGAATTAGGAGGATCTTCGGAGATCTACAATCTACAATAAAGTAAATAAAATGTCTACTTCTGTGAAATTGTCCACTTCTTTGTTTCTTTGATTTGACTCTGAAATCATCAGAAGGGATTTGTGGTCCATTATTCCTCTAAAGTTGTGAACCGTACGAGAACTGAGAGTATATTATACGGTAAGGGTATAAAGTCTTTTAAAATCTAAGTTTTATTTAAAACACTTTTAAATCCTGTTCATGAGTTCATTAAAATAAGAGAGGAATTGAGGGTGTAAGGTATAACGGATTACCGATTAAACTCGACATCTATATCAACCTTAGTTCACTTATAAAAACTAATGAAGTATCAAATGTTATTTCTTATTTATCATTAATTTAACATAAGTGGACCTTAAACGAACGAAACTAGACTACGAGATAATATCTTCAAACGAAAAACACGAGTCTTTAAAACAAATCAAACTTAAGACTACTGTATAACACAAAGTAACGGTTACAGACTGATTAAGAGGTATATATTTTAGTTTTCATGAATGAAGGACACGTTTCAAATACATATATTCTTGATCAAAATCAGATCGACCCAGTGTATGACTCTTTTACTACATGTAGGGAGTCACTCCAGTCCCTCGTACGTAAGGGGTCTTTGTTCTTAGTTACTAATTAACTCATTAGTTCAATTACATTTTTATAAATGTAATTTGTATTAAATTGAAGTTCGGTATAAAAGGTTGTGTATATATTTATGTCTACCATATAATCAGAACCTTTTAATTCTATACCTTAAATGATTCTCTTGTCCCTATTGTAAATTTCTTAAAGATAAAATCATTCTAAGATAAAAAACCGTATTTCATAGAAGATAAGATATATACGGTAGAAGTCGGATGAAAGTTAATATGGTCTATGAAACGTTTCAAAAAGATTATAGTCAATGAATTCAATTATCACAAAGTTTGTCTCAGTTCCGCTCTTCAATACTATTTGAGATGACACTAGTACAACTCCACAACAATTGAAGGAAATTATGTTTACCTGGTCTGTTGTTGTCTTTCGGTTAGTACGGTTATTTTTATTCCTGTAGATATCTTTTACTCTATTTAACAAGTCTCATTCAAAGAAGATTCTAAAAACGAACTTATTGACTTTATATGAGTGGTGATGTTTTACAAAAAACTCATTTACTGTCTGAACTCAAAAAAATACTACATAGATTCTACCATTACTTCTTGGTTAGTAAACCGTTTTTTTATGTCTTGATTACTCAGAATGGATCACAAAGTCTTGACTTTAGAAGTAGGAATGTCCTCCGTCCTTTTGTACCGTTTTCCTGTGTGTCAAGAATGTTGTTCCTATCGGTCAACACGGGTGAATTTTATTCTCACTGAGTGACCGTTCCCAACCTCTTCCCACCCTACAAGTGTACCAAGGTCAATTATAAAGACAACCATCGTTCCGTTTGGTTGTCGTTCGGACATTTCTCTTCCATACCACGTTTCCTCCAGGTCTTGAGAGATTAAGGAACAACCGTCTTTTCTTAGATACCTTCTTTGTCCTTGTCTTAGTATCTTCCTTGTCTGTCCGGTCAACAACTTCCGTTGATCCTCTAGTAGAACGGATTCTCTTTCGACTTCCGGTCTTTTTAGTTGGTTATATGAGTTCAAGTGTATTAAGTATTCCTTTCCAGGACAAAAAAGATGGTTGAGACTCTCAGGAACGATGAAACATCGAACGTAAAGAGAACGTGAGGATATTCGTTTACTCTTCGGAGGAAGAGGATAAAGGTAGGGAATTTAAGGAAATTGACGTTCGTTGAATAGAACACTAAAGTCCCTTTCCCCGACATTTATAAGAAACTTGGAGAGTTCTCGACGGTCGATTAACCAACTAGGTAATGAGAAAATTCGTTTTCCCTTATAAACAATAAGATAAATAAGATATGTACTCTACTGAATAAATAAATTTTTTTTGTGTCTAAACGTTAAATAACTAAATAAGACCTTATCGATATCAATACGTCTCCGTATTGTTTGTTTTATTGTTCTGTTTTTATTGTAAAAGAGGACTTCGAATTATAGATATCCCTTCTAATAATTCTATAACTTAAGAGGTCTGAATTTTAGGAACTGATAAATACTTTAATATAAGTTATATTAAACGGTCGTGACTTTATTCGTTCCACGTTCGATACACGTCTATTCGTAATACTCTAGAAAATACTGAAGTCTTAGTCTAAGGTGAGATTGTAAAGTTGAACAATAGGTTGAAATACTGAGTTTTGGGAGAGTTCGTCAGATTCACGATCTTACAAAATGTAATAACTTATGCAATAAAGTCCATGATCCAGAACAATGACATAATACACGTAATAGACTAACATACAAGTTTCGTCGGAATATTCTATGTATCATAAGATTCGGAGTGAAAGTCTATATCACTGCTCATTCAAGTCAAATCAAGTCAGTGAGTCAGTACAGTCTAAGAAAAACTGGTGTACTTGACATCGTACGGTTCGAAGGGACAGGTAGTGGTTGAGGATCTCGGACGAGTTTGAGTACAGGTAGTACAGCCACTACGGTAGGTTGGTAGAGTAAGAGACAACAGGGGAAGAGGAGGACGGGGGTTAGGGAGGGTCGTAATCCCAGAAAAGGTCACTCAGTAAAGAAACGTAGTCCACCGGTTTCATAACCTCAAAGTCGAAGTCGTAGTCAGGAAGGTTACTTGTAAGTTCTTCTATATCACTAGTCCTATGTCATAAAGAAGATGTAAATATTATTCACTTTCTTGGTTATAACCGTGAGTACACACAGACCTAGGTCACACGGACATGAATTTGTGACACAATGTACTTTATGTTTAATAAAAATACAGGGTAAGGGTCCTGTATGATACGGAACAAAACTGGGGTACAGACACAGGAATCAATATCAATATGTCAATCATATTGACTGACCATAAGTCAGACTGTAAAAAATGAAAACTTTATTAAAGTGTTATATTCTCCGAGTGGCGACAGTTAAAAATATATTTTGGATGAACCTACGAAGATTAATCCTAACTAGTATAGGTGAATCTTCTAAGAGTTCATTATAATACGTTGAATATTCTGAAACTTACCGATGTGTAGTTAAATATTTGATGAATTACCATCTAGACCTTAGATGAACAGGAACTTAGAAGTACTAGATTCAGTCGTACATCTTTCTCTAAACCACATTTTAATTAACTTCTTTTCGGACATATACTGACATAAAATATGGAGGAAGGGATAAACAGAAGGAAAACTACAACATACCCTTTTCTCGTTAAAACACTGGTTCATTCTGTACATAAAGAGAAACCGTTTTTCGATGAGACAGAAAACAGAAAGAGTAGTAAAAAAATAAAAGATACGTCTTTTAAAGAGTATTCCTACTTGGTTTCTACTTGTTACCTATAAGTTTTGTTACACACTTGTACACATTTGTAGTACACTCATACTGACACTTTTTAGTCTTTCAATGGAGAGTCCTTAGTCACACAGAAATCTATACGACTAGCGGTGGGTGTGTAGGGTCCTTTCTAGAAAACAGGATGACGGTCAAAGACTAAAACACTACCCACACTTTACTGTTCTACGGTACCATTAAAACAAACGACAGTTACAGGAATACCCAAAACTACTTACACAGTTTGTCATCTCACGTATCGTGTGAAATTCTTTATCTTGTAAACAAAGTACTCCATTTACAACTGTAAGAAAAGTTAAAATAACCTCCTTGAGGACCTTGTGAAGTCTTCCACTTTAAGAACATACCTCAGATAGTTTGTAAAGTAAAAGATTAGGAAATGAGGAATGTTTCGATTTGACCTCACACGGGTCTAAAAGATTACAGAATTGGTTTTCTTATCGTCATTAATAACTTTTTCGTTGAACTGTAGTAAAGTTTACGTGGTTGACACCTCACTATAAACTTTATAGATATATAGAAGGACTGGGTCCTTAACTATATATATATAGAAGGACTGGGCCAAGATAAGGACCCAGTCCTTCTAGACGACCTCTTCCCTATCCGATGGGTTAGGTCATAAGAATCCGAAAAGAACACCGACTCGACCATTTCTTAGACGAACGTTACATCCTCTGGACCCAACCCTTCTAGAGACCTCTTCCCTTTCCGATGAGTGAGGTCATAAGACCGGACCTCTTAAGGTACCTGACATCTCAGGTACCCTAGCGTTTCTCAGTCTCTACTGACTCACTGAAAGTGAAAAGTGGTATACTTCCTTAGTTTAGGTCAGTTTATGCCGGTTTAAATTGTTTCGAATAAGAACTAAGAGTCTTGATAACTGGGATAAGAATATTTCTTTCCGTAAGGGTTTGTGACTTTATAGAGAATTCATAACGCACCCGTTTATTTTGTTTACACAGAAGTACTTGATCGTCAGTGTCCTTACATAATTTCCTGAAACCTTCACCTACCCCACTTTGGTTCCTCGAAGGATAGTTCTATCTTATAATGAACTTTTGTCAATGTGGGATACATACAATTAGGACAGTCCTTCGTCTATCTGAGTTATGTCTCTAATTTTACTTCATCAATGAACACCTTTGGGTCTATCGTTCTCAATGATAGTAGTAATAGGGATTTCCGTCCTTTTTCTCTTTAACACTTTATCACTTTTGACTTCAGAAAGTCCTCCCCGATGATTTGTCTCCAAATCCGTGTCTCCCTGTATCGGAGATTATCTTTACGTCTAGTCTCGTCCCACCCTCGTTCTTTCCATATGGAAATTGAGACCAAAAGAGAGACTGGAAAAGAAACACAGACGAAACCTCCTTTCCCACTGTCTGAGACACTCTCAATCGGACTTCACGTCCCTGTCTCTTCCCGTTGGTTGGTTGGACTCCTCTCTCCTACGATTGTTTTATCTTTGTCGTACAAGAGAAGAGTTGCGATTCATACCCCCCCCCCCCTTGTATATTTCTCCCTTTGGATTTTGGAACATGGATCCTTTTTTAGTTTTACTTGAAGAGATGACTCGTCTGTAACTCACCATTGTAATTTTTTTTTTTTTTTTTCCTTACTTCCACGTCTGGTTGAAGGTCATTAAAGTATGGATATCACTCGTATCAACACTTCATAAGTAGATTATAGAAGTAATTTCTTCCGAACCAAATGACAGTACCCACAGCAGTAATAACGACAATTTAACACTTTACCACAGGCTGAGAAACATTGGTGTACCTGATATCGTACGGTCCAAGGAGACAGGAGGTGGTAGAGGACCTTAAACGAGTTTAAATACAGGTAACTCAACCACTACGGTAGATTAGTAGAGTAAGAGACGTCGGGGGAAGAGGGAAACAGAAGTTAGAAAGGGTCGTCGTCCCAGAAAAGGTCTCAACAGACTGACACAGTCCACCGGTTCCATGACCTCGAAGTTGAAGTCGTAGTCAGGAAGGTTACTTATAAGTCCTAACTAAAGGAAATCCTAACTGACTAAACTAGAACGTCTGTTTCTCTGAGAGTCCTAGAAGAGGTAGTGTTAAGTTTTCGTACGTCTGGAAACAACCGTTTTATTACAGAGACGAAAAATTATACGACAGATCCAAACATATTTGAAAGGAAGGTTCCTCTTTCGTAGAAAATTAAAGTACCGACGTCAGTGGGAGGTGTCACTAAAACCTTGGGATCTTTTATTTTAGATAGTAACGAAGATTAAAAGGGGAAGATAAACGGCACTTCACTACCCTTGTCTACGGTGTTAGAATCAAAAAACTTTCAACTTAAAGTTCGGTTGTAAAAGTGAGAGTAGAAAGTAGGAGTAGTTCTCCAAGAAATCAAGGAGAAATGAAAGATGGTAATCTCACCATAGTAGACGTAGAACCTCCAACAACTATAAAAGAGGTCTTGAGAACTAAGGTCTAACACTTAGTAGGGTCCGGTAGTGAAATAAACTACATGAGACGTATCTATAATTTATTCGTCTCACTGTTATATGTTGGAACATGAAGAAAGGGTTAAAACTGGGTCAGTCAATAAGGTACCAAACAAGATTGACAACGAAGAACTGGGTGTATATCCAAAGAGTCCTCTGTCCATTCCACCAGACCATGAGGGTAGAGAAATTCTTAAAAGGTGTCAAAAAATACTAGGTGTGTCAGTTTCCGAAATCGCATCAGTTACCCCCTCTTCAAAAAGACCTTAAGGGAACAAAAGAGGTACTAGGTCACCTCTTTAACCGTTAAACCGGTTGACCGTTTAATCTGAGAAGACCAAGGAGACTGAAAAGATTTGAGTAACACCCATAGTAGAATAGAGTTTCCCCGTTCGGTTTCTTAAACGTTGATTTTATTTATTTAGGTAAGAACAATGTAACCTCATTTTGACGTTTGTAATTCCTATTTTTCTGTTAGAATTTTGGATGGTATTTGAAAAGTATGATTCCTTACCGTTTATTTTATAACCGTCTGGACTAGATCTCTCCCCTCCCTACACCTCCCACTTCCGAGTTCTCCTTCCCCTATGTCCATATATATCGATTAAGTGAAACAACATGTAGTCTTTTATTGTGTTGTAACATTTCGTTAATATGAGGTTAATTTTTTTTACTTTTTTTTAAACTTTTCTTGGGTGTGTGTTTTTATAATCGTCTGAAGAGAAACCGCTGATGTATACAACTTTTTGTCGTTTATCTGGATGTTTCATAACCATTTTTCATCTGTAACATGAATAGGTTTAATAGTAAGGTATCTCACTTTTTAAAAGTCTATAAAATCCACAAAACTTCTGATTTTATTGTATGGTATGTATCTGGTAGTGACTTTCTTAATAATTTCCTGAAAAAAAAACCAAACAAAAGTCAACCTTTGTAATTGTACATGTCAGACCTTCCTCCCCGAGACCCTAAACTGAACCCATCAGTTTGAGATAAATTACAAAACGGAGAAAAACGTAAAAACGTATGGACCATGAACGATACATCGTGAGGTCTTCTGGGTCTACCTAACATCCCGAATATTATAGAACTATACTTCTATAGATTAATATGTGTGTGTACATTTCGTGTATAAAATCTATTCCGTTTACTGGGACAATCTATTTATTTTGTAGTACCCGTCCACCTTTTCACCTACAAATTTAAAAAACTTAAATAAAAAATGTTCAAGGTATCCCCGTCCTTTAAATGGTTAGATAAGAAAAAAAAAGAGTTAACTCTATATTAACTGTACATTTTCGTGTAGAAAAATTCCCCTTCTTCGTTCGGGTTTCCCTCTCGTACACTACACTCTTCGTCCCTCGTTTCCTTAGTTAATTACCTATATTCTCCTACCATGTAAATCAACTGACAAGTAATATTTTTCCTTGTGGTACTACACACATTTTTTATTCGTTTTGTTTTTGAAATCTTTTATTACTTTTCTAAAATTTTAACTTCTCAACACATTATCAAACTTGAATATTTAAGGTGTAATAGAAATTTTCTTATAATTTTTCTACTAACTGAAATTCTCAAATGTTCACTTATAAATATTGATTTTCGTGTAAATTTTTAATATAAAAGGTTGTAATTTTTTAATCTGTCCTTCTTCTTTTTAGATAAACATCGTAGGTTTGATGTTCCTATGTCTACATGTTACCTTTTACAATAATTAAGTCATACCATCCTTCCCTTTTGTCTCCTTCGTTACTCTTGTATATTATTCGTTTTTTACATTTCACATATTTAAACGTAGCTATTGATAATTTACATTTTAAATACTATAATTGTTTCAATTTTCGGTTAACGTTAAATAAAAATTCTCTTATAAAATTCTCTTTCCATTTCATATGTCCTGGTGATTTAGTTACTTCCTTTTACTATATGTAGGGTCAGACATTTATCCCATATTTGTAAAAATATTATTATACTTTAATTTGAAAATACAAAAAGTCTTAACGAGTACTTTTTACTGTACCATATCAACTCTACCATTTACCATTGAAAATACAATATAGAAGAAATGGTGTTAATTTTTCTTCATGTAGAGATACGAAGGTAAATTTATTTCAAGTCGTGTGTGTATACGTGTGTGTGTTACTGTTCCGAATAACCTTTTTACTATAACTTCGTCTGTTGAGTTTTAGTCATACTTAAGTGTCACTTAACCCTCCCACATTTCATTACGAGTTTTAAGAGGTTCGGTCTGAAGTCGTTATGCACTTGGTACTTGAAGTTCTACAAGTTCGACCAAAATCTTTTCCGTCTCCTTGGTCTCTAGTTTAACGGTTGTAGGTGACCTAGTACCTTTTTCGTACTCCCAAGGTTTTTTTGTAGATAAAGACGGAATAACTGATACGGTTTCGGAAACTGACACACCTAGTGTTATGTGACACCTTTTAAGACTTTCTCTACCCTTATTGTCTGGTGGACTTGACGGAGAACTCTTTGGATATACGTCCAGTCCTTCGTTGTCAATCTTGACCTGTACCTTGTTGTCTGACCAAGGTTTATCCTTTTCCTCATGTAGTTCCGACATATAACAGTGGGACGAATAAATTGAATATACGTCTCGTGTAGTACTTTTTGTGACCCGACCTTAGTTCTAACGGTCCTCTTTATAGTGATTGTTGTCTATACGTCTACTGTGGTGGGAATACCGTCTTTCAGTTCTCCTTGATTTTTCGGAGAACTACTTTCACTTTCTCCTCTCGCTTTTTCAACCGAATTTCGAGTTGTAGGACTTTTGCTTCTAGTACCGTAGGCCAGGGTAGTGAAGTACCCTTTATCTACCCCTTTGTCACCTTTGTCACAGCCTGAAACGGCCCTCGGTCACACTCCTTAGGGCGGGCACTGTTCCAGTACTCCTTCCTTCGACTGTATGCGTTCCGCACGAGTCTGAAGTCCCTGGGGAGACCTTTAAGGATTCGTACATGGGGTTGTTTTTAGACGGCCGAAAACACGAGACGAAAAGGNACCTAGGTGGCCCCGACCTGGGGCCGTCCTGAAATAAACCCCCCCGAGGTTTTAGTGACATCTACCACTGACGTCGGTACTTTAATTTTCTGCGAATGAGGAACCTTCTTTTCAATACTGGTTGGATCTATCATATAAGTTTTCGTCTCTGTAATGAAACGACTGATTCCAGGCAGATCAGTTCCGATACTAAAAAGACCACCAGTACATACCTACACTCTCAACCTGACACTTCTTCCGACTCGTAGTTTCTTAACTACGAAAACTTGACACCATAACCTCTTGTGAGAACGCTCAGGGAACCTGACGTTCCTCTAGGTTGGTCAGGTAAGACCTCCTCTAGTCGGGACCCTAAAGAAACCTTCCTTACTACGATTTCGACTTAGAGGTCATGAAACCGATGGAGTACGGTTCTCAACTGAGTAACCTTTTCTGACACTACGACCGTCCCTGACCCCCGTCCTCTTCCCCTGGTGGCTCCTACTCTACCGACCTACCGTAGTGCCTGAGGTACCTGCACTCAGACTCACTTGAGGCCCTCTACCACTACCTGTCCCTCCGGACCGTACGAAACTAAGTACCCCAGCGTTTCCCAGCCTGTGCTGACTCGCTGACTTGACTTGACTTTCAAGTTTGTTTATACAGTCGTTAGTTTTATTATATTTACCTGATTTAACCGTTCAATTTTTATCTCTTACAATATCACATAAAATTTTTAAATGTATAAGTCAAGTTATTTACAATTAGTAATTGGAATTGATTTACAATTGAATACAATTAAGTTATTAATGTTGATTTTATATTGCTTTTTAACTTTTATACATTATAACTATGATTTAATTTACCTGTTAATTTTTTTTATTGATCCCTTTAAGATATGATAATTATGATGTACCTCCGACCGTCCGATGTCTTGTATCTCAGTGTTTTTCAACCTGTGTTAACCTGTATTTGAGTACGTACGTGTGTAGATGGTCATGTCGATTTTAATTCTTCTGACTATGTTTACTAACGACATTTCCATCTTTTTGTTGTGTTACGTTTCCTTACGATATCCATAGATCACCCGTCTCCGGTCTAAAAAAGGATTTGTAGAATGTCAAGTGTCGTGTCCGGGATACAAACACGATCAGTGAGTCAACACAGGTTGAGAAACGCTGGGGTACTTACCATCGTACGATCCGAGGAGACAGGTACCTCAAGAGGTACGTTCTTACGGTCTCACCCAACGGTAAGGGAAGAGGTCTCATAGAAGGGGTGGGTCCCCAGTTTGAGACCAGAGGGTGTATCGTCCGTCTAAGAAATGACAGACTCGGTAGTTCCTTCGGACCTGTCTGGGATGGGAGGGTGGTTTGTAAAAGAACGGAGTCTATTATCACGACTTCAACTCTATAGGACGTATCTGAGTTGTTTCTCCGTATTTTTATACATAGACTTCACCAACATAGCTACTCTCGACTATGTATATGTTGTGAGACTCTGGACTTAATATTGTCAAATGAACGTTATATATAGTCAACAAAATAGTTAATAAAATAGTTTTTATTAACAGAGTGAAACGAAGAATAAAACTAACAAATAACCGTTTCAACCTATTACGATTGTTAAATTCTAACAGATAGTGTCTACTAACGCTATTCGTCCAAAATGGAAGACATTGGTCCTTCACTGTCAACATCGTTCTTGACTGGGGTCGTATAAACAAGTCTGTCAATTTGTGTTCTAGAACAATAAGTTTTGTCTCAAAATAAAAGTCTCTCCTATGTTTATAGCCAATTAATACCTAAAAACGGTACAAAATATAAGAACCACTTTTACCTATCCGGTGAAACTTTAGACATCTCTTTATATAACTAATCTCTCCGTCCGTACCGTTGGGTGAGGTCATAAGAACGGACCTCTTAGGGTACCAGTCTCCTCGGACCGTCCGACACCAGGTACCCCAGTGTTTCTCAGTCTGTCCTGACTCACTGATTCGTGTATAACTAATCTTCATTTATATAATAATAATATCGGTATTATGAAAGTATTAGTCCCACTAAAATACTCGGTGTATATTTATCGTTTTTTAGTCACATTAGTGTATCCGATAAATTTACGAATCACTGGTTAAATTAGTGTGTTTGTTACCGAGACCACCATCAATTCTACTTCTCTTATATACTTAGCATGTGTTGTCTTAATTAAAATAAAATATAGTCATAGATAGATAGGTAGATAATTATAGATAGATAGGAAGGTATGTTAAAATTCTCCAACAATGAGGAAAAACACAACCGTTTCAATTTATACACAGAATATCACTTCCTCCTTCAAAATACAAAGAAAATATATAAAAGTACATTGGATCATAGTTCTCTTTTAGAGTTATTACTCTAAACGATTTATGTACTACTAATATCATCAACTTGTTTAAGACACATTGTGACAAAGACTGCAAACATCTGTTACATGGAACATTACTTCTTTCTAGACATTTTACTTTGTCCGGGAAGATAGAGAAGAGATAATATTGCATACTAAGTATGAAATATAATTACATGTTTAACATGTTCAATAACCTTTTATGAATTAGAATAATATCTTCAGTAGTAACAACGACCTAAGTCAAATTTTGATGTGTGAATTATCACCTCAAACGAGTGTCGTCTTTGACCGGTTTAATTCAACGTATATATTATCCAACGTTTTAATGTATATTTATCTGACATCTTTAAACACTTCGTTGTCTTTTTATCTTTTGATACAGTATGTCTGTAAAGTTAAGACACTCAATGACTTGTCGTGTGATTTTTCAGGAGACTAAAGACATTAAATTCGACGAGAGGAAAAAGACTAAGAATTCTATAAAATAGATGTCGAACCGAAATGTATGTTGTCAATCAAAAAGTAACAGTTCAATCTCAGTCTGAGTAGTTCTTTGTTTCCCTCTTTTTAGTTTAGTTGTTTTAATTTTTACTTTTACCTCTCTAGTGTTGTCTGTTGTGTCTTTATGTTTCCTAGTATTCTCTGATAATAGTAGTTGATATACGTTTATTTTACCTGTGGAACCTTTCTTTACCTTTTTAAGAATCTTTTCATGTTGAAAGGTTTTGACTTGGTCCTTCTTCATCTTTTAGAATTGTCTGGGTAGTGTTCGTGTCTTTACCTTTGACATTAGTCTTTAAAAGGTCTTTTGTTTTCGGGTCCTGGTCTCTCGAAGTGTCGACTTAAGATGGTTTTTAAATCTCTTCTCGATTGTGGATAGGATGAGTTTGAGAAGGTCTTTTAACGTCTCCTTCCATTTGAATGGTTTTGGACTGTTTCTACGGTGTTTTTTTCTTTTGATGTCCGGTTATAGTGACTACTTGTATCTACGTTTTTAGAAATTGTTTTAGGATCGTTAGTCTTAGGTCGTTGTGTAATTTTTCTAGTATGTGGTACTGGTTCACTGGAAATAGGGTCCCTACGTTCCTAAGAAGTTATAGACGTTGAGTTAGTTACATTATATGGTGTAATTTTTTTACTTTTTATTTTCGGTATACTAATAGAGTTATCTACGTCTCTTTCAGAAATTGTTTTAAGTTGTAGGTAAATACTATTTTTGGAGGTCTTTCGTCCTTGTCTTCCTTGTATGGAGTTGTATTATTTTCGATATATACTGTTTGGGTGTCGTTTGTAATAGGAGTTACCACTTTTTAACTTTCGTAAAGAGGATTTCAGTCTTTGTTCTGTTCCCACGGGTGAGAGTAGTGATGATAAGTTTTCACAAAACTTTAAAAACCGGTGTCGTTATTCTCGTCTTTTTCTTTATTTTCTTTAGGTCTAACCTTTTGTTCTTCATTTTAAGAGTGACAAACGTCCTCTGTACTAGGAGATGTATCTTTTGGGATTTCTGAGGTGGTCTTTTAATGATTTCGATTAGTTACTTATACCATTTAAATGTCCTATATTTTAGTTGTGTGTCTTTAGGGAACGTAAGGATATGTGTTTATTACTCTTTTGTCTTTCTCTTTAATTCCTTTGTTAAGTTAAGTGATAACGTTACTTTTCTTATTTTATGAATCCTTATATAGGCGGATTTCTTTGTTTTTAGATATATATTTTTCGATATTTTGTGACCACTTTCTTTAGTTTCTCCTGTGTTTGTCTACCTCTTTGTATGGTGTAAGTACCTAGTCTTCTTAGTTATATCACTTTTACTCATATGATGGGTTTCGTTAGATATCTAAGTTACATTAGGGATAGTTCGATGGTTACGGTAAAAAGTCTCTTGATCTTATTTATTAAAGTGTTAAACATATCTTTATGTTTTTTAGAACTATCCGTTTCGTTAGAACTCTTTCTTCTTACCTTGACCTCATTAATTGGACGAACTGAAGTCAGAGATGATGTTTCAGTGTCAGTAGTTCTGTCATACCATGACCGTGTTTCTGTCTTTATATCTAGTTACCTTGTTTTATCTTTCGGGTCTCTATTTAGGTGTGTGGATACCTGTGGAATAGAAACTGTTTCCTCCGTTCTTATATGTTACCTCTTTTCTGTTAGAGAAATTGTTCGCCACGACCCTTTTGACCAGTTGGTGAACATTTTCTTACTTTGATCTTGTGAAAGATTGTGGTATGTGTTTTATTTGAGTTTTACCTAATTGATAGGTTTGTATTCTGGTCTTTGATATTTTTAGGGTCTCCTTTTGTATCCGTTTTGTCAGAGACTGTATTTGGTATCGTCCTAGGAGACACTGAGTGGAGGGTTTTATAACCTTTATTTTTGTTTTTATTTGTTTACCCTGGATTAATTTTATTTTAGACGTGTTGTTCCCTCTGAATATTCGTTCCACTTTTCTGTCGGAAGTCTTACCCCTTTTTATTATCGTTTGTTTCGTTGTCTGTTTCTTAATTAGAGTTTATATATGTTCGTTGAGGACGTCAAGTCAATGTCCTTTTATTTGTTGGGTTAGTTTTTCACCCGGTTTCTTGATTTGTCTGTAAATAGGTTTCTTCTTTATCTACCGATTATTTGTGTACTTTTCTACGAGTTGTAGTGAGTAATAGTCTCTTTACATTTAGTTTTGGTATTACTCCATGGTAAAGTACGGTCAGTCTTACCGACGATAGGTTTTCAGATGTTCGTTATTTACGACTTCTCCCACACCTCTTTTCCCTTGTGAGAATGTGACAAACACCTTTACGTTTGATCATGTCGGTGATACCTCTTGTCACACCTCTAAGGAGTTTTTTTGACCTTTATCTTGACGGTACACTGGGTCGTATAATGAGTCGGTAATTTTTCTTATGTAAACTTAGTCAAGATTACTCCACCTACTTTGACCTTGAATCATATGTCTTACTTCATTCGATCTTTCTTTTTGTGCTTATGTCATATAATTGTGTATATATACCTTAAATCTTTCTACCACTATTAGGATATACGTTCTGTCGTTTTCTCTGTATCTACATATCTTGTCAGAAAACCTGAGACACCCTCTCCCACTCCCATCCTACTATACCCTCTTACCGTAACTCTGTACATTTAATAGTATACACTTTGTTTAGCGGTCAGGTCCAAGCTACGTACTATGTCCCACGAACTCCACGTGACTCTACTAGGTCTCCCTACCCTACCCCTCCCTTCACCTTCCCCCTAAGTCCTACTCCTTGTGTGCATGTACGTACCGTCTAAGTACGGTTACATACCGTTTTGGTTATGGTATAACATTTCATTTTTTTTTATTATTATTATTTTTTTAATTTTTTTTGTAATTTTTTTTCTTTTATCGATTTCTTTATTTATCAACGCCTCTTGAGACAACGGGTTTATCGTGAGAATATCCCTTCAATATATTTATATCGAAAATAATCTTATATTAACGAAATATTACGACACAATCAAAGACAACATGTTGTAGTACTTAGTCGTTATTCATATGTGTGTAGGGGAAGGGAAACTCGGAGGGAGGGTAGGTCGGGAGATCCAGTAGTGACACATGGTTCGACTCGAGTGACACAATATGTCGTGAAGGTTGATCGATAGATAAAATGTATACCGTCACATCAAAATTTCGGTACCCCCTACATAGTATTGGGACAGACACTTAGACTCTCCACATTCTGTAGTGGATTCTGTAGGATTCTTCTGATTCTTTTTACAAAGGTCGAAAAGTAAGAAACATAACACACATCCATTATAACGACGTGAACTTTGAAACATTTTATCTTGACTAGTTCTGACAGTAACACATTCCGTCAAACAGGTTCCTTTTGTACTACCAAACAATAGAATCGGTACTTTTATTAAATGTATCACTTAACGGGTAGACATGTCCGAACCTTCTCCTCTTGTGTTTATAGTGTAGACTCGACTAAAATGGGAAAGTACTTAAAAGACCATTTTGTAAGTATTTTGGGTAAAGATGTTAACTAGAGTCAGTGACCTAAAGGACTTGTAAAAAGAATCCTTTTTTTTTTTCGAAAGATGCAAAAAGAAATAAAGTGATAAGTGTCTCTTCATTCGAACTGGAATTTGTTTGATTTCTGGACTAGCAGTGTAATAGACGATGTATACCCTACAACCAGTCCAGTCGACCTACGATACGTATCCCGTGACCCGTTGAACAGGTTCAGGGACTACGATGACGAAAAGAAATACAATTTTCCTTCCTAAGACTCGTCTATTTTTCTGTCTGACGATATCCGAGATTAAATTCTTAAGATTCTTTAGGAAATTCCAGGTGATAAAGATCCTATAATTCTATTTATAACACTTTTGTTAAAAATACCTAAAGAACGAATAAGTAATATCGAATACAAGTCTTGTCTGTCTCTGTCTTTCAACTAATAAGAACGATTCCCAACTCTCATTACCTCCTGACCCCTATTATCGATTCAACATGTTACAAAAATTGCACTGCTTTCACAGTGCAATGATTTCAACTATCATCACTACCAACTGTTAAAACACTAATACAATTTTAGTGATTTAATATGTACAATTTACTTACTAAATACACAACATACTTAATATAGAGTTTTTGCATAACCTTTTATTTGAGAAAGGTTGGTATAACGTATTTTATAACAAATTAGATTGTTCTTCATATCCATTATATATAACTTACGAATTGTATAGAGTCGATGTAATTATACAGGTTTCGTGTTACGACGACGACGATTCAGTGCAGTCAGCACAGGTTGAGACACACTGGGGTATCTGCCGTCGGATGGTCCGAGGACAGGGACCCTAAGAGGTCCGTTCTTGTGACCTTACCCAACGGTAAAGGAAGAGGTTACGTACTTTCACTTTTCACTTTCACTTCAGCGAGTCAGCACAGACTGAGAAGTACTGGGGTACCTGACGTCGGATGGTCCGAGGAGGTAGGTACCCTAAAAGGTCCGTTCTCATGACCTCACCCAGCGATCACGGAAGAGGTGGTTTCGTGTTATGTATATAAATTATGAAAAGTATATAATAAAGTAAATTATAAGTATTATCGTGATACTACAATTACGTAATAATAATAATGATATTAAGAGTGAAATAACTACACTTTTAACCCTGTGTTTGTCACTTTATTGTACTGTTCTTATGTGTTGATTTAATCCATAGAGGGGGACTCCCCTTACATCGTTCAGATTATTTCACCTTGTATGATATCACTATCGTTAGAAATCTTTGTGTCAAGTTAAAAATTGGGAGAAGATTTCGTATCTCGTTGTCGAAGGTATATGAGGTAGTAAAGGGTCCAATGTTTTGTAGTGAATTTGGAACGTCTTTCTTTACCTAGGTTTACTATTGTGACCACGTACTTTTCGTATGTACATTTCGTTGAGATTTTGTCGAGGATGTAAATAAAGACACTTAGTATTTAAGACATATAAACAAACATTCGTATGAAAGTTTGCTAAACCAAGTAGTTTCTTTGTTGACATACTTGTCGTCTGAATTACGAGTTCGTTTTAAAAACATACACGATATATCAATACATATATTCTTGTACTATCGTTACATACTACGTATTAAAATTCTCTTCCTTTATTTTTATTTTCCACTATTTTAATCCATGACTATCTGTGTAATGAAATAATTGAGTACTCAGAATAAAACATGATTGGATCCAAAATATCAACGTTAAATTTAAAAGTTGACTCGTAATTTTTATATAAATAATTTCCTACGTTTTTCATTTATAATTATGTTTGTAGGTACACCTCCTTTATTTTAGGTTGATTTAAGACTTACATTTTTCAGTATTTAGTTCCAAAGAAAGAGTCAGAAAGTCCCCAACATACCAGAAAGTGTGTGGTGCAAGAGGTAGAAAATTAGATATAAATAGACGAAGAATTTCATTGAACACAAGGTATACAGGTTTATACCGTCGGAGTCAGAGTTAAACTCTTTATAGTAGTGGAGTCTATACGTTTACAATGGTGAGATTACTGTCTTTTACTTCTCCTTGTTTTCTCGGAGAACTACTTCCACTTTTTCGACCGAATTTCGAGTTGTAAACTTTTTGCTTCTAGTACCGTAGGTCAAGGTAGTGAAGTACCGTTTATCTTCCCCTTTTTCACCTTCGTCATCGTCTAAAAAGGAAGAACCAAAGGTTTTAGTGACACCTACCGTTGACGTCTGTATTTTAATCTTATGTGACCTAAGAACCTTCCTTTCGATAATATTTTGGATTCCCTTGTATAAGTTTTCGTTTCTATAGTGAAACGGTCGTTTCCAGACATATCAGTTATACTAGAAAAGTCATCAATACATACCTACATTCTCAACCTGGTATTTCTTCCGATTCACAGGTTCCTGACTACTAAAGTTTAACACCACAACCTCTTCCGAGAACTATCAGGAAACCTATCGTTTGGTAAGTTAGGATTTCCTTTAGTCAGAACTTATAAGTAACCTTCCTGACTACGACTTCGACTTCGAGGTTATGAAACTGGTGGACTTTGCTTGTCAACTGAGTAACCTTGTCTGGGACTACGACCCTTTCTAACTTCCGTTTTTCTCTTCTCCCACCGTCTTCAACTCTACCAACCCATAATAGTGACTGAGTTACCTGTACTTGAACCCTTTTGAGACCCTCCACCACTTCCTGTACCTCCCGTACCTTAACGTTTCTCAACCTGTACTGACTCACTAACTTATTGTCAGAGTTGCATAAAAGATAATATTCGAAATTTATAACCGATCGATATGTGACACTAAAAATTAAGGTGTAGAACTTTCTTCCTTGGACTGTAATGATTCGGTAAAAATTTGGTAATGATTCGGTTACCTAACAGATTAAAACCTAGTTTACATATAAAGTATATTAGGTACCGACTCCTACGTCTTAGGACACGGTAGCCGAGAGACAGAGACACCCGAAGTGTAAACCTCTATGTTAGTTGACGTCTAGCTTCTATAAACTTTTTGTAAGGTCTTTCAAGGTTTTACGTTTTGAGTCTAAACGGTGAGTGGTGATGAATATATCGTAAATGTAACATAAACGATAATTAATATATCTTAAAATCAACATAATCGACAATGTTCATTGGGCCTTTACTAAACTTTACGTAACCTCCCATACGTATTTAATATACATTTGTAACATGGTAAAATACATTCTTTGAACTCGTAGATTCCTAAAATCATAGACGGTTCTAAGACCTCAGTTAGGAGACTCCTATAACTCCCTGTTGACATTATAATTGCATATTTACAAGAGAAGGTTTCTAGGTGTCTGTCCCGTTCAAAGATCTTCCACGAGACCCTACCTGTATTACTTTCTAAACTCTTTTATGTGAAAGTGAAAAAACAGAGTTCAATGTCATGTCTTCTTAGTCTACCGGTGTAAAGAACTTCCCGGAAGTGACAAACAAGAAATAATGTTCACTACAGGTTGTTTTCTTCCAATTATAAAATGGTGATCACGGAGGACCCTTCACGGAAAGAATAGACTTGATAACAGTTTATAGTTGAGACTAGGTTTCACACTGGAGTCTGGATTTTAAATACATACTCTTTTACATTAAGGGGATTTGTCCTTTATTTTGTTTTCAGTTTTTCTCTTTTATAATGATCATGGTATCGATCGGTCGAAAAATGTATATTCTTGTTTAATAATGTTACACAAATAATATCCTTTTCTACCGTGTTTATTACTTTACAATTATTTTTAACTTTTGAACAGAACTATAGGACACTACATGTTGAAAAAAAGAGGTTATGTCCCAATCAGTACCGTGTTCAAAAGTTTCAGAATTTTTAACAACAACAGCAAGTCAACGAATCAGTACAGACTGAGAAACGTTGGGGTACCTGACGTCGTACGGTCCCAACGGACAGGAAGTGGTAGAGGACCTCAAACGAGTTTGAGTACAAGTAACTTAACCACTACGGTAGGTTGGTAGAGTAGGAGACAACAGGGGTAGAGGAGGTTGAGAGTGTTCTTAATATAATCGTTGGAAGTCAGTAATTGTTTTTGTAAGATAAAACAATTAAACAGTATACTCATAAACGACGTGTAAAGTAGAAGATTTATACATCAACCACATGAGTCAATAGAGTAACCAAAAACTTAAACTACTTCTGATAACCACTTCTGTAACCACTTATAAGATTACAGTATCTTTCAAGAAACGATAATCTATCTTTTAATGAAATGATAATTCTTTGCACTGATTGATATCGGAACCCCCGTTCATTTTCTATGTTCTTTTCTATGTAAATATAAGACATTTACTTTATAAATTGGAGACAGTGTCAGATGAGGTTAGTACAGAGTCCATCACTGTTCTAACCTTCCATGACTACAAGGAACGTCTCTCGTCGATCCTATTTGGATGGTCAAGAGAAGGTGGACCCAGGATCTTACTCTTTAATACTTTTCTAATTCCCAATGATTTATTTATAAAATGTTACGACTAATAGAAAGGTTTAAACACATGACGGACCTAGTGATCTTCATGTTTGAGATTGTCGACAAAAGGTGTGTACGTGTCGACAATCCTTACACACTCTGATAGTTAAAATTCAAAGACATAGTGTCAGATCTTCGTAGTAATTGATGATTAGGTTGGGGATTTTTAACCTAAAAGGGGGGATAGTAAACGAATAGGAAAGGGTCGTATTCTTTCACAGTTTTAAAAATCAATAACAGTAAATATTTTACTTATGTTGTTTTGATTCAGGGATACATATTAGGTTTTACTGTCAAATAAATAAATATTCATAAACTTAATTCTTTCTTTTAAATGAACATCTGTCTTATTAAGATGTATTACGGGGTATTAAACAAATTGGAAAAAGTAAAAATTCAATCATCGAAACTTTAAAAGGGACTATCGAGTCAAACGTTTCTTAGACGGAAGTCACGTTCTCTGGGACCAAGTTAAGGACCTAACCCTTCTAAGGGACCTCTTCCCTATCCAATAGGTGACGTCATAAGAACCCGAAGGGACACCGAGTCGACCATTTCTTAGGTGGACGTTACACCCTCTGGACCTAAGATAGGGACCAACCCTTCTGGGGAACCTTTTCCCTTTCCGATGGGTGAGGTCATAATACCGGGCCTCTTAAAGTGCCTGACATATCAAGTAACCCAGTGTTTCTCAACCTGTACTGACTCACTGAAAGTGAAAAAAGTCTGACTGTTTTCACGTCTCAACGAAAATCAACGAAAAACGTCGATTTCTACCTCTTCGAGATATGTCAGTTGTTTTTGTTCTGGTCCTCGACTGACACCGAGTCTAGTACTTGAGGAATAATGATTTAAGTCTGAGTTTATCTTCTTTCATCCCTTTTGACGATGTGGTAAGTCCATACTGGATTTAGTTTAGGGAATACTAATATGTCACCTTCACTCTTTATCTAAATTCTCGGATCTAGACTATCTATCTCACGGACTATTTCATACCTCACTCCAAGTACTGTAACATGTCCTCTGTCCCTAGCTAGTTCTGGTAAGGGTACCTTTTCTTTACGTTTTTTTGTTTTACCGACAGACCCCTCCGGAATGTTTATCGACACTTTTCTTCTCTCCCCTTTTCGTTTCCTCTTTTCCTTTCTATATTCGTAGACTTACGTCTCAAAGTTTCTTATCGTTCCTCTCTATTCTTTCGGAAGAAGTCGCTAGTTACGTTTTTTTATCTCCTTTTGTTGTCTTACCCTTTCTGATCTCTAGAGAAGTTCTTTTAATCTCTATGGTTCCCTTGTAAAGTACGTTTCTACCCGAACTATTTCCTGTCTTTACCAGATTGTCTTCGTCTTCTATAATTCTTCTCCACTGTTCTTATGTGTCTTCTTGACATGTTTTTTCTAGAAGTGTTGGGTCTATTAGTACTACTACACTAGTGATTAGATCTCGGTCTGTAGGACCTTACACTTCAGTTCACCCGGAATCTTTCGTAGCGATGTTTGTTTCGATCACCTCCACTACCGTAAGGTCCACTCGATAAAGTTTAGGACTTTCTACTACGACACTTTCACGACGTGAGTTATACGGTCGTTTAAACCTTGTGAGTCGTCACCGGTGTCCTGACCTTTTCCAGTCAAAAGTAANGGTTTCTTACGAGTTTGATGGTGTGTTAACGTGAGTAGAGTGTACGATCATTTCATTACGAGTTTTAAGAGGTTCGGTCTGAAGTCGTTATGCACTTGGCACTTGAAGGACTACAAGGTCGACCAAAATCTTTTCCGTCTCCTTGGTCTCTAGTTTAACGGTTGTAGACGACCTAGTACCTTTTTCGTTCTCTCAAGGTCTTTTTGTAGATAAAGACGAAATAACTGATACGGTTTCGGAAACTNTCCGACATATAACAGTGGGACGAATAAATTGGATATACGTCTCATGTAGTACTCTTTGCGACCTGACCTTCTTTGTGTTCGACCTTAGTTCTATAGGCCCTCTTTATAGTTATTGGAGTCTATACGTCTACTGTGGTGGAAATACCGTCTTTCAGTTCTCCTTGATTTTTCGGAGAACTACTTTCACTTTCACCTCTCACTTTTTCAACCGGATTTCGAGTTGTAAGTCTTTTGCTTCTAGTACCGTAGGCCAGGGTAGTGAAGTACCCTTTATCTACCCCTTTGTCACCTTTGTCACAGTCTGAAATGAAAAAACCTGAGGTTTTAGTGACGTCTACCACTGACGTCGGTACTTTAATTTTCTGCGAATGAGGAACCTTCTTTTCAATACTGGTTGGATCTATCGTATAAGTTTTCGTCTCTGTAATTAAACGGCTGATTACACGCGGATCAGTTCCGATACCAAAAAGGTCACCAGTACATACCTACACTCTCAACCTGACACTTCTTCCGTCTCGTGGTTTCTTAACTACGAAAACTTGACACCACAACCTCTTCTGAGAACTCTCATGGAACCCGACGTTCCTCTAGGTTGGTCAGGTAAGACTTACTCTAGTCGGGACCCTAATGAAACCTTCCTTACTACGATTTCGACTTTGAGGTCATGAAACCGGTGGAGTACACTTCTCAACTGAGTAACCTTTTCTGAAACTACGACCCTCCCCAACCCCCGTCCTCCTCTTCCCCTACTGTCTCCTACTCTACCGACCTACCGTAGTGACTGAGTTACCTGTGCTCAGAATCACTTGAGGTCCTCTACCAATACCTGTCCCTCCGGACCGTACGACACTAAGTACCCCAGCGTTTCTCAGCCTGTGCTGACTCGCTGACTTGACTTGACTTGACTTCCTCGACTATAAGTAATCTACCCCTCTTTCTGACATTCAATTTTCAAATTTCATGACATAATAATAATAAACTTTACAATAGATCGTGATTCTTTTTAAGAAAATTCTTTATTGAACTCCAGGATTTTATTTAGAGAATCAGAGACCTTTGTAGAACAAGTGAAAAAACCCCCCTACCCTCCTTTGTTCTTTTTTATCACAAATTATTGACTCCTTTATGTCTCGTTTTTGACCAGAACCCTGTAAAGAATAAAAAGACCAAGACAAATGAACTCTGTGAGTCCATAAAATCGAAACCCTCCTCTTTATAAAATATTCCAAAAAAAAAAAAAAATTGTCTATAACAAAGGATCTGAATTCATCAAACGTGTATCAACTTTTCATTCTCACACAAACACGATTACCTAAAGAGGTCAAAGAAGGAGCTCATTATCCTACTCCACCTTCCTTCCAGTAACTGAACTCACCTCCTTAAGTCCGAAGTTGTTGAGCGTCTGGAACCAAGTTTAGGATAAAAATGATATACGATTGATGCACAAGAACCTTTAACGAACGGACAAAGGTATTCAGAGACATAGAAGAATTTTTTACTACTCTGTTATTTGATTGAAATATTCTGATAGTACTACTAATACACTGTTATACATTCATCTGAGTTGTACAAAACCTCCGACTTATGTTTATTAAAGGAATAAGAAAGACCCTTTCTTTACCCTGTCTCTGGAGAGTAATATTTGTATACCCCAGTTCTCTAGTCGACGGGAAAAGATAGGAAATCTCAAATTGGACCATGGAATAAACGTTAGATATAGAGACTTAATTTAATTTACGTCTTCTGGTCAAAAATTAGAGACCTAACCCTTCTAGAGGACCTCTTCCCTTACCGTTGGGTGAGGTCATAAGAAAGGACCTCTTAAGGTACTTGTGTCCTAGGACCGACCGGTGTCAGGTACCGCAACGGTTGTCAACCTGTGCTGACTCGATGATTGTGTCTGTGTTTAGGTAAGGAATGTAATTCGTATTTTAACGATTAGTCTGTTACACCTTGGTTGATCATAAGAGAAACTTTTATTCAGGGTTCTTCTACGTATTTTTTTCTCAGTTCTTCGTACAATTTTGGTATCTTAATTTTGATATTAAACTTAACTTTCGTGAATTACATTTAATTGACGAACTTCAGACACGGTAGGATCGGAAAAAGAAAAGAGTAATATTTGATTTCTGTAAACTAAGACATTTAGAGACACTGGAACTATTTAATGTCTTGACATCGAAAATTAAAAACGTCAATATTTACTTTTCTAAATTCATTACCAGTAAATTGACTACAGGTTTAATGGAAACTAATTTTTCGTAATATTAACACCTTGGATATTTGAGATTTTCAAAAGAAAATCATCAACCAAGAGAGTACGACAAGTGTGTCATAAAAAACCTGAACTATAAAAGAAAGTTAAAATACAAGTATTGCAAATTGTTACACTACAGACACCGACTTAAAGTAAGTGAAAGAGATGATATAATAATATCGTTATTATAAGATAATGAGTATAAATTATAATAAAATAACAAGTATTATATAAATAAACACTTATACGATTTTAATATATATGTAAGGAGACATCTAATGTGTAAATCTAGATATGTATGAAAATATTACTAATTTCTTAATTTCTAAAATTTTAAATTTTTTATTTTTTATTTTAATTTTTTTATTTTTATTTTTATTTTTATTTCTTTAGTTTAGTATAGACATCAACTATTATGAGAAATGATGAATGTAACATTCTATTAAGACGTACAATTAATTTTGAACACTTTTATTAAAATACTGATACACTGAAAACAAATACGTGGTATTAAAGGAATTCGGTAAGAAATTACTGTCTTGAACTAAAAGGAGGTCAAAAAAGGACTATCCTTTTGTGGTATTTATAGAATTGTAATTTAAAAAAGAAATTACGAAATAAAACATAATAAAGGATTCCTTTATAAGGGTCTTTGTCTTTATAACTAAGTTTCCCTTATTCACAAAAATACTACAAAATTATGAATAACGTTTGACGAAAATACTCTAATTTGATATAAAATGAAGATGTTATAGACATATTATCACCGAAAACTGACGTAGGAGAACAGGAACCCATAAAAGACTTTGTTTGTTTATTTTCTGCTTGTGTTTGAAACGGTTAAACAATCCGTTTATAAACATAATATAATAAAAGTAAACATAGTCATTTCACCTATCATTAAGTGATAAACAAAAGAGGTGAAAATACTTCACAGACAAATAAATTAATCGGGTAAATTAAGTAACGTACGAAAAAAAAAATTAAATTTTTTCCTCCGTCCTGATGATAAACAGTCACTGAGTAAACTAGTACGTCTAACACGGTTGGTATTTTACCAAACAAAAGACTTGACTTAACTAACGAAAGAACACTTTCTTGGGTCCGTTTACTTAAGATTCACTACACTGAACAGGTTAAGGATCTTCGTATTACTAATTTCATCTCAATAAAAACCACTACCTCAAAAGTCTCCTTTTATAAATATATAGAGACTTTTCAGTCAAAAGTGTACGTTTAAATGAGAAGACGTAATATATCTCAGGTCAACACCTTAACGGAATATAAAAAAGTAGTGACTGTAAAGTTATAGGAAAATAAAGAAAGATTAGATAAAAAGACAAGATGAGTCGAGTACTTTTGGTTGTTTATAACTTAGGTCTGGTTTAAAGATTTCTATAAATGAATTGTAAAAGGGAGAGTATATTGACCCATTCTCAACGAAAGTTTTTGAGTTCATATACTGAACTTAGAATGTAGATACTGCGAGTATCTACTGAAAAGAAAAGATTACTGAATAGAGTAGAAGGATGCGTAAAATTTAATGAAGGTAAAGATGAGTGAGTCACGTCACTAGAGAAAGACTAGTATTAATCAAATGATGTCTACGAGCAATTGTTTATCTCTAAACTTTGTACAAGATTGTCTACTATTTAAAGTCGTAAAATAACTATAAATCAAGTTCCTTAAACCTCAGTCTGGTAAGACCAAATTTTAGGGAAATTTTTCGTCATTTTGAAAATTCGACACATTAGATAATCAACATATAGTGATCGTGAAGAGACTCGATATCGAAACACTCCTAAGTTACTTTATGAATCTTTTTAAAAAATCGCGTTACCACCGTCTTTCCTTCGTAGGTAACTGATCAAAGATAGCATTCAGTAGATTTGTTAACATTATAGAAAACAAACGGTAGTAAACGTAGGTAACTGACCAAAGATAGCATTCAGTAGATTTGTTAAAATCATAGAAAACAAACGGTAGTAAACTCCCTCTCCTGATTTTTTAGTATGTTAAATATTTTATCTTGTTTGTTTGAAAAGGTTTATTACTTACCAAATAAATTTCTTTACACACGTTTGAAATCAACAATCTAAACATCTCATGTAAGAGTTATAAATAAAAAGAAGTAAAAACAGTAATCCCATAAAGACCACGGAGTTTGTCATTTCTAAGACGGACGTTACACCCTCTCCAAACTAGGGACCCGACCCTTCTAGGGGACCTCTTCCGTTACCGATAGGTAAGGTCACAAGAACGGACCTCTTAGGGTACCTGTCTCATCGGGTCACCCGATATCAGGTACCCCAGTGTTTCTCAGTCTGTGCTAACTCACTGATTGTGAAAGTGAAAATTGTGAATCCCGTTACCAACGGTTGAGCCCAAAGTATCTTAGACTTCTAAGATGTCTGAATTGTATCCCCGGGTGTAGTCTTCTCTGGTTTACCCATCTTCAGATAGGAATGAGACGGTCTCGTCGAGGTGACAATGGATAATAAATACATCTCTTTATTAAAACAAAAAACATCCTTAGATGATAAAACGAAGGTCCATAGTTTTGAAAAGACATTAACCGGAGAGTTGAGAGATTCGGATAGTCTCTAAAAACTTCTACCCTTTTTCTTCGTGTCAACCACCCAGGGAACGTTTTACTGTTACATCTCGGGAAACCACTTTTTAATAATCCTAAATTCTGTCACTGAAGTCTGAGAAGTTCAGACCCCTAAAAACTTCATATACCGGAGTAAGTCGACATGTATATCGTGTGGATACTTAGGTCGGGACTTCGACCCCTTCTTTGTGCGGGTCCGTCTGTGTAGACATCGTCTACTTTGAAGACTCCGACCCTGTTTCCGGTATCCTTCCCTCCCTCCATCACCACAACGGTTTACGAACAGGTTTAGACATCCAAGGAGGAGGGGTGGAGACGGTGGTTACGACGACTCGAAGAACGGTGATTGTACGACGGTAATAAAAGTCCTTAGTGTGGTGGTATTGGTGCAAGACTACCTTTTGTTGTTTTTCCAGTCAGTCGAAATAGTACACTTTGATCCTTTTACCTTTCATAAACTTATCGACACACATCCAATATATATAAGAACTTCATAATAGACGAAATAATTTTTATGATCGTTTTATAAATTTTGTGAGCAAAGTTTACTCCGTTAAACTGAGACCCTCCGTTGGTTAAGGATAGAGTCCTCTTCCTTAGTGAACTCGTACTCACAGGTCAGTTGATGACGAAGTACAAATTAAAACAAGAAAAAGAAAAAAAAAAGAAAGAAAAAAAAAATTTGTGTACATCACCACACACGAAATCAGTGAGTCAACACAGCCTGAAAACACTGGGACACCTGAAATCGAATGGTCCGATGAGACAGGTACCTTAAGAGGTCCGTTCTTGTGACCTTACCCATCGGTAAAGGAAGAGGTCCCTCAGAAGGGGTGGGTCTTTGCCTTGGACACAGAGGACGTAACCGTTTGTCTAAGAAATACTGACTCGGTGATTCCTTCGGTGGTGGTGGTGCTAAAGTACCAAAAAAAAAAAAAAAAAAANAAAAAAAAGAAAAAGAAGAGAAAGAAAAAATTTTGTTCCGTCTTGATATGTAGAACACATAACACAACCTGACTACCGGGTCGACACAGTCTCTATGTCGACAGTACTACGTCTCATACGCACTACCACGACTTTGAAATGTATAGAGGTGGAATTGAACCCTGTTTTCGAGAACACTATTTTGTTTTGTCTGTGTGTGTTTTGTCAGGGAAAAGATCAGTTCCCAAACGAAAAGTCGGAGAAAGAGGACCCCGATAAAGTTTCTACGGCGTAGACTCTCTAAAAGTCGAAGGTAATAGAGACTCGAAACTAAATCATGCGAATAAGAAATCCTATAGTCCGACGGTCTACAATCTAGGACTGTTAAAGAGAAACTGTCCGATAAGGAAAGGATACACTTTTGACATAACGTTCCTCAGAAGAAACAGTTCCTTAAGAATATTTTTTATATGTTTCAATTTTCCATTCGGGAGCCTTAGACAATCTGTCCATGTCGTAATGTTGTAAACTACATTCCAAGTTTGAGTTTGAGGGAATAAATAACTAAATCTACGACACGACAAGGCGGGTCTACAGGAGAACCCTGACTCCGTAAGTAAGGGGTCGAAGTCCTTCCTACAGACGAGTGTCGAATATCGACTCACCGAAGGGCCCTCAACGGGCCCAGATCTTCCTGACGGAAAGACCCAGTGGTACGGAAACTACTGACCGTCTGTGTCTCATATTTCCGACTAAGAGAATAGGGTCGACTCTTGTGGAGACTTCCGATACGGTCGAAGTCCCGAGGGCACCTCGACTGACTCCGAAAACAACATGAACATCGTGTCTGAAGAGGAAACCGGGTTGGAACGTAAGGAGAAAGTGGGTGTCCACGACTTGGGTTTTCGTCCTGGTCGATGTATTAAACACTGTGGGTCACGTTTTACTTTCATGTCGGGGAACGAGTTTGTCGTCCTTTTTTACAAGGTGATTTCCACGATTTTATTTTTCGAAAATGGAAAAAAAGGAACCAGAGAGAACAGACTCAATAATAATAATAATAATTGATGAACTACAATAAGATTCATCTTTTTTTATTAAACGTAATAATCGTACTTAAAATGACAAGTAGACTATAACATGTTATAGACGAAATTTACGTTTGTATTCTCATAAATTAAGGATACGTCTTAGTGACTTTAATATGATAAGTCAAAAAACAAGGAGTCCGTTTACAGGATCAGACGGAAGGAAACACGAGAGAAACACAGAAAATATATGGGGATACTTTCCTGAGAGGGGGTTATAAGGTATCCGATTTCACTTCCGTATTAAATCTGTTAGTACCCAACCCTTAATACCTCTGATAATAACAAGACCTTTTAGAAAATTAAAAAGTTAGAAAGAAAACATCTAGAGATAATCGATACTAAGATATGATACTTCTCGAAGGAGTCTTTTGTCTTTATAATTAAAGGGAAATTTTTAAGGTACTATTGGCTAACAACAATAACAACAAGTCAGTTATTCAGTACAGGTTTAGAAACTCTGGGGAACCTTACGTCGTGTGGACCGAGGAGACAGGAGGTAATAAAGGGTCTCTACCAAGTTTAAGCATAGGTAACTTAACCACTACGATATATTGGTAAAGTTGAAGACGGTGGGGGAAGAGAAGAACGGAAACTAAAAAAGGTCGTAGTTCCATAAAAGGTCACTCAGTCAATAAGAGTAATCCACCGGTTTCATAATCTCGAAGTCGAAGTCATAGTCAGGAAGGTTATTTATAAGTCCCAACTAAGGGAAATCCTAACTGACCGAACTAGAGGAACGTCAGGTTCCCTGAAAGTTCTGGGAAGAGGTCGTGGTGTCACACTTTCGTAGTTAAGAAGTCGTGAGTTGGAAAAAATACCAGGTTGAGATTATAAACATGTACTGATGACTTTTTTGGTATCGAAACTGATATGCTTGGAAACAATCGTTTCATTACAGAGACGAGTAATTATACGACAGATCCAAACAGTGTCGAAAGGAGGTTCCTCGTTCACGGAAAATTAAAGTACCGGTTATGATAACAAATATTTTTAACAAATTCTGTAGATTATGAAAATTGACTCGTATTATTAATCCATTATACTAGTCATTACGTTTGTCATACGTAAGCATAGTTTCATTAAGTTAAACCTCTTATTTTTAAAATTAATAAATACCCAATCTATTTATTCTAACTTTGGATAAAAAAATACTCGATTATTTGTTTAAACGTTTAAAGAACATCTATAGAGTTTTTATTACTCGACGTATATAAACAGTGGTAAATTTACTAAGTCTTTACAATACTTTCAAAAGTATCGAAGTCGCGATACGTGAAATAAAGGTTCCACATAAGTATCTCGTATATAATGAAGATAATAAAAGTAATTACCCTTCATCTTTATATAAATAATTTTCGTACTGGTATTATTGAAACCACCTTTATTTTATATAATTGTATTAGAAAACTCTACATAAAAGAGTATAATAAACCTTCCTTCCTAACTATAAGGTAATAAATTAATAGAATTCTTACTATCATGTTATTAAGAGACAAATGTCTAATCAAGATGAATAGTCAATTAATTGATTCCAGTATAAGTATAATAAAAAATTATTCAAATTCGTTCTATATAAACTCTCACAGAGATTTCCTTTTTTATAAAAAGTAAAATAACCAGTTTTTTCCCTTACGAAAATTCTCAACAAAGTGTTGCTTACGTGTGTGTAGAGAACCTTCCTTTGTTTGGACTTGTGTGTAATATGAAATCACGAAAACTAGAAGGGGTCACACGAACTTAAAGTTACTATCAAAAGTGGTTGGTCTTAGGATGAAATGGATCAGATACCTGTTAATAGAAGGGTCCTAGTTTTAGTCTTAGAAAAAAGAAAAGTATACATACCTAATTATATGTCATAAACAAAAAGACAAAAACTGTATGAAGTGAGACATAATATCCGAGATCCAAGTAGGTGGAGTAATCTTGACTGAGTTTACGAAAGGGAAAATACCGACTTATTATAAGATAACATATATACATGGTGTCGAAAGGATAGATAAGTCTTCGGTCACCTATAGATCTAACGAAGGTACAGGATCGACAACATTTACAAGTCACTTCTAACCATATGTACACAGATAAAACTAATACCGAAAGAGCCGATATATGGGTCATCACCCTAACAACCCAGTATACCATCAAATAAGAATCAAAAAATTCCTTAGAAGTATAACAGGAGACACCAGAGTTAAATGTAGTGGTCCTTGTCAAGTTCTTCAAAGGGAGGAGGTGTGAGAGGGGACGTAAATAACAAACATCTAAAAAACTACTACCGGTAAGACTGACCACACTCAACTGTAGAACATCAAAACTAAACATAAAAAGATTATTACTCTTTTCAACCCCGAAGGGACCATCGAGTCGACCATTTCTTAGGTAGACGTCACGTCCTCTAGACTAAACTAGGGACCCAACCCTTCTAGGGGACCTCCTTCCGTACCTTTGAGTACGGGTATAAGAATGGACCTCTTAGGAGTACCTGACTCCTCGGACTGTCCGATATCAGGTACCACAGTATTTCTCGACCTGTGTTGATTCGTTCGTTCGTTCTTTCTTTCTTTAACTCGTAAAAAAGTACATAAATAATCGGTAGACATACAGAAGAAACGTCTTTACAGATAAATCTAAAAGACGGGGAAAAAACTAACCAAACCAAATAAAATAAAATAAAAACACACACACACGTACATAACTTAAAGTACTCGACGAATATATAAAACCTCTAATTAGGAAACAGTCAACAAATTAAACGATAAACGAGAATAAAAGAGGTTAAGACTTCCAACAATCGTAAAATTAATTGAATAAGTATCTACAAACGAAAGATAAATCTTTGTAATCGTACCAAAGAAACCGAAATTGTATATGTTGCCTGTAAAAAGTCCTTGACTAATAAGTTAAGGTTAGATTACGAGAGAAATCGTGTCAAAATAAATCCCTAAGAAAAGGACGGAGAACTCTTTAGACATACGTCCAGTCCTTCGTTGTCAATCTTGACCTGTACCTTGTTGTCTGACCAAGGTTTATCCTTTTCCTCATACTGTTCCGACATATAACAGTGGGACGAATAAATTGAATATACGTCTCATGTAGTACTTTTTGCGACCTGACCTTCTTTGTGTTCGACCTTAGTTCTAACGGCCCTCTTTATAGTTATTGGAGTCTATACGTCTACTGTGGTGGAAATACCGTCTTTCAGTTCTCCTTGATTTTTCGGAGAACTACTTTCACTTTCACCTCTCACTTTTTCAACCGAATTTCGAGTTGTAAGTCTTTTGCTTCTAGCACCGGAAACCAGGGTAGTGCAGTACCCTTTATCTACCCCTTTGTCACCTTTGTCACAGCCTAAAATAAAAACCCCCGAGGTTTTAGTGACGTCTACCACTGACGTCGGTACTTTAATTTTCTGCGAATGAGGAACCTTCTTTTCAATACTGGTTGGATTTATCGTATAAGTTTTCGTCTCTGTAATGAAACGGCTGATTCCAGGCAGATCAGTTCCGATACCAAAAAGGTCACCAGTACATACCTACACTGTCAACCAGACACTTCTTCCGTCTCACGGCTTCTTAACTACGAAAACTTGACACCACAACCTCTTCTGAGAACTTTCAGGGAACCTGACGTTCCTCTAGGTTGGTCAGGTAAGACTTCCTCTAGTCGGGACCCTAAAGAAACCTTCCTTACTACGATTTCGACTTTGAGGTCATGAGACCGGTGGAGTACACTTCTCAACTGAGTAACCTTTTCTGAGACTACGACCCTCCCTAACCCCCGTCCTCCTCTTCCCCTGTTGTCTCCTACTCTACCGACCTACCGTAGTGCCTGAGCTACCTGCACTCAGACTCACTTGAGGCCCTCAATCACTATCTGTCCCTCCGGACCACACGACACCAAGTACCCCAGCGTTTCTCAGCCTGTGCTGACTCGCTGACTTGACTTGACTTGACATACCGTAGTAACAAAAAAGGTCTCGTAATTGAGACATAAAGAATGAAAGACTAAAGATTTCAATGGATAATAGTATTCAGTACCGTGAAATTATGTCATCCTCCGGGACTCATGTTCCCAATGACGTCCTCTTATCCTTATATTTTAATAAGGTTTATATAGATGAAAAGACAGAAACTATTTAGAATACGAAATCCGATACGTAGTAATTCTTTTGTCTGAATAAATACCTATCCCTTTATCCTGGTTTTAAGTTTGAAAATTTTTACCTGTATCTCTTTTCATGTAAACCTTCAAGAGTTAACTCAAACCGGGTTTTACTTAGTTTATTTAATAAAGTTCCAGGAGACTTCAGTAGTCCTGAACTTTTAAAATTAAGTCTCAATACACTTTCCGACATGAATTACCGTCTACGTTGTTCACTTCCTTCTCCCATTACCCGACTTTGGGTTTCGACCCTAGTCGAATACCTCGTCTCGATATTTCATATGGATACAGAGATAGGGATATATAGTTACAGAGACAGATACACAAACACACACACAATTAGTGAGTCAGTACAGATTGAGAAACACTGCAGTATCTGACATCGGAAGGTCCGAGGAGCCTGTTACCTTAAGAGGTTCGTTCTTATGACCCTACACATCGGTAAGGGAAGAGGTCTTCTAGAAGGGCTTGGTTCATAGTTTAGGACCAGAAGACGTAACGTTCGTCTAAGAAATGGTTGACTCGGTGGTCCTTTTGGGGTTAGATTCCACACCCTATAGATTAATCTGTGTTCTATAAACTTTGTTTGTTCGGTCGAAATGAAGGAAATTAGGCACTATCCTGTCTTCATCTCAGACCCGTATTTGGTTCTAAACCTGACCCATACTTTCTTATCTCCTACCGTTTCGGTTCTATGTCTCATTTTAAAAGTAAGTTATATGTATTTTGTAAAATAATTTACATAGTCTCAACCTAATAAAGATAATAAAATCCTCGGTGAATGAATACCAAACATCATTGAGTAAACCGTCCACACAAAGTTACGACACTCAGTAAGAGGTATACCTTATATGAGATACTGAATTCTATGGGTTCTACTCTACTGGTGTGACAAGGTTGTATGTCTTTATACTGTTTATAACAAACCGGTTTATTATCAATTTAGATTACCGGGACTTACCACGGAATATAATGAGAGACTTAACCTTGTCCGGTGATCTGGAAGAGTTTATGTAAATTAGTCAAAACATTACTTTTTCAAAGACGTATGCTTTATATTTTAAAAGTGTTGTATAGTGGAGATAAATCTTTAACTGTCGTTAACGATGTATAAACCTACTTCGAAATCTTTAACTTTAAATATATTAAACTAAGTCTGTTAAGGACTAAATTTTTTCATTTTTTTTTTTCTATAACGATAAAAGTAAAACCTCTATTTATTTACAAAGTCTCTAGTACATGGGTTATTTAAAGGACACGGATTATATCTTCTTTCGTTATTTAGGTTTATATTAATACTCTTTATACAGATACTATCGACCAATTTATAATAAACATATTTTATTTGAATGTAAGTATTCTTGATGGTCTAAGGTCAGTGAATGAAAAAGAAATGATGATGGACTAAAGAACAACAAATTGAACTCCATACATCTTATTTACATCGAATTATAATTTAAAAGAATTTTATCTTATATTTAGTATAGGTGAGGTAACCATCGTGACTTTATTCATTTCTGAGATTTAGACCGTAAGTCAAGTCAAGTCAAGTCAATGAGTCAGTACAGGCTGAGAAACGTTGGTGTACTTGACGTCATACGGTCCGGAGGGACAGGTAGTGGTTGAGGGCTTCACGTGTGTTCGAGTACAGGTAGTACAGTCACTACGGTAGGTCGGTAGAGTAGGAGACAGCAGGGGAAGAGGAGGACGGGGGTCAGGGAGGGTCGTAGTCTCAGAAAAGGTTACTCAGTTGAGAAGCGTACTCCACCGGTTTCATAATCTCAAAGTCGAAATCGTAGTCAGGAAGGTTTCTTGTGGGTCCTGACTAACGGAAATCTTACCTGACCAACCTAGAGGAACGTCAGGTTCCCTGTGAGGTACTCTTTACGACCCGACCTTCTTCGTGTTCAACCTTAGTTCTAACGACCCTCTTTATAGTTATCGGAATCTATACGTCTACTGTGATAGGAAAATACCGTCTTTCTCCTTGATTTTTCGGAGAACTACTTTCACTTTCTCCTCTCACTTTTTCAACCGAATTTCTAGTTGTAAGTCTTTTGATTCTATTACCGTAGGCCAGGGTAGTGAAGTACCCTTTATCTACCCCTTTGTCACCTTTGTCACAGACTGAAATAAAAACCCCCGAGGTTTTAGTGACGTCTACCACTAACGTCGGTACTTTAATTTTCTGCGATAAGGAACCTTCCTTTCAATACTGGTTGGATCTGTCGTATAAGTTTTCGTCTCTGTAATGAAACGGCTGATTCCAGGAAGATCAGTTCAGTTCAGTTAGACCGTAATCGTTTCAAAATTAGGACACTTCCCGGTCTCTGTTTTATCGTAACCAAAACAACTGACGTATTAGACACAATGATAAGTTGAGAGGTAACCGTTGCCTATTCGTTTACCCGCAAGGACACAAAGTCTTTGTAAACAAATGGTTTTATCTGGAAACGAGATCTACCACTTCCTTTACCGTTGGATGAGGTCATAAGAATGGACCTCTTAGGGTACCTGTCTCCTCGAACCACCCGACGTCAGGTGCCCCAGCGTCTCTCAGACTGTCCTGACTCACTGAAGTGAAAGTGAAAGTGAAAGATCTACCACTTCACTTGTAAAAAAGTAAGACTGACATTTTTATGGATTTACCAGAGGTTTCGTTTTTTTTTTTTTTTAAGATCAGATGATGAATGCAGGAAATTCTTACGAAAATTACAAGGTAGGGATATAAGTCATCAAAGATGGGTCTTTGGTTCTAGAGACGTATCTTTTTATTTCGATTATTTATTTCCTACTTTAGTCTTGTGTATATCGTTCTTTACCTTTTATAAAGGTTCTATCGAATACGATAATTGGAAATATAGTAATAGACTTAAATCCCAGTAATATTATTTCTGTTACCTTAAAGATCCTTTTCAAAAATTCATTACCAGAATTCATCAATTTTTACAAAGACTTTACTATACGATTTTAAAATATTTATCTTATTTGGATCCGAATCTACGGTCAGGTATGATTTCCTTTAGTCAAGACACACAAGTGACCTTCCTGACTACGATTTCGACTTTAAGGTTATGAAACCGGTGGAGTACGTTTCTCAACTGAGTAACTTTTTTGGGACTACGACCCTCCCTAACCCCCGTCCTCCTCTTCCCCTGCTGGCTCCTACTCTACCGACCTACCGTAGTGACTGAGCTACTTGCACTCAAACTCACTTGAGACCCTCAACCACTACCTGTCCCTCCGGACCACACGACGCTAAGTACCCCAGTGTTTCTCAGCCTGTACTGACTCACTGACTTGACTTGACTTGACTCCGAATCTACAACCGTTTAAGATTACTATCTAGTTAAAAAATTTTACAAAAGTACCTTATATACACACACTAACGTTGGATTTCTAATCAAATAAAATTCATAAATTTATAAAAAATAAAATAACAAATAATATATAAATATAAACAATATAAAGATTTTCTAATAGTTGAAAACTCTTTATGAATTTAAGAGAGTCTCTAAAATCAATTTCAAAAGCTTAAATACAATTGAAAGAAACTGCAGTAGTAGTTTCGGTAAAAGGAATCCACATAGGTTGATCTTGACCTTTTTCAATTACGTTAAATCTTCACTTAGTATAAGTGGAGGTCTATAATAGTTCTATCTTTCCGTATCAGTTCTTTTATCCTGACATATGTTTAGGGTAACTATAAAAGTAAATATATTTTTGATTTTATGAAACTTATATACTTCGTTAAAAGATGAAACAGATTAAATATCGTAATAGAAATTATTATAGGAGTTTATATGTATATATTAAGTCGTTAAATATGTCTTAGTACCATTTCTTAGACGGTCGGTAACGTCTTCTACGTTTTCTGAGTACAAACTAGGGACCCAGTCTTTATTGAGGAACTCATCCTTTACCACTGGACAAGGTCATAGGAACAGACCCTTTAGGGTACCTGTCACCTCGGACTTAGACGAAGTCATAAGAACGGACCTTTTAAGATATTTGTCGTCTCAGACCTCCCGATAACAGGTACCCGAAAGTTTCTCAACCTGTGATGACTCACTGACTCGCATGTGTGTGTGTTTGTGTGTATGTTTCATCTCAACATTCTCTCAGATCTTTTAGTACTAAGGATGAATCACGTGTAAATATAAATTAAAAAATTATCCTCAAAAAGAAGAAAATAGTTCTATACATTTTCTTGTACGTAATATGAATGATTATAAATATATATATAAAAAGACTAAAATTACTTAAAAACGTGTAAATTTTATAAAAATTATTATGTTTTTCCTTTTATTAAGAAATTTTATACAGATATTAAATTAACAAACCATGTATAATAAAAAAGTACCAACCAACGACGGGGCATCGGTAAGAGGAAAAAATTTATTGTCGAGTTACTAAAAAGATATTCATAGTATTAAAGGGTAAAGAATAAAGTATAAACTAAAGTATAAACTTCCTGTTCGTAAACTAGATCGAATTCCCTGACTTGACTTGACTTAACTTCGATTAGTTTAAATAAGAAAAGGGTATCGGTGTCAGGTCATCGCTTGTTCAATGTGTTAACTTTACTTCTCCTTAGTACAGTCCTGAAATGAACCTTTATAACCCTTTTCCTACACGTTAACAACAACAACAAACTGTTAATCCTACGTTAAAACACTATGTCTCGGTTGTGTATTTCAAACTCTTACTTCAGTTCTCTTCTTCCCCTTGACACGTGACTACGGTATTACCCTTAAAAGTCAATATAGTCGATTATACCGAGTGGAAGGGAGTGGGTGAATTGAAAAGTAAACAAACGAAAAAGGAATTCGTTCAATCTTTAGTAAAAACGGTGAATGATGACTTTCATATGACTGATCATATGGGTTATAGATGTCCACCACTGATCTTCATCAAATAAAAAAAGACAATTCACAAATACCTATTTATATATCTGTGTGAACAGTGATATTAAAAAATATTTTAATATACCATTAAATTCCGTTTATAATTTAATATACTGAAATAAAATAAGATATGTCAAAATTAATTCGTTATACCATATAATTATCTTTTTCTATCCATTTAAGAGGTTCTGACAAAACGATGATCTTGTTTTTTTATCGTTAGATAAAAAGTTAAATTATGTTCTTTATGTTCTCTTTTATCCTGTATCTTGTTATCAGTATTTAGTAGTACTTCTTGTTCCGTTATATTATTAGTTAGTCCTTCCATCTTTTTCTGGTTTGTATAGTTACCATTTTATTATATTTACCGAATTGTAAAGAGTATTTTCCCTTTGTGAAGTATTACCTCTGTAAAGTAAAATAATCAAACTTTTGTAAAATTTTATAGTCACAACAATCTCCCAGATATTTAAATAGTAAGAACACGTTGATCTCCCTTAAGTTTAACAAAATTGGAAAGGTCTCCTGTAAACCACTTCTTATAACACTAGATCTTCAAACTGTACAAAATAAAATCTAGATTAAAAACGAAAAGGGATTTAAACCCTTGTTGGAAAATTCCAATATGAGATATGACATCTAAATTAAAACTAGTCATAGTAAACATTGGAAATGTAATTATTTTTACTCAGGACATAAGTTTCACTTCTTGAGACCTCTCGTTTCTTATAAATTATACATTAAAATATAGAATATTTTTGATCTTTTATCGAAAGTACATCAAATAACATTTATTGAAAGAAAATTACATTTATAAAATCTGTGTGTAGTAAATGTATTTATTTTATAAAATCAGGTAATAGAATTTATAAAAATAATAACTATCTTGTAAGAAAAAAAAAATTGAGATCTGTTTTAGTGTACATAACCAACCAAACTCTATACACAGTTCTAGTCTTATTTCAATTTATTTATAATAAAAGTAAACACACAATCAAATACACTTGAATCTTTTAAAATCGTAACCTTTAATCTTTTTATTATTATCAATGAAATAAAACTTAATAGTACACACTCTGTAAGATGATTTTCTGTATATGAAAGAGTAAATTTAAAGATTATCTACATTAATAACAACATAACCAAAGTTGGAACCCTCGAAGGAGTCTACTTTAGACTTCGACCGGGGGGCGGTATCTTTCGTCCCTTCTCTGACTTCTTTCCCCGTCTTCTTGATGAGGTCTAACCATCCACGTCCCAAATTATTCGTTCCCTTGTATTGTTCTCCGAACAGAACCCGTGGACGTTCTGTTCATCTATAGTTGCCACGAAACATAGTTCTAACAGTAATTCGACCTCACCACCGACGCGTCACGACCTCGTCGCCGACCTCGCTGACACTCCTCTATGGGGCGCAGGTTGTCGTTTCTTCGGGGTCGTTCTGTCACCCGAGACCTCGTCGGTCTAGAAACGTTGGGGTACCTGACATCGTACGGTCCGAAGGGACGGGAAACGATAGAGGACCTCAAACGAGTCTAAGTACAGGTGACTCCACCACTATGATAGATTGGTGGAGTAGGAGACGACGGGAGAAGAGAAAACGGAAGATAGAAAGGGTCACAGTCCCAGAAAAGGTTACTCAGTAGAGAAATGTAGTCCACCGGTTTCATAATCTCGGAACCGAAATCGAAGTCAGGAAGGTTACTTATAAGTCCTGACGAAAGGAAATCCTAACTGACCGAACTAGAGGAACGACCGGTTTCCTGAGACTCAGAAGAGGTCGTGGTGTTAAACTTTCATAGTCAAGAAGTCACGAGTCAGAAGAAATACCAGGTTGAGAGTGTAGACATGTACTGATGACCTTTTTGGTATCGAAACTCATCTACCTGGAAACGGACGTTTCTCTACAGAAACGAAAAATTATAAGACAGATCAAAACAGTATCGAAAGGAAGGTTCCTAGTTCGTAGAAAATTAAAGTACCGACGTTACTGGTAGACGTCATTAAAACTTCGGATTCTTTTATTTTAGACAGTGACGAAGATAAAAATAGGTAGATAAGTGGTACTTCATTACCCGGACCTACGGTACTAGAACCAAAAAACTTACAACTCGAAATTCGGTCGAAAAGTGTATCTCATTTATCGTTTATCCTATATACATATGAACATCGACTAAACTCCGAAGGGTCCACCGTGATCACCATTTCTTGGTTGGAAGATTACGTCCTCTTTATTCTCTGGGACCAAGATGACGACCTAGGTCTTCTAGGGGACCTCTTCACGTACTGTTGGGTGAGGTCACAAGAACGACGTCTTAGGGTACCTGTCTCCTTGGATCACCCGACGTCAGACATCCTAACGCTTTTCGACCTGTACTGACTTTACTAAATCGTGTGCATGTATGGACCGATTAAGTACAACAACATGTCGTCTTTGCCTGTGTCTTAACATTTCACTAAACAACAAAACAGAGGTCCGAGATCACTGGGGTACCTGACATCGGGGGGTCCGAGAAGACAGATACCCTAAAGGATCCCTTCTTAGGTCTCACCTAACGGTAAAGAAAAAAGTCCCCCAGAATGGCTGGGTCTCTAGTTTAGGCGTAGAGGACGAACCGTCAATAGGAGGTCAATTTGTTTTATTGTATACCACTATTCCTGTATAATAATTTTATCTTTTGAAGATCGACAGGGTGTCTTTTCGTAGTATTTAATTGTTCTAATATATATCTACTTTACCGAAGGAATCACAGAGTCTACTATTTCTGAGACGGACGTTACGTCCTTTGGGCTAAAACTAGGAACTCAACCCTTCTAACAGACCTTTTATCATACCATGGGTGAGGTTATACGAACACACCTCTTAGGGTACCTGTCTCTTCGGACCACCCGATGTCAGCCACCCTAACGTTTCTCAGTCTGTGTATATCTAGTTGTAGTAAGAGACTCTTATCTCATTATAATAATACCACTAACTTTATATTAATTCTTATTCCAATCAGTAAAGTTATTTTACAATTAACCATAGATAACGTAATTATATTTTTTAAGAAATTTAATCGATACGGTTTAAGTTTGTCGAGAAGTTTAATGAGGGGGATCTTTTGATATTGGCTCTTCCGTTACCGTTGGGTGAGGTCATGAGAACGGACCTTTTAGGGTACCTACCTCCTCGGACCATCCGACGTCAGGTACTCCAGCGATTGTCAGTCTGTACTGACTTGCTGAAGAGAAAGTGAAAAGTGAAAGTACGTGACCTCGTCCTTTACCGTTGGGTGAGGTCACAAGGACGGACCTCTTAGGGTCCCTGTCCCCTCGGACCACCTGAAGGCGGATACCCCAGTGTGTCTCAGCCTGTACTGACTTCACTGAATCATCGTCGTCGTCGTCGTCTTTTCACATTGATAATAATTTATATTGATTCACATTATAAATCAAGTGGATTTAACAAATTGTAAAATTTAACGAGTCACCCGTAAAAAATTACAATAAACATCGAGACCTATAATATAAATATAAAGTATCTGAGGTAATTCGAAGATATAGACACGAAAAATTATGTCATTGGAGATCGGTACATACCGACAACCTGTAAACTTTACACTGACCAATTCGGTCGATTTACACTGGTCCATGTATTATATCTTAAAGTATAAAAATTTTTTATTTAACTTTACATTTTTTACATCCTCATTTTTTATAAAAAGGAAATTCGTATTCGGATAACAAAGTCATTTTGATGTACAGTAAAATTGGAAACCTAGTGTATTTTATAATAATATCACATGTAACCCATACACAAAGTAAAAATCATAATGTTCATTTGTGTCTGGACTAGATCAGTCACAATCTACCTAAGACAAACTTACTAATAAAGATGTACGACTACCTTGTAACATTATATAAATTAACTTGTATTGTACGTTTTTCAATATCACTATGGATTCATTTAACATGAATCATTTTTTCACCTTTATAAATAATAAAAGAATTAATATTATTTTAACTTTAAAATTTATTAATTTTGTAATTAAATCTAAATCATACACGTTGTCACAGTCTAAAATAAAAACCCCCGAGGTTTTAGTGACGTCTACCACTGACGTCGGTACTTTAATTTTCTGCGAATGAGGAACCTTCTTTTCAATACTGGTTGGATCTATCGTATAACTTTTCGTCTCTGTAATGAAACGGTTGTTTCCAGACGGATCAGTTCCGATACCAAAAAGGACACCAGTACATACCTACACTGTCAACCAGACACTCCTTTCGATTCGCAGTTTCTTAACTACGAAAACTTGACACCACAACCTCTTCTGAGAACACTCAGGGAACCTGACGTTCCTCTAGGTTGGTCAGGTAAGCCTTCCTCTAGTTGGGACCCTAAAGAAACCTCCCTTACTACGACTTCGACTTTGAGGTCATGAAACCGGTGGAGTACGCTTCTCAACTGAGTAACCTTTTCTGAGACTACGACCCTCCCTAACCCCCGTCCTCCTCTTCCCCTGCTGGCTCCTACTCTACCGACCTACCGTAGTGCCTGAGTTACCTGCACTCAAACTCACTTGAAGCCCTCAACCACTACCTGTCCCTCCGGACCGCACCACACTAAGTACCCCAACGTTTCTGAACCTGTACTGACTCGCACGAGTCGTTATTTCTTAGACGGACGTTACGTCCTCTGTGTTCGAGTTAGGGACCCTTCTAAGGGACCTCTCCTTTACCGATGGGAGAGGTCCTAAGTGGACCCTTTAGGGTATCTGTCTTCTCAGACCCCCGGTGTATGTCAGGTACCCCAACGTTTTCTCAGGTGTGTTGAATCACTGATTTTGTTGTTACGTGACTACTACGTTTTAGTTCACCTCTAAGTCTTGCACAATCAATGTTGATCTTTTGTATTTACTCTTTCTCTGACCATGTTCCATAACAATGATTTAACGAGTTGTCCTAAATGTGGACCGAGACTCAGACCCGTCTCGTGGTCTGGGGAACACTGACGGTCCCTCCAAGAAAAAGGTTAGTTTAAACGTGTCGGTCATTGTTTTGTCTACGGGTCTGACCTTGTCGTGTTCAAAATAAGTCACCGGTTTCTTACCTCTTCACCCTTGGACCAAGGGGTTATTTGAAGAATTAGGTCAAACCCGTTTCTGTGGTTTATATGTCCTCCCAGGTCCATTTTCTCTCTTTTGACCTTTCATCCTCCTCATGAGTACACAATAGTCTCTTGTCCCGACACCAAACTTGGACTTCGATCACGCGTGTGAGAAAAAGTCAGGAGGATACCCGAACAAGTCGACAACAGTACCGTTAGTACTTGACAGTGTCGAGACCACCCACACAGTAAATCGTACAATTACATACTGTCACTCATACATTGCTTCAAGTTCTAAATGACCTTCAGTTTATGAGACAATAGAACCCAAATCAACTAAGGTTGGTCAAGAACGAAAAAGGAGAAACTTCGAAGGAAGACTTTGAATCTGTTTACATTAACCAAAGATAAGTTCCAACCCCGTCCCGATACTAAGACACCGTTGTCGGAATGTCTCATCCTGTGCTGACTTCGATGAATCGTCGTCGTCACCGTCGTCGTCACACTAAACGTCACCGTTCTCGTCTTACTTTTTTTGCCAAACAACATCTTGTTTTAAATTACTATTGTTTCACTTGTTTTTCCTAAATATTCTTTCATCACTTAAACTACGAAAGAGAGTCATCAGATTTTTCTTAGTTACTTTAGTAAGTAAACTTTAATTTTATTTTAAGATTTTGTTTAAATTTAAATTATTCTAGACTAGAAAGTTAAAACTGGTTGAAATTTTAACGAATCTAAGAATGTAGATATTTCTGTGTGTGTATGTGTAAAAATCTAGTTTTCTACCTTTTTATAATAAAAACAATAATTTTAAAATAATGTTTTAATATTCTTTATCTAATTTTTTTTTGGAAAAATTTCTTCACTTATTATACCCGTCAGGTTTCTACCGTCTCCTTATTCTACCCTCCTGGTGAAAGAGGGGGTGTTTAAGTAGTTTTCTAGTAAACTTGTGACTCTTTTAAGGTGTTTTGTTGAAGACTTACGACCGTCTCCTGTGATCCGTGAATCTTTCGGTCGGGTAAGAGAAGTTTTCCTCCATCCTGTTTTACATTTTCTATTTTTCTCTCTGTTCTCAATCCCTGTCTCTGGGTAGGTCCCCTCACTCAGTACTTTCTCTTCTTCAAAGGTTTGTGGTCCTTTGGGAGAGTGGCCACCCAGACACCCCTCAAAACCTTAGAGTCATCCGTTGTATTACTCCTCCTTTTTTGTTTGTTTGTTTTTAGGGTGTTAAATACACGGATTTGTGTTGAGGGACGTGTCTTCATCGGGACTACGACCGTAGACGGTTGACGCACGTCCACACCCGACGTACGAATCCCATTCCTGACTCGGACTTACGTGTCTCCTGTTAAACTCCCTCGATTGAATTTATCGTTGGTTTGACACCCTGTTGGTCTCTCTCTTTTTTTCTCTCCCTCTCTCTTGAAAGAGAACTTTTCGAGATTCCGTGTCGGACTGGCCGAGTGTCTTGTTTCCTGACACGTTTATGGTCTCCTCTCGATCGGTCGACGTCTGGTCACGGAGGGGAGTGGTCTCTGTCTCTCCGTCTGTCCACTGTCTTTCTCGGTCTTCCACTCCCCGTTAGAGTCCGGGTCTCTCCCGTAGGAGATGATTTGACACTCGTCCGAGTGTCAGAACGATTGGTTCAGAAGGACCCTAGGACCTGTCGACTGTAGGTGGTCCTCGTAGCGTCAGTCTCTAGTCGAGGGATCTCCTCTGTGTGTCGTGTGGACTCTACCACGAGAACGACACGTGGGAGCCGACCCTGACGTCTCCACTATTCTAACTGACGTGTGGACCCTCTCACGTGAATGGTTCGTGGACCAAAGGACTCGACGAGTCTGGACCCTTCCCGTGTTTCGTGTGCGGGTTGGTTCAGACACGGAAACACCTCATGGACTCTTGGACTTGGACTCGTTGAATCTGGACCCTTCACGTGTGTTGGGTCCCGGTCGAAATCTATTAATGGGGTGTCTCGTTGGACCTCGGACTCGTCACACCTGGTGCTTTTCGTGTACACGGTACTCGACCCCGTTTGGGTCACACCGGGTCTGTGACACTCGGGAGGGGTGTGTGCGGTCACTATAAACAAACGTCACAAGGAGGGAGGGGTGTCGTGTTGACTTGTTCAATCGAATTTATTCACTGGTGGAAGCGGGGGAACACAGTCCCACCTTTAATCTGTGACTTCTCTGAACATTTGTCTCCTTCGGTTTTATTTGTTTCTCCCTTGACGAAACCTTCACTATCCACGTTGTCTAATTTTGGGGCATCAATCGTGACTGATGTAACCTTACCCGGATATCTGGAATTCTTATTCATGTTCGAACTTTTTCCTTGATAGACTTTGACTTGCCTGGGGCGTGAGGGGAGTTTTCGAGGTCTCTTTTTTTTTAATTTTAAAAAATAATAAAATTTTAAGAAATAATGAGGAAATTAAAAGTAAAAATATTGGATGATAATGGAACGTTTTTTTCTGGGATAAAAATTCCGTTTAAAGTATATATATTAAAAATATTAAACACTAAAAAAAAATTATAAGATAAAAACTCTCAGATTTGAGATCTAAAAATTAGAAACGAAAAACCATAAACAATAGTTAAAACATGTAAATTCTTAGGTTAGAATTCATGAATAAAAATGAATCCTCACACTAATGACCGAACCAACGAGAGAGGGGGAAAATTGAGAGGAAAAAGAGGGGGTCCAGTGGAGATAGAGGAGGGAGGAGGAAGAGAAGAGATGGGTGGAGACACTTAGAGAAACCCACAAGGTCCGACACCTCTTTGAATGTCTTCACTAATGATCGATCTAGACAGAGAGAGGAAAAGTAAGGGGGAGAAGAGGAGGACCAGTGGAGATAGAGGAAAGATCGAGAAGAGAAGAGACACATTGAGACACTTGGAGAGACTCACAAGGTCTGACACCTCTCGTGTATCCCTTAACTAATGACCGATGTAACGAGAGAGGGGAAAAATAAGGAGGAGAAGAGGAGGACCAGTGGAGATAGAGGGAGGAGGGAGGAGAGAAGAGGTACGTCGAGACACTTGGAGAGACCCACGAGGGGTGATGTCTCTTAGAAAAGTAGTAATTACATCTGTAAAGTAGTAACCACGACATACCTACCTCTTCAGAACTCCGATGACATTCTTATTCTGACTTTCGCTCTCCGTCCTCCGAATTTACGTTTTGAAGTCTTGTGTTCTTTTGAGGTCTGAGATTCCTTGTAATTAACTGTTCTCTAGTGGGTTTTCGGAGGTATGGATGTGACTTTGGTTCGAGGTGGACTCTCGGTCGTCCAAAGTCTCGTTTTGTATAGTTCGATTAGGAGGTTGTTACGTCCTTCTATTGGGATTCGTAATTTTATGTCCACCGGTTTTCAGTGTGGTTTGGGTCTCTGTTGAGTTTTGAGTGATGACCTATGAAGTTACGTGAGGTCTCTCTCCTCTAGGTCGAGGTGGGTGGCCTTGTGACTGCATTCGAAGAGATTGGCCCTTTAGAATGTTCGGTGATCAGGTTGGGGTGGGTGTCCCTCCTTGGAGGTGTTATTTCTACTTGGTGTTTGAAGTTCGTATTTCTTTCCGACGGGGTTTGTGTCGTTAAATTTGTTTTACTTTTCCGTCTCTTTATAAGTCGTCCATTTCCTTGTACTATTTTCGGGTGGTTTGGTTTGTTTTCTCCTCCTCTATCCTTCTGATGGACTTTTTCTTAAGTCTTTTTACTATCATTTTTACTAGGTTTTAGAACTTTTGTTTTACCTCAATGTCTATTTATCAGACCTCTGTTCCTAACTCTTCTACGTTCTTTATAAATTGTTCCTGGATCTTCTTTGTTTTGTCTCAGTCAGTCAGTACTTATTACGTTATTGTCTCTAGTTTTTGTGAGACCTCCCTTAGTTGTCATCTTACTCCGTCTTCTGTCCTATTGACTCCACCCTTCTATCTTACCACCTTTATTTACTTCGTCTCTTCTTTTTTCTTTTTTTCTTAATTTTCTATACTCCTGTTGTAATCTTTGGAGACCCTGTTACAGTTTGTGTGGTTGTGAGTTTAGTATCCTCAGGGTCTTCTTCTGCTGTTTTTCTTTCCGGTACTCTTTTATGAACTATTCTATTATAATTTTAAGGGATTTTGCCCTTTTCTTTATCGGTGGGTTCGGGTTCTTTGGGTCTCCCAGGGTTTGTCCTATTTGGGTTCCGTTTTGTGGGGTTCTGTATATAATTAGTTTAATTACTTCTAGTTTGTGTTTCTTGTTTATAATTTTCGTCGTTCCCTTTTTGTTGTTTATTGGGTTTTCGCCTAAGGGTATTCCTATTGTCAACTAGAAAGTTATCTTTGAGAAGTCCGGTCTTCCCTTACCGTCCTGTATGAATTTCACTACTTACTCTTTTTGGACGTTAAGTCTAATGACTTGGGTCGTTCCTAGAGTGAGTTTATACTTCCTCTTTAGCTTTCGAAGTGTCTCTTCGTTTTCGACTCTCTTAAGTCGTGGTGGTTTAGTCGAGAAGTTGTTTACGATTTCCTAGTAGAGATCTGTCCTTTGTGTCTTTTCCAAATATTTGAGATTGGGGTTTGTTGTTTCCTTTACCGTTACCCTAGTATGAATAGTTATTAATGGAATTTATATTTACCCAACTTACGGGGTTGGTTTTCTGCTTCTGAACGACTTACCTATGTTTTCTGGGGATATATATGACAGATGTTCTTGGGGTGGAGTTTTGTTCCCTGTGTATGTCTGACTTTCGCTTCCCGACCTTTTTCTATCAAGTACGTTTACCTCTGGTTTTCTTTCGTCCTCATCGTTATGAGTATAGTCTATTTTATCTGAAACTTTATTTCCGACACCTTTCTCTGTTTCTTCCTGTGATGTATTACTAGTTTCCTAGTTAGGTTCTTCTTTTATATCGTTAATATTTATACATACGTGGGTTGTATCCTCGCGACGTTATACATTCTGTTTACGATTGTTCATACTTTCCCCTTTAATTGTCATTGTGTCATTTTCACCCTCTGAAATTAATGTGATGAGTGTGGATACCTCTCTAGTTGATTTGTCTTTTAATCGTTCCTTTGTGTTTGAAATTTACTGAGTTACCTTGTCAATCTGAATTAACTATAGATATCCTGTAAAGTGGGGTTTTGTTACTTAAAGTGGAAAAAGAGTTCACGTGTGTCTTGGAAAAGGTCCTATCTATTGTAGGACCCAGTATTCAGACGGAACCATTTAATTTTTTTTTAACTTTAGTAAGATGTGTAGAAAAGACTAGTGTTCGTCATTCTAATCTACAGTTGATGTCCCCTTTTTTTTTTGTTTGATAATTTCTATGTTTGTGTACCTCTGATTTGTTGTGTGAAAACATATTGGTTGTTTAGTGTCTTCTTTATTCTTTCCTTTATTTTTATACGTATCTTTACTTACTTTTACTTTTAATTTTTTAGCGTTTTGGATACCCATAGTCATATTCATCACGATTCCTCGACTGACACCGAGTCTAGTACTTGAGGAATAATGGTTTAAGTCTGAGTTTACCTTCTTTCATCCCTTTTGGCGATCTAGTAAGTCCATACTGGATTTAGTTTAGGGAAAACTAATATGTCACCTTCACTCTTTATCTAAATTCCCGGACCTAGACTATCTATCTCACGGACTACTTGATACCTCACTCCAAGCACTGTAACATGTCCTCTGTCCCTAGGTCTGGTAGGGGTACCTTTTCTTTACGTTTTTTCGTTTTACCCACAGACTCCTCCGGCATGTTTCCGACACTTTTCTTCTCTCCCCTTTTCGTCTCCCCTTTTCGTTACCTCTTTTCCTTTCTATATTCGTAGGCTTACGTCTCAAGGTTTCTTATCGTTCTTCTCTATTCTTTCGGAAAAAATCGTTAGTTACGTTTCTTTAGCTCCTTTTGTTGTCTTACCCTTTCTGATCTCTAGAGAAGTTCTTTTAATCTCTATGGTTCCCTTGTGACGTACGTTTCCACCCGAGCTATTTCCTGTCTTTACCAGACCGGGATTGTCTTCGTCTTCTATAATTCTTCTCCACCGTTCTTATGTACCTTCTTGACATGTTTTTTATAGAAGTGCTGGGTCTATTAGTATTACCACACTAGTGATCAGATCTCGGTGGACCTTTCATTTCAATTCACCCGGAACCTTTCGTAGTGATACTTGTTTCGATCATCTCCACTACCTTAAGGTCAACTCGACAAAGTTTAGGACTTTCTACTACGACACTTTCACGACGTGAGTCATACGGTCGTTTGAACCTTGTGAGTCGTCACCGGTGTCCTGACCTTTTCAAGTCAAAAGTAAGGTTAGGGTTTCTTTCCATTACGGTTTCTTACGAGTTTGATGGCGTGTTAACGTAAGTAGAGTGTGCAATCATTTCATTACGAGTTTTAAGAGGTTCGGTCCGAAGTCGTTATGTACTTGGCACTTGAAGGACTACAAGTTCGACCAAAATCTTTTCCGTCTCCTTGGTCTCTAGTTTAACGGTTTAACGGTTGTAGTTTAACGACCTAGTACCTTTTTCGTTCTCTCAAGGTCTTTTTATAGATAAAGAAGAAATAACTGATACGGTTTCGGAAACTGACACACCTAGTGTTAGTTGACACGTTTTAAGACTTTCTCTACCCTTATGGTCTGGTGGACTGGACAGAGAACTCTTTGGACATACGTCCAGTCCTTCGTTGTCAATCTTGACCTGTACCTTGTTGTCTGACCAAGGTTTATCCTTTTCCTCACGTAGTTCCGACATATAACAGTGGGATGAATAAATTGAATATACGTCTCATGTAGTACTCTTTACGACCTGACCTTCTTTGTGTTCAACCTTAGTTCTATAGGCCCTCTTTATAGTTATTGGAGTCTATACGTCTACTGTGGTGGGAATACCGTCTTTCAGTTCTCCTCGATTTTTTGGAGAACTACTTTCACTTTCTTCTGTCGTTTTTTCAACCGAATTTGAGTTGTAAGTCTTTTGCTTCTAGTACCGTAAACCAGGGTAGTGAAGTACCCTTTATCTACCCCTTTGTCATCTTTGTCACAGTCTGAAATAAAAACCCCCGAGGTTTTAGAGACGTCTACCACTGACGTCGGTACTTTAATTTTCTGCGAATGAGGAACCTTCTTTTCAATACTGGTTGGATCTATCGTATAAGTTTTTGTCTCTGTAATGAAACGACTGATTCCAGGCAGATCAGTTCCGATACCAAAAAGGTCACCAGTACATACCTACACTGTCAACCTGACACTTCTTCCGACTCGTAGATTCTTAACTACGAAAACTTGACACAACAACCTCTTCTGAGAACTCTCAGGGAACCGGACGTTCCTCTAGGTTGGTCAGGTAAGACTTCCTCTAGTTGGGACAATAAAGAAACCTTCCTTACTCCGATTTCGACTTTGAGGTCGTGAAACCGGTGGAGTACACTTCTCAACTGAGTAACCTTTTCTGAGACTACGACCCTCCCTAACCCCCGTCCTCCTCTTCCCCTGCTGGCTCCTACTCTACCGACCTACCGTAGTACCTGAGCTACCTGCACTCAGACTCACTTGAGGCCCTCAACTACTACTTTGTCACTCCGGACCGTACGACGCTAAGTACCCCAGCGTTTCCCAGCCTGTGCTGACTCACTGACTTGACTTGACTTCCTCTTCAAAGTATCGTTATATTCGAATGACATTCTTTGTTCTATTTTTATTTTATTTATTGGATTAAGATCTGGATATCGTTGATCTTTATCTTCTTTACTTCTTTGAGTCCCACTTATTTTCCTTTCTTTATTATTTTTAATCCCGTCCTTATTTACTTTTTCTTTGTTTCCTCTGGTATCATTTTGGTTTTTTCTATTTTCAACAAAAAAAACTCTTCTATTTATTGTATCCGTTTGGTAATCGGTCTGAGTAGTTCTTTTTTTACCTCTTCTTAGTTTAGTCGTTTTAATCTTTAATTTTACCGCTTTGGTGTTTTCTGTTGTTTCTTCATGTTCCCTAGTCGTTAAATACGGTTATTTTACCTGTTGAATCTTCTTTACCTCTTAAAAAATCTTTTCAAATTGAAAGGTTTTGACTTGGTCCTACTTTATCTTTTATAATTATCTCGGTAGTATTCGTACCTTTAGATCTGACATTAGTTTTTAGAAGGTTGGTTTTTTTCAGGTCCTGGTCTGTCGAAGTGTCGACTTAAGAGGTTTTTAAATCTCTTCTCGATTATGGATAGAATGAATTTGAGAAGGTCTATTAACGTCTCCTTCCATTTGAAGGTTTGAGTAAGATACTCCGGTGGTAGTGAGATTATGGTTTTGGACTGTTTGTACGGTGTATTTTTCTTTTGATTTCCGGTTATAGTGACTACTTGTATCTACGTTTTTAGGAATTGTTTTAAGATCGTTTGTCGTAGGTTGTTGTATAGTTTTTCTAGTGTGTAGTACTGGTTCACCCGAAATAGGGTCCCTGCGTTCCTAAGAAGTTATAAGTGTTTAGTTAGTTACACTATATGGTGTAATTGTTTAACTTTCTACTCTTGGTATACTTATAAAGTTATCTACGTCTCTTTCGGAAACTTTTTTAAGTTTTAGGTAACTACTAATTTTATTTATTTATTCATTTTTGGAGGTCTTTCATCCGTATCTTCCTTGTATGGAGTTGTATTATTTTCGGTACAAACTATTTGGGTGTCGTTTTGTAGTAGGAGTTACCATTTTTAACTTTCGTAAAGGGGATTTCAGTCCTTATTCTGTTCGTACGGGTGAGAGTGGTGATGATAGGTTGTATCAAAACCTTCAAAATCGGTATCATTAGTGTCTTCTTTTCTTTATTTTCCTTAGGTCTATCCTTTTGTTCTTCATTTTGAGAGTGACAAACGACTACTGTACTAGGAGATGTATCTTTTTGGATTTCTGAGGTGGTCTTTTAATGATCTCGATTAATTATTTATATCTTTTCAACGTCTTATATTTTAATTGTGTGTCTTTAGAAAACGTAAGAATGTGTGACTCTTTTGTCTTTCTCTTTAATTCCTTTGTTAAGGTAAGTTGTAACGTTGCTTTTCTTATTTTATGAATCCTTATTTAATGGATTTCTTTGTTTTCTAGATATATATCTTTTGATATTTTGTGACCACTTTCTTTAGTTTATAATATGTTTATTTTCCTCTTTATATGGTACGATTACATAGTCTTCTTAGTTATATCACTTTTACTTATATGATGGGTTTCGTTAGATATCTAAGTTACATTAGGGATAGTTCGATGGTTACCATAAAAAGTCTCTTGATCTTGTTTATTAAAGTGTTAAACATACCTTTATGTTTTTTGGAGTTTATCGGTTTCGTTAGAACTCTTTCTTCTTACCTTGACCTCCTTAGTTTGACGGACTGAAGTCCGATATGATGTTTCGATGTCAGTAGTTCTACATACCATGACCGTTTTCTGTCTTTTTATCTAATTACCTTGTTTTATCTTTCGGGTCTCTATTTAGGTGTGTGGATACTTGTGGAATAAAAACTGTTTCCTTCGTTCTTATATGTTACCTCTTTTCTGTTAGAGAAATTGTTCACCACGACGTTTTTGACCAGTTGCTGAACATTTTCTTACTTTGATCTTGTGAAAGATTGTGGTATGTGTTTTTATTTGAGTTTTACCTAATTTCTAGATTTGTATTCTGGTCTTTGATATTTTGAGAATCTCCTTTTGTCCGTTTTGTGAGAGACTGTATTTAGTGTCGTCCTAGAAAATACTGGGTGGAGGGTCTTATTACCTTTATTTTCGTTTTTATTTGTTTACCCTGGAGTCGAGTCAAGTCAGTGAGTCAGCACAGGTTGAGAAACACTGGGGTACTTAGCGTCGTGCGGTCCGGAGGGACAGGTAGTAGTTGAGGACCTCAAGTGAGTCTGAGTGCAGGTAACTCAGTCACTACGGTAGGTCGGTAGAGTAGGAGACAGCAGGGGAAGAGGAGGACGGGGGTTAGGGAGGGTCGTAGTCTCAGAAAAGGTTACTCAGTTGAGAAGCGTACTCCACCTGTTTCATGATCTCAAAGTCGAAATCGTAGTAAGGAAGGTTTCTTTAGGTCCCGACTAGAGGAAGTCTTACCTGACCAACCTAGAGGAACGTCAGGTTCCCTGAGAGTTCTCAGAAGAGGTTGTTGTGTCAAGTTTTCGTAGTTAAGAAGTCACGAGTCGGAAGAAGTGTCAGGTTGAGAGTGTAGGTATGTACTGGTGTCCTTTTTGGTATCGGAACTGATCTACCTGGAATCAGTCGTTTCATTACAGAGACAAAAACTTATACGATAGATCCAACCAGTATTGAAAAGAAGGTTCCTCGTTCACAGAAAATTAAAGTACAGACGTCAGTGGTAGACGTCACTAAAACCTCAGGGGGTTTCAGACTGTGACAAAGGTGACAAAGGGGTAGATAAAGGGTACTTCATTACCCTGACCTACGGTACTAGAAACAAAAGATTTACAACTCGATTAACTTGAATTTTCGAAAACGTGTTACTTCCTTTGATATTCGTTCCACTTTTCTGTCGGAAGTCTTACCCTCTTTTATTATCTTTTACTTCGTTCACTGTTTCTTAATTAGAGTTTTTATATCTTCGTTGAGGACATCGACTTAAGATCTTTTTTTTATTGGGTTAGTTTTTTACCCAGTTTCTTGATTTATCTGTAAAGAGGTTTCTTCTGTATGTCTACCGATTGTTTGTGTACTTTTCTACGAGTTGTAGTGAGAAATAGTCTCTTTAAGTTTGGTTTTGGTGTTACTCCATGGTAAAGTGCGGTCAGTCTTACCGACGATACTTTTTCAGATGTTTGTTAACTACCATTACGTTTGATCATGTCGGTGATACCTATTGTCACACCTCTAAGGAATTTTTGATCTTTGTCTTGACGGTATACTGGGTCGTTAGGGTGACGACCCGTATTTGTGGCTCCTTTGGTCTTAACTTTCTCTGTGCACATGGAGTTACAAGTAACGTCGTAACAAATGTTATCGGTCCTGTATCCTCGTTGGATCTACAGATAATCGTCTACTTACCTATTCTTTGTACACCATGTATACGTGACACCTTATAATGAGTCGATAATTTTTCTTACGTAAACTTAGTCAAAATTACTCCTCCTACTTTGACCTCGAATAAAAGGTCTCACTTAATTCAGTCTTTATTTTTGTGGTTATGTCATATAATTACGTATAAATACCTTAAATCTTTCTACCATTGCTACTGGGATATACACTCTATCGTTTTCTCTGTGTCTACATTTCTTGTCTGAAAACCTGAGACACTCTCTTCCACTGCCACCCTACTAAACTCTCTTTATCTAGTGGTCAGGTCCAAACTATGTACTCTGTCTCACGAGACCCGACCACTTGACCCTACTGGGACTCCCTACCCCACCCCTTCCTCCACCCTCCCCCTAAGTCCTACCCCTTGTGTACATGTGGTTACCGACTAAGAATAGTTACATACCGTTTTTGGTGAAATTATAACATTTCATTAATCGGAGGTTAATTTCATTTATTTAATGAAAAATTTTTCTCTTCACTTATTAGAATTAAATTCGGTGGTGTGTAAACGAATACCTTATATTTAGAAAAGATTTGTATTTCTTCTAGTTGACTAGGTTTGTTAATTTTTCTTTGGACTACTCAGTACACTATACTTTATGTCGAGTTATAAAACCAACATAAAACAAATCCTTTGACTGTTTACATACCACTGTACATTTATATATCGGATTTTTTAGTTTAAAACCTTATTTATAAAACTAAGAAGTTGTATACTTACTTGTGGAACTATACTTTTTTTATAATCAAAGTAAAACTTCCCGTCACAGAGTCTATACAATTCATTTTTTTTAGTTTAAAAAACCATAAAATATTATTCTCTGACTTTATATAAAATACCAAAATAAGATAATGTACTACATGAAATGTTATAACGATGAGTCAAACGACTCCGTCCAGAATATTCTTTTCATAGTACCAATGTCAACAGTTTTAGTAAACCTCATAAATTTCCGATACTTAGAAGTGGTCAAATACCTTGGTGACTTTCTTTATCTACTGATCCTGAAATTATTAGAACAATAAACGGTTACAATAACTAACTTGATACCTTTTCAAAATGTTACTTAATGATACGACAAAATAAATAAAGTTCTAAAGGAATGTTGTTTTCCTCATTAACATTTTACAATTTTTTACCGTCGTACTAAATATCAGAGAGTGATCAATAGTGTGAAATATCCTTGTTCTATGAAAGTTTCGAGGTTCCTTTCCTTTGAACAAACAATGGATCTGTCTATTCATACTCTTAAATACAATCTCAGTTTTAAAAAGTATTGTTCTCAGTTATTATTTCTAAAATATAAAAGATGGTCCTTAGATACACGTCCTCTAAATTTAACATTAGTTTACAATATATTTAACTGAACGTTTTCGATGTTCTTTTTAGACTTCTTGTCCAAAACAAAATAATAGTTATGTAAGTCTTAACGAAAAGTTTAATCAGTTATGAGACTTAAGTTATGACTATTATAACACAACTGTGTCAAGTCACTATATCCGAGTTTTGATTATATGAAAACGTAGTGTCGTTTTAGTTAATATAACTTTTTGTTATAAAACTTATATAAGAAATTATTTTTAATAAATTAAAGTACATAGAAAAATGAAAAAGTGACACAGATGATCTTTTTAAATTTAATGTACACAAGGAGTGTAACATAAATATTACTTACTAGCTTGGGGACCAGAGGGTGTAACGTCCGCCTAAGAAATCGTCGGGTCAGTGTTCCCTTCGGGTTCTCATAATCTCACCCATCAAATAGGGAAGAGGTCCCCTAGAAGGGATGGGTCCTTAACTTGACCTCAGAAAACGTAACGTCCTCGTAAGAAATGGTTGACTCGATAGTCTCTTTGTATAACTTACCGTGATGGGATGTATCATTTCTTTAATAAAACAAAAAGATCATAACAGCTACTTAAAAATGGGAGAAAATATAACCTAACCTTTTGGTCTCTCCTAATACGTTTAAGGAAAGGATAAAGTGATGAAAATTTATAAGTGATTCGTCTTTGTCAGAAATTTATCGAATCCGAGACATAACTTATCAGTAAGAACCTTGAAAAAGTTTCATGTCATGTGTTTTTGTGTTTGACTTGTTATACTGTGTAATACTCCAACCTTTTTGATAAATATACATCTTAATCTTAACAAATTCCAGTAAAAGCAACTCGACAGACCAAGAGAACGTCTAGTCAAAAGGGTAACATTTAGAAACACGTAGAAAGTGTAAAATTTAGAAACAAGTATTATAATGAATTAAGGAAATATAAACAAAACATTTAACACCAAAAGGAGAGAGTAAAATGGACGAGAAATAAAGTAATTTTAAGGAGGTAGATAAAACGAAAATTCTAAATCTATTTATCGTGACTACACTTCGAATACTCTTTTTTGTCTCCTCGTAAAACATTTACATGATCACCGATGTACAAACGAATTTAACAGTTCACTCGAGTCACATATGTGTACGAATGAAACACTTTATCCTCGAAGGTCTCTCACGATATGTCTTGGACTAAAGATAAAGGAAGGAAAAGTGAAGACGACTTCCAAAAACTTCGAGGGGGAGAGACATGCACATTACGATGAGAAGAAAAGTTATTAGATCTCGTGACCCCTTTCGACAAAAAGATTCGGTACGAAAAGAATCGATTACTATTTTATCAAGGAAAATTAAAAAATGTAAAATTTCCTGTGGTATAAATATAAATAAAATGTAGTCATGTATAAAAGAGGACTAACTCAACGAGGACTAATAGGAGGTAAAAAGATATAACTCGTCATAAAGGGTCTAATTTTCAAGTGTTAGACTATGATGGATCTTTCATATAAATTGATAGCAACACGAGTGAGTTGGGAAACAAAAGAAATGAACTGAGGGTCCTTAGTTAAAGACTATCCATAGTATGACACGTTATACTCACACATCCTTTCTACTGTTAAATTCCACTAGTTAGAACTAAAGTAGACAGAAGTCGAGTATTCATCGGACAAACCGGTTGTTTATACAATATGTGTATTGTATGTATGTCGAGTATGTTGAGTTTAGGAGAGTCCAGAAGAACATAACCGGAATCCAGTAACTGAAGGTAAATACTTTGTAAGGAAGTAAAATTTTATATGAAACGTTTTACTTCTACTGAGAACCCTTAAAATCCGTCTCGAGGACAACCTCCAGGGAAGTGTAAAAGGAAAACTTCGGAACCCCTACATAATTTATTGTAAGTGTTTGGTAAAGACTTTCGTTTCGAGATAAAACTTTCGTTGGTTTACTAACGGGAGTTTATCAAAGTAAATTACTCATACGTTTAAAATTAATGTAAAGACTCCTCTGATACGGATCTCAAGACTCTCTTTATTGTTGGTATTGTCATAACTTTAATGTTCCAAGAACGAATAGTTCTCAAATTTTATAAACTTATTTATGGTGACACAAACGGGTCTATTTAAGGCCTTTTTTCGGTAGACTCATTGTAATAGTTTCCCCAATTAAAATAGACAAATAAGAGACATAAACAATTCGTCTCTAAAAGAAGAGGAGTACCCAGAGTCTTTGACTTAGTAAGACGAATAGTTATTTCTTATTTTTACTTAAAATACAGTTTATAGTATTTCATTATCTTTTATAAATCACAATGATAGAACAATAAAAGTCAGTACTATTTTTTAGTAATCTGTTATTATGTAGGTATTGACAAATATATCTTACCTAAATGAACTAAAGTTAGAGACTCAAAAGACAAGTCTTTGTTATAAATGATCGACAAAAGTTAATATCGACTTTACTGTATAAGACTTCAGATGTGACTATCTATAGGAAGTATCAAAACATTGGAGGAGTCCGTCCAGTGGTACGATATTAAACACTAAGTACGATAGTAAAATAATTATATTGATGGTATAATAATATTCATGTCCTTTTAATACTACCTCAGGAGACGGACAATCGAAAAACTAGAAGAGAATGTGGAGGGTAAATAGGGATACTCAAATACTTGTAAAACTTGATTCAACTTATAATAAAAGAGTTTACATAATTTCTTTTTTTTTGTAAACAGTATTTACCCCGGTATTAGGTTAAATAGGTACTTCTATACACCTATTTGGTATTCTGCTACATGGATTTTCTTCGTTAATTTTTATATTAATACCAAAGATCGAACTATTGTGTAAGAAAAAGAAGGAAACATATTGAGATTAAATTTTAAACCCATCTCTAGTTACAACGATTAACTTATGAAAAAAAAAAAATTTATGGATCGTATAACCCGAAGGGTCCACCACGATCAGTATTTCTTGGATGGACAGTTACGTCCTCTGATTTCTCTGAACCCAAACTAGGACACAACCCTTCTAGGGGACCTCCTCCCTCCCGTATCGTTGGGTGAGATTGCAAGAACGGACCTCTTCGGGTTCCTGTCTCCTGGAACCACCCGATTCCGGGTGCCCCCAGTACGTGTTGATTCGCCGTTTGTGAAAGTTAAAAAACAGTCCAACGAATAATAGTTTTTTGTTTTGTTTTCTTCTCACAACCACTTCTACACCTCTTTAATCTTTGGAACATTAAGTCAAAACCCCAAAAGTGAAATTTCCTTATGTATATTCAATATTATATGACAATCCTCCAACTACTTGTCTTTGTTTTAGGAGTTTTCCTTTATGAATCTCTTCATTCTTCATAATTGACTTTCTTCTTTCTTTTGAATAAAAGAGAATCTTTCAAATCCTTCATCATTTTGAACCAAACTTCCCTACGGTTCTTTGAACAGGACTTCAACGAAAACGTGTCCTTTACGGTCTCTATTTAACCACTGATTTAGATGATTATAGTTATTAATTTAATTTATAACTACCGGATTTGTGGAATTAATTTTCTATCTGTCAATGTGTCACCTATTTTACGTTCTGGGATGATATACACCAAACGTTCCCGAATTAAATTTGTATTTTTATTGTATTTGTATTTTAAATCTATCCAACTTACATTTACCTAATTTTTTCCTAGACAATACTTTTGACATTTATATTCTTTAAATTTGAAGTTTAAATTCGAAGAAAAAGTTTCAACAAAAACAAACGGTCAAAGAAGGGGGTTTTCCGAATGACTGTAAAAATAACCTTAAACCGACTTAGAGAAACAAATCAAATCCCTACGACATTGTTATAACTTAGAAATCTCGGTATTGTGTCCGATAGAGAAGTGAATAAATAAAGAAATTAGAATAAGTTGTTACAAAATATAAAAATTTACGTTTATGTCCAAAAAGTGTAGGAAACAATCTAAATTGGGATTTATAAAATAGTTTTTACCCTACATTTTCAAAAAATAAAAGACTAAAGAATAACGACAATACATCCTTAATTTAATTAAAACATGTAACTAGAACTCAGAATGTTCTTTTAAATGAGTTCGTTATAAATAAATTATAAATACAGATGTGTTTGTAAACATGTGTTTACAAATGTTCTGAAATAAACATTATAAAGGTTTGACCTATACCGAATTTACAGGTGGTCGTCCATTCACCCATTGGTTAAATACTATGTAAGTTTCTTACTTTGTAATTAGTAGTTATTTGAGTTACTTGAAAACAATGTGAGTTTTATGTACCTGTTTATATTTTTATACGACATACTTTCTTTGATCTGTTTTTCATGTATACTATAGTAAAGTAAAACCAATTTAAATCTTTTACGTTCGATTACAGTTTACTGTGGTTCCTTAGTTACTAACGGACCCCTATCCCACCTTTCCTCTTCGCTTACCCTTTCTAACATCTTCTCGTTCTCCCTCTGAAATACCATTACCTATACAAGTTATTAAACTGACACTATTGTTATGGATACACGTTTTAAAATAGTTTACTAAGGATAATTTATGTACTCCAAAGTCAAACCAAGGTAACGAGTCAAGTCAAAGGTCGAGAAACTTTGGAGTACCTGACGTCGAGCGGTCTGAAGATAAGAAGTGGCAAAGGACTTCGAACGAGTTGGAGTTCAGGTACCTCAGTTACTACGATAGGTTGGTAGAGTAGGAGACGGTAGGCCTGACATAGGGAGGTCAGAGAATACCGGTGCCCTAAGAGGTCCGTTCTTATGACCTCACCCATCAGTAAGGGAAGAGGTCCCGTAGAAGAACCGGGTCCCTAGTTTCAGAGAGTGTAACGTCCGTCTAAGGAATGGTACACTCGATGGTCCCTTCGGGGTACACTCCAAATACAATACAGTTAATATGTCAAAAAATTTTTCGAAAACTCGAAGATTTCTACAGAGTTTTATAGTCCCGACACTTTACATTCTAAGATTATTAACCGTATTTATCATTTTTTGTGAGATAACTCCACAGCAATGAAGAGATGAGTTAGTAATGAAAGAACTAAGTTACTTTTCTTTATGTTAATGAAATTTTTGTTTTTATAGTGATCTCAAAATAAAAAATCGTCTTTTAGTACAATTAATTGAAAAGACGAGAGAAAAAATACAATCACTTTATAATTTTATTTTATGGTGTAGATTTTTTTAGTCCTATCGAGTACCTTTCGTCTTGGGATTAAGTAGGGGGGGTGGGACCTGTTTCTATATCCTAATTCAGTATGAATGACGTAATAAGTTCAATTTACAAACACTTCGTTTTCTAAAGATTGTTATATATAAAATACACTCAGGAACGGAGTTTGATTTAAATTTATATCTGTGGGACTTCAATAGATGTTACTTGACATAGTTGGTAAACGTAAAGTTTGAATTTTTATTTCGGTTTTGTCTAAACACACTATTGGAATCAGTAAAGATAAGGAATTAATGATACTATCGTGGTAACTATCACGGTTTAAAAAATACTCTGATAACCGCCTTTATGTCTGAAATTTTTAAAAAGTCTTCTTAAACCTTACAATGATTAAGTTTATATATATACATATTCATTCATTCACAATCATCGAGTGAGAAACACGGGATGAGAAACACTGGGGCACCTAACGTCGGGTGGTCCAAGGAGACAGGTACTCTAAAAGGTCCGTTCCTAAGACCTCACCAACGGTAAAGGAAGAGGTTCCTTAGAAGGGTTGGATCCCTAACTTGGATCCAAAGGACGTGACGTTGTCTAAGAAATGTCTGACTAGATGTCCCTTCGGGTATATACATATATATATGTGTATATTTATGTTTTACATGTAATCACTTGTTATTACTTCATTCATAAATTCCTTCCCGTATAATTTTATATATATATAAGATGGAAGGGTCCTACAAAGAGAACCTAAATAAAAATTTGGTCATAGAACTCCATAAATTTAAAAGTAGAACGTTTGATATTAGTAATATACTAACTTTTCTTAAAATAAGGTTTTTACAAGTAATAACAAAACGTTTTATTCGGAGAAAATACATAAGTGACATAAGTCCTATTGTGACTTTTTGTTTCGTTGTTGTTTTTTATTTACATATATACGAAATCCTAAAAGTAGAAATCAATTATACGTAAGAAAGTACCCGTCTATTTTAAAAAAGACTCTTATTGCTAATTAGTACCTCACAAAAAGTATCTCTAAGTATTTTACTTAAAATTGATGACTTCGTGTTACTCACACACATCGTAGTAGTATCGGTATTTAGTGACCTATATGACTGTTCGTGAATTGTTTGATTGTGTTAAAATGAATTAGGGATACTAATATTTCTCCATTTTATGTAAACTGATTCTCACGTCGTTCAATTGTATAATAAACGAGTCTGAAGTTCAATTACTAATTCTCAAAAGTATAATTACTTCTTACCTTAAAAAAAAAAAATTGTATCATTGGGAAAACTCGTAAAAAGTGACGGTCTAGAGTTAAAATTCTTCGAAGGATAGTAGACGTATATGTCTAAAAAAAAGGGAGAAGAGGGACTCAGATTTCGGAATTTAATTTAATAGTTCCTTACTGAATTATTTAAAGACTTATTTACGGATACCTCTCTACACAAAACCAATTAAAAGTGCGTGTAGTCTCAATGAAATATTTATTAGTAATAAGACTGTCTCGTATGTAAATATGTTCATATGTGATATATGTAAACATATTCATAGTTAACAACTTGTATTTACCGTAACTTGTTAGTCAAAATTTAATTAAAAACTCTGGTGGTCACAAAATAAAAGGAGACTTTAATTTTTTTCCTCTTCAGTCTCAAACTGTCGAGTATCTTATAACGTTAAAAACTCAAACTTTTTAACATGTTCTAACTTGTAAAGTAGTCTATAAGTTTACGAGTTCTTATAAAAATTTAGACTTACACTGTTCGTATGATATGTTTATAATTGAATATCATAATATTGTGACTATTAGTTAATATGTCTAGATAAGATATTACATTAGACTGAATTTACGAACCCTCCTAAAAAAAGGGATCGTGTAAGTGATCTTCACAACGTCAATGGTGAACGGTACGTAACACATTAAACGGAATTCACACAACGGAATAAAATAGTAGTATTGTCGGAGTACCCCGTCTAAAATTCTAAGGGTTACGTGTTTATACCCTTCATTTCTTACTCGTCAGTTAATTAAAACGATTATGAGACTACAAACACTAAGTTCGGGTCAAACGAAACAGAGGGTTTGGGTTAAAAAGTCAAAAAAAATTTGAAGATAATTCAATATCAATATTTCTGATGTTTTCTACTTAGGGAACGGGACATCTTCGAATATCTTCATCAACTAGGTCTATTCGAGTATCAACTTTTTTTCCTCTCAAATTATATAACATCGGATAACCAATTCTCCTTTCTTTAAGGACAACAATATCAGAGTTTCTTCCTACTAATCGAGTCTGTGATGACCTTCTAATCTTCTTGAACCTTTAAAGGACCCCACTAAAGGATTCCATACTCCCTTTTAACCGGTGACATTTCATGTTCTTCCTTACCTTCCAGTGATATGACTTCTTCGAGGAACATTTACAGATTTTAAATTCCTCGTATTAGATATTCAACCATAATAATCTCTTTACCAAGTCTGTCACACGGATCTGGAATTAAGTTCAGACACTTACCTTTTTCTTCACGTCCTAGGACTCCTACTCTCATTCGTCTTTCTACTAACACCCTCTTGTGATTTCTGTGTGTTACCATAGAAATCTGAAAAACGATTGTCAAATTTCCGACAAACGGTCTGATCAGACCCCTTTTTTTTTCCAAACTCAGACTCTAAAATGGGACGATACGTTCCAATGTACAATCAAACGGTGGAAAAGTACCTACGACTGTCTCTTATATTCTGGGGACCCAGTCTCCGATATTGAACATTGGGTGTCACTATCGTCAACGGTCTCATAGTCGTACATCTCAAAACAAGATACTTAGTACCAAGGGAGTTCCATTGTGATTCTCCCGTTTCACTGTCGGTGTGTCCGTCGTCAAACGTAGTACCCTCTCCTAGACCCTCGAATCACTTGGACTCAGAAATTACATGATAGAGATTCGAAAGTTCCATCTACCGATATATTTGTAGAACTTTTCTGTCAGGTCTTGTTTAGATCATTCACGGAATGAGTATTCTAAACCTCTTTACACTCTCCAAGTCTTTTTGACAGAACGTTGAAACAGTTTATTATTTAAATCGACAAAAATTAGTGATATTGAACCCCGAAGGGAACACCGAATTACCATTTCTTAGGTGGACGTTACGTCATTGACGTCCTCTTTATCCAAGGTAGGGACCCAATTCTTCCAGGGGACCTCCTTCTTTACCGTTGTATGAGGTCACAAGAACGGTCCAATTAAGATACCTGTCTCCTCGGACCGTGAGATCTCGGGTATCCCAACTTTTCTAAACCTTTTCTGACTTCGGTTGTCTTGTGTGTTAGTGATTTTGAACTATAAAGATCATCGTTTACCTCCGTGACTAAATTTTATCATATTATATTTTACTCCATACGGTAATAAACCCGAAGGGACCACCGAGTCGACCATTTCTTAGACGGACGTTACGTCCTCCGGACCCAAACTAGGGACCCAACCCTTTTAGGAGACCTCCTCCCGTACCGTTAGGTGAGGTCATAAGAACGGACCTCTTAAGGGTTCCTGTCTCCTCGGATCGTTCGACATCAGTTACCCTAGAGTTTTCAGTCTGTCCTGACTCGTTGATTCCTGTCGTGTCGTGTATGGTAATAAATTTTCTTGTCTTGTCATGACCGACAATCAAAAATGTTAAAAACTTTATAAAAGGATTAGACCTTACGAAATTTTGACTTAAATTTTATTATAAACATTAATTATAAAACATACCAAACTAATGAGAGGAAAAAGTAAATAATTTCAAAATGAAAATAAATTTCTCATGAAATCCGAAGGGACTACCGAGTATATCATTTCTTAGGTGGACGTTACATCCTCTGGGTTCAAACTAGGGACCCAGTCCTTCTAAGGAACCTCTTCCTTTACCGTTGGGTGAGATCATAAGAACGACATCTAATGGTACCTGTCTCCTCAGACCACCCGATGCCAGGTACCCCAGTGTTTCTAAACCTGTACTGACTCACTGAGTGTTTCTTATGAAATATATTTTACTTCAAAATTAAAAATTTTTTCAAAAATTGTTATGTTTGGTTGTTGTAGTGTTGTTACTTGAATCCGAAAAGGGTAGAAAGGAGTCAGAAAATCTTTCTGTTACTAAAAGAGAATTTAATCAGTAGTCCAAACTGTAGAGTAACTACTCATAGAATTTGAGTCAAAAGTATTGGTCGGAACGTACACAATACATAAACGATACCTGTCCTTTTGAAATTATCATCAGTGAGGAGATGTTGTTCTTGATTTGTTAATCTTTGTGATGTACTTTACTTTGTTTTAACACTCATTCTCTAAATCTTCGTTTGGGAAAATTCCTAGTGACGGTCAAGGAATCAATGAAACTCTTTCACTGTGTCAGAATTAATCCTTGAATATAACATCAAATCCCTTATGACTGTGAAATACATTGTGATGACTTTTCTGTTTCGTGGAACGACATACTGAACCACAGAAGTATGGACTGTCACTTTTTGAGAATGTAAAATACGACTTACCCTGACCACAAGAAGTCAATCGTAGACTAAAGAAAGTGACTCGTCACTCACCCAGTTATCGAGGGTAGTTCATGTTGGATAGGACGACGACCATCGTTAAAGACTTTATAGAATAATATTATTACAGTAAGAATTTTAGTGGAACGTTTGTCTTCCCAGAGTTCCGTAAGACTTTTTGAAACTGTTGATTAAACGTTGTATGTAAAATATCTTTACTGTAAAGAACGAAGACTTTACTCTGTAGAGAACCCACTTTCTACTGTCCACTAATTGTCTCATCTCGTTACGATGTGTTCACCATTTCTTAAGAGGTACATCACCCTCGACCCCCGACCCTAGAATTCTAGTAACTGTCTTATGTATTATTGTTAATCACCAACTGACTCCGAGATCCCAATTGTATAAATGAAAACTTTTCAAAAGTATTCGGGTTTTTCTAAACTTAAGAATCTTTTTCTCTTAGATATCACCTGATAACATGGTTTATTCGTTCTCTTTATTGACGAAGCAACTCGGTAATCGTGTACAAACGTAAATTTACAAAGGAGGAAATCTAAAGTTGCTGGATTTTCTAGGGAAAAACCCCCACATGTAAACACTGATGAGAAAGAATATTCGTCATTTCAAACAGTTGTTTATAAAACCACCGTAAATGTTTCACTATTTCTGACAACTTCTATGATCTTATATCTGTACTTATTTTGAAACTCGAACTCTTTAAGTAAAGTGGAGATATAAAACACCTTTCTAAAATCACAGTCCCAAAGGATCCACTCTAAAATCTTTATAAACTCCCGTTCTATACAATGTTTTTCCATAAAATAATATTTTATAATCATACCTACATGAGTATTATTTCCGATAAAAGTGAATTTTTATATTGTTAATAGTCTTATTAACTTTACATATGAAAACTTACTAATACCAGGGTCAAAATTTTCTACCTTATATTTGTCACCGGATAAAACTAAGAGATCATTTATGATGGTAGAATATCAAAAAAAAATTTTTTAAGTCCTAAATTCCGTTTTAATTTTCTCCGAAAACCAATTAGTTGACGTATATTTTCACCCTTAATGACTACTACGAGTAGGAACCAGATGAATTGCTGTTTTTCGTATATTACTTAACTTTCTTTAATAAAATTATACACTTGTACAGTCTGTCCTTACATGAAACGATTCCGGGGAAGACATTTCCGACTAATATTGAGTCAAACTGGTGAGACATGAAAGTCGTAAACTACCACTAGATAAACTTATGCATTCCCCTAGTAAAGAAAGTTGAAAGTACTTGGTTAAGAATACATCGAATGACCGTTACTAACTTGGGTGTAAATCTGACGTTATATTTCTCAAATTTTTACATAGGTAAATAATTATTATAAAAACTGAATCACCTCTTACTATTTTGGAAATCGACGTGGACAAGAGACTCCGAAGGGTCGACCGAGTTCCCTTTTATTAGGTGGACGGTTCTTCCTCCGAGTCCAAGTTAGGAACCCAACACTCGTAAGAGATCTCTTCGTTGGGTGACGTCATTAGAACGGACTCTTTAGGGTACCTGTTCTCTTGGACCACCCGATGTCAGATACCCAATGTTTTATTAGTCTGTGTTGAATCACTGGTTCTGTTTTTGCCGAGAGACGAGTTCCAAAAACGAAATAAAAACAGGAAAAAAAAAAAAAAAAAAAGTAGTCAACTATTAGGAGAAGACACAATATCAGCACTACTATTAAGTTACATCCCAAAAATATGATTAACGGTTATTAATCATCTTAAACAATCTTTAGTCAGTAATTAGTTACTTTTCCTTTATAAACTTAGTGAATCTCCTTCCTTTATAGAAAATCTTTAGTAAGAAGACGGAAGAAGATGATGGGACTTTGGTTGACAATCTTATACACTTACCCACGAAAAATATAGAAATTCAGTACACAAAAACAAACCCTATAAACTCTCCTCTCTGGTTTCCACTTGTCTTCCAATTACGGACACAGTAACGTTCATACGTCTGTCTTACCTCAGACTTAAGGGTTTTGGAGAGTCATACAATGGAATGTACCGTCTTTCCCTGAAACGTTTATATTGATTTAAGTTCCGGAACTCTACCCTTATAGTAGGACCTAATGTACCCACTCGGATTACATTAGTGTTAACAGGAGTATTCTCTTCATCCTTTCCGTTTCAGTCTCTCCCATTACCCTACACATTATTTACTACGTCTCTAACCTCACTATGTCAGTGTTGGTTCAGTACGACCATTGGCCATCGGACGTCTTCAACCTTTTCCGTTCTCTTGTAGGTTTTACTTAGACTGGGTCGGTTGTGGAACTAGGATCCTAAAGACCGGAGGACGGTATTTTCTATTAACAACGACGACAAGCCAGCGATTCAACACAGACTGAGAAACACTGGGGTGTCTGACGTCGTACGGCACGAAGAGGCAGGAAGTGACAAAGGACATCAAAGGAGTTTAAGTACAGGTAACTCAGCCGCTACGATAAATTGGTAGAGTAGGAGACGACGGGAGAAGAGAACGGAAGTCAGAGAGGGTCGTACTCCCAGAAAAGGTTTACTCAGTCATGAAACGTAGTCTACAGGTTTCATAAACTCGAAATTACTTACTTACTCGGGAAGGTTACTTATAAGTTTCGACTAAAGGAAATCCTAACTGATCAAACTATAGAAACGTCAGGTTCCCTGAGAGTTCTCAAAAGGGGTCGTAGTGTTAAGTTTTCGTAGTCAAGAAACTACGAGTCGGAAGAAATACCGGGGTGAGAGTGTTGAGATGTACTGATGACCCTTTTGGTCTCAAAACTAATATGTTTGGAAAAAAAAACCGTTTCACTACAGAAACGAAAAATTATACGACAGATACAAACAGTATCGAAAGAAAGGTTTCTCATTCGTATAAAATTAAAGTACCGACGTCGTCAGTGGTAGACGTGATTAAACTTCGGGTTCTTTTATTTCAGGAGTGAGAAAGGAGAAAAATGGGTAAATAAACGGTACTACATTACCCTGGTCTATACATTTACTGTGGTGGGAATACCGTCTTTCATTTCTTCTAGATTCCTCGGAGAACTACTTTCACTTTCTCCTCTCACTTTTTCAACCGAATTTCGAGTTGTAAGTCTATTGATCATAGTACCGTAAGTCAGGGTAGTGAAGTACCCTTTATCTACCCCTTTGTCACCTTTGTCACCGACTGAAATAAAACCCCCCGAAGTTTTATTGACGTCTACCACTTACGTCGGTACTTTAATTTTCTGCGAATAAAGAACCTTCTTTTCAATACTGGTTGGATCTATCGTATAAATTTTCGTCTCTGTAATGAAACGGTTGTTTCCAGGCAGATCAGTTCCGATACCAAAAAGGTCACCAGTACATACCTACAGTATCAACCTGATATTCCTTTCGACTTACGTCTTCTTAACTACGAAAACTTGACACCACAACGTCTTCTGAGAACTCTCAAGGAACCTGACGTTACTCTAGGTTGATCAGGTAGGATTTCTTTCGTTAGGACCCACAAGTAACCTTCCTGATTACAACTTCGACTTTGCGGTTATAAAACCGGTGGACTACGTTTCTCGACTGAATAAACTTTTCTGGGACTACAACCCTTTCTAACTTCCGTCCTCCTCTTCCCCTGTTGTCTCCTACTCTACCAATCTACCGTAGTAGCTGAGTTACCTGTACTCAATCCCATTTGAGGCCCTCAACCACTACCTGTACCTCCGGACCGTACGACACCAAGTACCCCAGTGTTTCTCAGTCTGTACTGACTCTCTAATTTGACTTGACTTGACTTACCCTGGTCTACAGTACCAGAATCGAAAAACAAAAATACAACTCAAAATTCGTCAAAATAGTGAGTAGAAAGTGGAAGTAGTTTTGTGAGTAATCCAGGAGAAGTGAAAGACGATGATCTTACCATAGTAGACGTATATATACTTTAACAACTATAAAAGACCGTTAGAACTACGGTCGAACACTAAATAGGTCGGACCGTAAAGAATACTACACAAGACGTATTTTCAATTTTTTGTCCTACTGTTAGGACATGTCTTCATGTGTTAGAATACCATGAAGAAAGGGTTAGAACGTGACCACCCAACAAAGTACAGACAAAGATTGACAACGTATGTCCAAAGAATCCTTTATTCATTCCACCAGACCATAAAGGTAGAGAAATTCCTAAAAAAAGTGTCAAACAACACTAAGTGCATCAGTTTCCGAAAACGTATCAGTTACTTCATTTTCTATTATATATACAGAATAAACTTCGATGACGTAAAACCCGTGAAACTTTATCGTCAATATCCTTTATTATGAGTTTTATGTGAGACTAGTCTAAAGAAAATATGGAATTGGACGTTTTAGTAAATTATACTGTTATCAAATTTGTTTTTACCTCGATATCGATAAAGGGTCTTTTCATAAATAATGTATACTAATAGTGTGTGACCAGTATTGTGAAAGAAGGTTGTTGTGTTCTCTTCTGAGATGTGTACCTGTAGTGGTCTACCAGTTGTGGCTTTATTCTGACTAATATAAGAAACGTCGGTTTCTACCTCTTCGAGATATGTCAGTCGTTTTTGTTCTGGCCCTCGACTGACGTCGAGTCTAGTATTTGGGGAGTAACGGTTTGAGTCTGATTTAACTTCTTTCACCCCTTTTGGTGATCTGGTAAGTACATACTGAATTTAGTTTAGGGAATACTAATATGTCACCTTCACTCTTTATCTAAATTCCCCGATCTAGACTATCTGTCTCACGGCCTACTTGTTACCTGTCTTCAAACACTGTAAGTATGTCCTCTGTCCCTAGTTCTGGTAGGGGTACCTTTTCTTTATGTTTTTTCTTTTTACCGATAGACTCCTCCGGAATGTTTATCGACTCTTTTACTCTCTTCGTTTTTCGTTTCCTCTTTTCTTTTCTATATTCGTAGACTTACGTGTCAAGGTTTCTTATCGTTCCTCTCTATTCTTTCGGAAGGAGTTGTTAGTCACGTTTCTTTATCTCCTTTTTTTTTATCTTACCCTTTCTGATCTCTAGAGAAGTTCTTTTAATCTCTATGGTTCCCTTATAAAGTACGTTTCTACCCGAGATATTTCCTGTCTTTACCATACCTGAATTGTCTTCGTCTTCTATAATTCTTCTCCACCGTTCTTATGTGTCTTCTTGACATGTTTTTTCTAGAAGTGCTAGGTCTATTAGTGATACCACACTAGTGAGTAGATCTCGGTCTAGGACCTTACACTTCAGTTCACCCGGAACCTTTCGTAGTGATACTTGTTTCGATCACCTCCACTACCTTAAGGTCAATTCGATAAAGTTTAAGACTTTCTACTACGACACTTTCACGACGTAAGTTATCCGGTCGTTTAAACCTTTTGAGTTGTCACCGGTGTCTTGACCTTTTCCAGTCAAAAATAAGGTCAGGGTTTCTTACCGTTACGGTTTCTTACGAGCTTGATGGCGTGTTAACGTGAGCAGAGCGTACGATCATTTTACTACGAGTTTTAAGAGGTTGGATCCGAAGTCGTCATACACTTGGCACTTGAAGGTCCACAAGTTCGACCAAAATCTTTTGCGTCTCCTTGGTCTCTAGTTTAAAGGTTGTAGACGACCTAGTAGTTTTTTCGTTCTCTCAAGGTCTTTTTGTAGATTAAGACGAAATGACTGATCCGGTTTCAGAAACTGTCACACCTAGTTTTATTTGACACCTTTTAAGACTTTCTCTATCCTTATGATCTGGTGGACTGGACGGAGAACTCTTTAGACATACGTCCAGTCCTTCTTTGTACCTTGTATCTTGTACCTTGTTGTCTGACCAAGGTTTATCCTTTTCCTCATGTAGTTCCGACATATAACAGTGGGACGAACAAATTGAATATACGTATCATGTAGTACTCTTTGTGACCCGATCTTCTTTGTGTTCGACCTTCGGTCTAACGGTCCTATTTATAGTTATTGGAGTCTATACGTCTGCTGTGGTGAGAAAACCGTCTTTCACTTCTTCTCGATTTTACGGATAACTACTTTCACTTTCTCCACTCACTTTTTCAACCGAATATCGGGTTGTAAGTCTTTTGATCATAGTACCGTAGACCAGGTAGTGAAGTACCCTTTATCTACCCCTTTGTCACCTTCGTCACAGTCTGAAATAAAACACCCCGAGGTTTTAGTGACGTTCCACCACTAACGTCGGTACTTTAATTTTTTATGAATGAGGAACCTTCCTTTCGATACTGATTGGATCTATCGTAAGATTTTTTGTCTCTGTAATGAAACGGTTGTTTCCCGGTCGATAAGTTCCGAGACCAAAAAGGTTATCAGTACATACCTACTCTCTAAACCTGACACTTCTTTCGACTCACGGTTTCTTAACTACGAAAACTTGACACCACAACTTCTGAGAACTCTCAGGGAACCGGACGTTCCTTTAGGTTTGTCAGGTAAGATTTCCTATAGTCAGGACCCACAAGTAACCTCCCTGACTACGATTTCGACTTTGAGGTTATGAAACCGGTGGAGTACACTTCTCAACTGAGTAATCTTTTTCAAGACTACGACCCTGCCTAATCCCCGTCTTCTTCCCCTACTGTCTCCTACTCTACCAGTCTACCGTAGTGACTGACCTACCTGTACTCAAACTCACTTGAGGCCCTCTACCACTACCCGTCCCTCCGGACCACACGACGTTAAGTACCTCAATGTTTCTCAGTCTGTGCTGACTCGTTTACTTGACTTTACTTGACTACGACTTCGACTTTGAGGTTATGAAACCGGTGGAGTACACTTTTCAACTGTGTAACCTTTTCTGGGACTGCGAACCTCCCTATCTCCCGTCCTCCTCTTCCCCTGCTGTCTCCTACTCTACCGACCTACCGTAGTGACTGAGCTACCTGTACTCAAAATCACTTGAGGCCCTCAACCACTACCTTCCCTCCGGACCGTACGACACTAAGTACCTCATCGTTTCTAAACCTGTACTGACTCACTCACTTGATTGATTGATTGATAAGTGATTTCCTGTAACAAAAATCTACTTGTCACTTGACCGGGATACAACGTTACACCCGTACTCTAACAATGAAATGTGTGTGGTGAGTGTTCTTACACCAGAGTACCTCTCAATAAGTAGGTAGGTTTGGATAGACAGTAAGAACCACTTTTTAACAGCACTATCAAATCCTACGTTTGTGAAAAATACTAGTAAAGAAAGAGGGTAAAAGGGGAACTTTTTAGGTCTATTATAATATCTTTTATTTTATCGACGGTTTGACGTTCTTATCGATTCGAGTTTCAATATCAGTTAATTTTACACTGAGTAGTGTCTCGAGCTAATCTCTTTCTTTAAACTTTCGTCATTGAATTTAAAAAAGAGGTGAATCGTCATAATTATAAGATCTCAACCTACAATTGTACGGTTTTACCAGATTTTCTAATTACTCGTTGAAGTTTCTTGACAATTACTGTTTTAATTCAGAGAGTAATACCAAAGAGAGAAAGGAAGAAACATAAAAAGGGATAGCGTGAACACTCTACGAGTCCACTCTTATGTGCACAGGTCTACAAAAGTCAACACTCACGAAAAAAAAAAAAAACCTTTTTGGTCTAGTACTACTGTATATCTCCATCATTTTAAATTACAGACGTTGTCCATGAGGTAATTAACAAAAAGAAAAAGGTGAAAGGAAAACTTATTACGTTACGAACTTTTTTTATCTGGTAAAAACAAGAGACCTTTTAAGTTTTTTAATGAAATTTTAATGACTCATCAAATAAGTTTATTAGACTTTAAGACTTCCAATTTGAGTGATTTTGAAGGTTTTAAGATTAATACTTTCAGTCGTAAATAAACTTTTATAAAGTTGTACTTACAAGTTTAGACTTCTAATCTAATTGTAATTATATCATAGTCAATAGAAAACTTATGGTACGTTACACGATCTCTACCTTTTCTCTTCACTCGTCGTAATTTCTTTAGGTTTACGTCACCCCTTTCGGATGTCTTCTACTGTTACCACTTAAGTCTGTCCTGTTGAATATAATCTACTTATCAGGATAATAATACCCCAGATTTCTTTAACCGTTACTATGACTTCCCCTATCTCTACGATTGTATTGTATTAAGGAAAACAAAAATGAGAAGTGTTTAGGACAAAGATATTAATCACCTTTTGTGGTTACAATGACAAAAGTTAGATAATATTGGAAAGTGTTAAGTAATGTATCTATGGATACAAAATTTCTTGTCATAAAGAGGAACATATTAAGAAAGAGGATCACTGAATTAACAAAAGTACAAACTTTGGTGTTCTCCAACGATTTCAGTGATGAAATAAAACTCATTTCCGTTTTCTAATTTAATTTCCTCGACGATCTAAAAGGAGTGTTTGATCACACACTCCTCCCTTGATTTTGATGTGGGAGTAAACAGAGAGAAACGGGTCTACGGAAAGGACAAAAGAAGGGAGAAACAGAGACAGAAGAGAATCCGATGTTCATTTTTAACAACTTTTTAAATTGTGAGAAGGTTTAGACTAACCGTTATACTCGGTACTCGACCCCACTGTTATCTAAAAATTGGAAAGTAGAGTCGTCTGTTTCCATGACTCTTTCGACCTTAACATTTTCTTTCTTTTAAGATCTATTTTTATAATGAAACATTAGAAGATACTTAAAACAGCCAAAAGGAGAACGAAAGGTAAAGAGTGTTTGGATATAGAGTACAAAACAAGGTTCTGTAAGAAGTTATTGGTTTCGTAATGAGTTCATTCTCTCTTGATGGTCACCTAAACCAAAAATGAATCTAAACGATGTATCTAAAAGATGAATTAACGACACATTAGTACCCTTTTAGTGACAAAATTCATTAACCCTCACTTTTTGAGTCTAAATACTATCATTATTTCACAAATGATCCTAAGTCAACGAACTTATTGTGGTTTTAGAACCTAGGTCAACAAGTTTATTAAGTGGGTTTGAACAAAGATTTCAGTAGAATGATACTAAACTTTTATTGAGTTTCGTGTACTCCAAAGTTACATCAATTCATACGACATTTTATATCTTAAGAATTTTAAGAATTTTGATCCTTCTTTTCGAGTACCATAATCAGAATTTTGTAATTTTTTTTTCATGTAATCGGACTATTAATGTAGTTTTATAAAAATCCAACATAAAGGAAAGAGGACAGTTCTCTGTCTTCTCAAGATTAAAAAATAACATTCAGGTTGACAGAACTTCTACGAAGAGAGGGTAAGCTTTAGCGGGTCTTAATGAAGAGACTTCCGGACCGAAACCGACAGAGATTAGAGGGGAAGTTAAAGAAAAGAACTTATAAATAATAAGAAAAGCCATTCATCAAACGGAAATTTATATTTAGAGAGGTCGAAAGAATGGTTGTAAAATGGACGTACTATTTTGTGTTCTGGATCGTCCGATCGCGGTATAGAATCTTCCATCATCTTAACTTCTCTTTCCAGGTCTTTTATAATTATAGTTATTTAATAAGAATTACCTGTCCCCATTATCTACAGTATTATTGTATACGAGAATAGGGAAATAAAAAGGAAGAAAGGAATAAAAGAAGTAGATATGTAATAGAAGGACGGAAAAATATGAAGGAAGTGGTTAAGGAACCGGTGGACTACGTTTCTCGACTAAGAAACCTTTTCTGGAACTAAAATCCTTACTAACTCCCGTTCTCTTCCCTCACTGTCTCCTACTCTACCAACCTACCGTAGTAGCTGAGCTTCCTGTTCTCAAACTCATTTGAGGACCTCGATCACTTCATGTTCCTCCGGACCACACGACGTCAAGTACCCCAGCGTTTTTCAGCCTGTACTGACTCACTGACTTATTGTTGTATGGAGGAAGTATTTGATATGAACTAATTTAGTTAGTGTTAAAATCACAGATATACAATTATAGGAATATATAGTAAATGAATGGATAGATGAAACATATTCATTAAAAAAAAAATAATAAATTACGGTACAGAGGAAGACTAACAAGTAATATGTAGGAAACACAAGAAAGAGAAATGGACCTGTCGTTTAATAAACTTCTACCAGGTATGGAAAAAAAAAAAAAAATAGGGGATTCAAACAGATTACGTCACATTCAGTACGGTATCACCGATGACTCCGAAATAAACCAAGTATTTTTCATCCCATCTCACAAATGGTTCCCTAACCTTTAAACGTCTGAAACGGATCTGGACCGATTAATATAAGAATATTTATAGTCGGAATTTGATGTTGAAAGAGAACTGATTAATTCATTTTGGTGACGACAGAGATAAGAGATTACTCGAATTAAATGTATACACACAGGAATTGTGTACTTTCTCACACCTGACCTCCTCACCTGTACCTTCCACCAGTCCTTCTCAAGTACTTAAACCACTACTGTTTTCGACACTGTTTATGGTCATGACTATTTACTACAGTTTTCCTCCTTCCTACATACTGTCCTTCACTGAAACACTGGATATTCACCCAAAACTTACTAGAGGTAAGAGAGAAAAGTATAAAAATCTCTGTACATTAATTTGTACTCTTTGATATAACCCTATTTAGATAACCCCCTAATTTTCAACGTTAACTAGGGTGGTCATGTTGACTGTCCTAACAGATTGTACTAGGAAGAAGTAGGAGATGTAAAATTGGGTTTCCCTTCCTGACTCATTTAAAGAGTCACAAAGAATCCACTACTTGTGTCTAAGGAAGACACAAAATTTCTTAGTTCCTTCTTTTATAAGTTTATTACACTTCCTTTAATATTTATAACACTCAAGTTTAAATACCGAGTAAATCTACAAAACACTGAGATTTTTTCGCTACACGTCAATTAAGGAAAAGAAAGAACTATACAATTCATATTACATTGTACGGAGACTTGAAACGGAAATCATCTTAACAGATAGCATGATAAAAGCATACCACGAATAGTTTAGTCCTATGTTTATCTCAAGAATGGGTTTATTAAATCAACTAATTTATATGTAGTCAAGAAAGTATATGTACAATACCAACTATTACTAAAATCTCAATAGGTCTCAATACATCAACCGAATTTGTGTTGACTTACTATACCGATTTCTTTTGCAGAGATTAAAATCTATTAATTATATTACGTGTTTCTTTGAAACATCTCCTACGGACACTTCTTATGACACTTGAAGTATTCATATTTTCATAAAAAATTTTCTTCAACGACATAACGAAAGAATTAAATTGAGAAATTCCATTACGAAAGTAACTTTCGTAACTCAGATAAAGACACACATTCCATGTTTGTGTAATTATAGTTTCTACTATGGATATATTTTGAAGAGAAAATACTTTAGAACCTAACTTCAAACCTTTTAGAAAAATAGTCAGGTCTACTTATATATATATATATCATATATATATCATATATATATCATGGTTGTCCACGTTTTCGTTTATTTGTATATATTTTTAGTCGATTTTGATCTGGAACTTTTCGATCCCCCTGAAGTTATAGTCAATGGATAATCTCTACGTATTATGGTCTCCCTCTTCTCCAGTGTCTACTTGTCTGTTCCGTAGTGTTTCGTCATGTCGGACAAGATTTAGACTCGTCATTATCAACAATAAAGATAAATCTTTTTACGGAAGAGAGTGGTAATATAAGGATTTGATGTATGAGGACCGTTAGAATAAATCTTGGTGATCTAAGATACGAAACAAGACTTGAACCTAAAAAAAATTTCTATGGTAACAGTGGATCTTAACTTGTATTAGGTGGGAAAGTAGAACATGTGAAGATTTTTTGATGACGATATTTCCGGTACTAAACTATAGATTCCCAGTTCAAAGATCCCTCCTCTGTTATCCTTCCTTCAAAGTTACCCTTTACCAGTGTCTAATATCCTAATAACTATATAAAACACTTTATATATCTTATATCAATATAATGACCTATACTTTAACGTATGGAAATTATATTTTGAGGGTTAAACTTCAAAATTAATCTTTTACCCAAATATGAAAAAAAAATTAAAAATAAAAATGAAATAAAATGAAATGTTATGACATAACCAAAACGGTATGTAACTGTACTTAGGTGGTGCTCACACGTACTCAAGGGTTTGTACTTGGGGGGAGGGTGGAGGGTAGGGTATAGTAGAGACACCTAGTAGGGGTAAGTGGTCGGGGTTCGTAGGACATAGGACGTAGCTTGTATCAGACCACTAAGCGAAGAATGTACTATCATATTTACAAAGTTACGGTAAGAGGGTTTAGTAGGGTGGGAGAGGGAGAGGGAGTCTCAGGTTTTCAGGTGAGATGTGTAGACACAGAGAAAACGACAGAGTGTATGTCCCAGTAGTAATGGTAGGAAGATTTAAGGTATATATACACAATCATATGAGATAACCACAAAAAGAAAGACCGAATGAAGCGAGACATATTAGTCGAGGTCAAAGTAGGTAGAGTAATCTTGACTAAGTTTACATAAGAAAAAGTACCGACTCATTATGAGGTAACACATATACATGGTGTCGAAAGAATAGGTAAGTAGACGACTACCTGTAGACCCGACAAAGGTACAGGACCGATAATATTTGTCACGACGCTATTAAGGTAAGTCAAATCAGTGAGTCAACACAGACTGAGAAACACTAGGGTACCTGACGTCGTGAGGTCCGAAGGGACAGGTAGTGGTTGAGGACCTCTATAGAGTTTAAGTACAGATAGTTCAGTCACTACGGTAGGCTAGTAGAGTAGGACAGTAGGTGAAGAGGAGGACGGAAGTCAGAAAGGGTTATAGTTCCAGAAAAGGTTACTGAGTTAAGAAGTGTTCCATAACCGGTTCCATAACCTCGAAGTCGAAGTGATAGTCAGGTTGACTAAAGGAAATCCTACCTAACCAACCTAGAGGAACGTCAGGTTCCCTGAGAGTTCTCAGAAGGGGTTGTGGTGTCAAGTTTTCGTCGTTAAGAAGCCATGAGTCGAAAGAAATACCAGGTTGAGAATGTAGGTATATATTGACTATCTTTTTGGTATCGAAACTGATCTACCTGGTAACAATTACTTCATTAGAGACGAAAAATTATACGACAGATCCGACCAGTATCGAAAAGAAGGTTTTTCGTTCGCAGAAAATTAAAGTACCGACGTCAGTGGTAGACGTCACCAAAACCTCGGGTTCTTATGTTTCAGATAGTGACAAACGTAACAAAGGGGTAGATAAACGGTACTTCACTACTCTGCCCTACGGTACTAGAATTAAAAAACTCACAACTCAACCTTCGGAACTGTAACTCAAAAGTCAACTCAAGAAAACGAGAGAAGAAAATGAAAGAAGTTCTCCGAGTAATCAAAGAGAAATTAAACACGGTATTCCCACCACAGCAGACGTATAGACTCAAATAAGTATAAAGAGGACCGTTAGAACTAAGGTCAAACACGAAGTATGTCGGACCGTAACGTGTACTAAATGAGAGATATATAAATTTATTCCTTTCACCGTTATATGTCGGAACTATATGAGGAAAGGGTTAAACCTTGTTCTGGTAACAAATTACAGGTCAAGATTGACAACGAAGAACTGGACGTATGTCTAAAGAGTCCTCCGTCCATTCCACTAGGTGTGTCAGTTTCCGAAATCACATCAGTCACTTCGTTATCATTTACAAAAAGACTTTAAGAGAACAAAAAAGATATTAGGTTACCTACAACCTTTAAACTAGAGACCAAGGAGACCGAAAACATTTAGGTAGAACTTGTATCTTTTCAAGTTTCCAGTACATAACAACTTCGGAACGAATTTCTCAAAACTCGTAACGAAACGATCACAGACTCTACTCACGTTAACACACCATCTAATTTCTAAGAAACAGTAACGGAAAGAAACCCTAACTTTACTTTTGACTAGAAAAGGTCAGGACACCGGTGACGGTGACGACTCAAAAAGTTTAAACTACCGTGTTACTCACGTTGTGAAAGTGTCGTAGTAGAAAATCCTAAACTTTATCGAGTTGACCTTAAAGTAGTGGAGGTGATCAAAACAAACATCACTATGAAGGATTCCGGGTGAACTGAAGCGTAGGGTTCTATAGAGCGAAATCCACTCACTAGTGTGGTAACACCAATAGACCCATTAATCAGAAAAAACATACCAAGAAGACACATAAGAACGGTGGAGAAGAATTATAGAAGACGAAGATAATCCAGATATTACAAAGACAGGAAATAATACGGGTAGAAACCCATTCCCAAGGGAACCATAGAGATTAAAAGAACTCCTCTAGAGATCAGAAAGGGTAAGATAACAAGAAGATAAAGAAACGAAACTAGTGACTCCTGTCGAAAGAATACAAAGGAACAATATGAAACCTTGAGACGTAAGTAGATCATTATGTTTAATCTTTCTCCACTATATTTTCTTTGAGAACTCCCCTCTTAAGGTAACTGTCTCCTCGGACCGTACGATTTCAGATGACGTAACGTTTTTCAGTCTGTACTGACTTCACTAAATCGTGTGTTTTCTTTAACCATAATAAAAAACGGAACGAGATACACAGGTGAACCATACATAAAATATGTGTACCGGAGTAAACCAGAAGTGTTACTTCGTTACTAAAATTTTATTTACGTAAATTAAGGTATTTGTGTTTTCAGACATTTCGTTAATAGGAAGTTATTATTTTTGTAAATTTTTGATTTCCATAACTTTAGAGATAATATTTATTTACGAGTATTCCTTTGTCCCTAACCTTAACAAAAAAATTACACTTTTATAAGATATATTTAATTTTCTCCCTTTTTTCGTTACGATCGACTCCCTTGTTATACTTATTTTGAACCCTCCACCCTTAATTCACAACCCACTTATAGCTAAACTATTTCGTACTTAAGAGTCACCCTTTCTATAATAGGGGTTCGTCTGTTTTGACAAAACCCATCCTACTCCTCTACCATCCTTTTTTTAGATTCTATAATATTACCAAACACCAGGTGGTTTCGAGTCGATATAAGATGTTCTAGAAGAAACAATCATAAATTAAAGAAAGTAATTCATCTTTGATTTAATTTCAATTTATTTATATAAAAAAAGAACCTCCATACTATTACTTTTCATCCGACTATTTGTAACCGATTTTTAGATTTTTTAAACTTTTTTAAGTATAATAAAAAATTAAATTAACCATCGTTTTTGTCTATACTCATATACATTACTTTGTGACGTCACATGTAATATAATGATAATAAACTCACAGATACTGACGTTTCAGTTTCAGGTAACTAAAATAAAACAAGATCTTCGATTAGGTAAATGTAGGGTTCATTTCGGAACAACTCATTTTCTTGAAGAATATTATCGTGATGGTTTATTAACAGAATAGGTATGAATGGGTAAATAGTCTTAGAACAGGTAAATAGCCTTAGTGACTATTTACTAAATCAAAGATTTCCTGTAAGAACTTTACTTGACTTGTGACTTGACTTGTGTCTTGAGGGTTGTTATCAGATCGGTAGTATTTCATTTTTCTTTAACTCTAGGATAAGTAAGAATTGAAAGATAAACCTATCCTCGGATTATAGTAACCGATATAGTTTTCACTGTAGGTGACAATTGATTTTAGAGTTAGAGTTTTTAATGATAATTTGGATGATATATACACGACACCTTGATGTAAAAGTCGTCGGTTCTATCTTGCAAATTATTTATTTTCTTATTAATTTTTTATAAATTCTCAAGGAACCTTCGTGTTTGTATCCATACTGATATAAATTACTCTGTAACGTTACATGTAATTTTTTACTATTATATTGAAATAGAATTGACTTAAATCAGGTTATACCAAACTTAAATCAGGTTGTACCAAATCAGGTCAGACCAAACTTAAAAAATTATACTCCAAAGATGGATGTATGGAAGAAATTTTGTAATACGATGAACTAGTAAACTATTGTAAAGGTAAGGACACTTGTAGACTCACTCAAAAGTTTTACTACATTCTTTAGATCGTAACGTATGGAATGAGACTCAAATGTAGGGAAGTAATCAATAGTCAGAAACAATCTTTGTAAATCATTTAATCTTTACGTGACTTAGTATAATAACAGACAGAGTGAAAATTGGATTTAGAGTCTCTAAATTATCCTATGAATTTTTTGTATAACATTAACGATTTTGTTTTTAGTATAAACTTCATCGGACGACTAGATGAACAGGTCGTTATAGTTTTTCTTTCTTTTTCTTCTCTTATTTTCTTTTTCATTCCCTTCCTTTTTACAATCTACCATGTCATTCTCCTGAGACTCAAGTGGGGTAGAGTACTCATATGGTTTTTATTTCTAATAGTTAACAAAATACGTGTACGCAATCTAGAACGATAATGTTACGTCTTTGATGATTCCAAACAATGAAAGTGACAAAGGGGGTTTGTACTTAATAGACACCGACACAATACAAATGTTTTCTATACGAGTTTTATTTAACACTACGTTTTTGTTTTCCTTTCTAAAAAAAGTAGTGTTTTTGTGCTCTTTTCTATTTTCACAACGTCTTACGTACTTACCGTTACGATTGTATTTTAATTTCTATTAACTCTCATTCTTTTCAACAAATAAAAATCTTGATTTTCCAAATAAATTGACTATATATAATCTCGTATAAATGAGGATGGTCTTTTAGATGGACATTTCTTAGAAACATATTATCGTTTCAAAGTTTTATGTGTTTGTTTAGAAAGAGATGGAGAAACTGGTTTACAAAAAGTTATTTAATCAAGAGAAAAATTGACAGAGGGTGTAAGTGAATTAAAGGTTGTAACGTAGGAATCTAATTAGATGGGTTGAGGGTCAGGATAAATAGACAAAATGACCCGATCTTGGGTCACATGAGACCCAGGATGACTCTGTTGTTTGGGGAGGTGGGGAGTAGATAAAGACGACTATCTCGGGAACAGTTTGATACTAAAGTACGTACAAGTCGACTAACTAAGGGAAAGAGACAGGGTCCAGACGTCACGACATATATACCCCTAATGTAATAGGTCTTATGTGTGTGAGTAACGAGGAGAGGACCATTAAAGACCAGTCTACAAAAGACAGATTTTATTACATCACTATCCTCCTACATGTGTACAAGTCTCGGAGTGTCATTGATGGAGTTCCTCCACCTCTCGGTGTCACCGGACAGGAAAGTGACCAGATACACAGAAAAGGGGTTTTAGTACTTTTTGTAAAACCTTCACCATATTTTAACTACAAAGAATAAGACTTAAGACCAATCTAAAAGTATATAGGTCAAGTTTATCAGTTAAAACAGGTCTTAAGTGTCTCTATATTCTAATTAAGTCCCGAAGGGACACCGAGTCTGTCATTTAACAGACAGACGTTATGTCCTCTGGGCCCAAGCTAGGGACCCAACCCTTCAAGGGGACCTCTTCCTTTACCGTCGGGTGAGGTTATAAGAACGGACTTCTTAAGGTACCCGATGTCAGGTGTCCAAACGTGTCTCAGTCTTTACTGACTTTGTTGAATCGTGAGTGTGTTCTAAATTTAATTACAATAAATTATTCAATGTAATATGTAATTACAGGATTTCCGAGACTCCTAAAGATTGTATTTTGTTTGTCTGTTCGTTTTTATTTTGTAAATTGAAGTAAATTGATTCTTAAAGGTCGATATAAACGGATTCAAGGAAACTTAATTATTATACGTAGTTGAAATCGTAGGATTAAAATCTTAAGCACCTCTAGTAAAACTCGTTAAGACTAAATGTTATTAAACAATTTTACATCGAACCCGATAAATTATGTAGATACAGTAATAAACTAGGTATCAAAATAATGATCTTTTACAGTTATACACCTGGTAATTCTCGAGTAAAGTATTAAAAAGGATGTGTGTTCTTAAAAATTGTTAAAGACTGTCTACCGATACATAGATCAATCCTTACAAAAGGACTTCAGATAAGGTATTAGAAGAAGTTGGTGGACAAGTTTATAGGTCGACAGGGAGGATTAGTTCTTCATAACTAAATCTAAATGGTTTCTTCTTTTAATTTACAAATTTTCATTTTTTTTTTTAGTACTAAGGAACTGTACAGGAAAAATCGTTGAATGAGTTCCTTTTACTCCATCTGTCAATAAAAGATCCTCTGAATCTTAGAGATTAAGACAAAAGTTTCGAGTTCAAGACTAAGATCTTCATAATTATAACTCTGTTTTTACAAGTAGAGATAGAAGTAATCCAGAAAGGAGTTACTTTTCAAAACTATATTAAGTGTCTCACTATAAACTTAATTTCAAGGTGACTCTTGACGAACCATGTGAAGGAACCTATTCCTCATTACAATGGCACACGACGTACGACGTAACGAAATCAGACGAAGAGACGAGTACCCTAAGAGGTCCGTTCTTATGACCTTACCAAACGGTACGGAAGGAGATCCCCTAGAAGGGTTGAGTCCCTGACTTAGTCGCAGAGAATACAAAGGACGTAACCGTCGACACAAGAAATGGTGATCCCGGTGGACCCTTCGGGTATTCACCTTACATTAGTATCCTTTCCACGAAGTTGGTAAAAGACCTTATTCTTGTCGAGACTGGATTCTGAGCCCTTCAGACTCACCACCCTTTGGAATCTCCCACTTCTTCTTTACGACTCTAAAAGGTCGTGAAGAAAGTAAGCACAACTACCGTAGTTACAAAACATCAAGGAACTCTTTAAAATAAATAGGTGTAAATCTTGTCTCCTTACCATGACATTTTATTATGAGAAGAGGAAATGAGTTTTGAGAGTTGGATTTTACAGTAGTCTGTGGTAAAGATTATATAAACGAACCTGTAAATACGTAAAAGTAAACTTTTATGTAAAGAGAGTCACATCCATAGAGAAAATCCGGAAATTAATCTCGAAATATTTCGTAATGTATACGTACCTAAATCGTATATGATCAAATTAACAAAACTAAGATTTAAATAGAATCAGTGAATTTTTAAGAAATCAGAAACTTCTATCTCTAATTCTGACGAGAAGTTAAATTGTTTGTAAACATATTCGAATTATATTCGAAGTACATAAAATTGGAAATAATAAGAGGATTATCCTTGACTTACATAATAAAAGAAGAGTCTGGAAAAGAAAAACAGTCTTAAAAATAGAACAGGAAGATCGTCAACATAGTAGAGAGGATTTAAGACCACGTTTTAAACATAGACGGCTTTTCTAAAAGGTCTCGTTAAAATGATCGAGGTCAGTAGAATACCGTAAAAGAGTATTGTGGATACATGAAACGATCAGACGTAAACAATAAGAGGAATTATACATCAAACGTACGTACGAGTCAGAAAAGTCAGTACAGACTGAGAAACACTGGGATACCTGATATTGGACAGTCCGAGGAGACAAGTACCCTAAGAGGTCCGTTCTTATGACCTCACCCAACGGTACGGAAGGAAGTCCCCTAGAAGGGTTCGGTCCCTAACTTGGACCTAGGGAATACAAAGGACGTATCCGTCCACCCAAGAAATGATGATCGCGATGGACCCTTCACTTTATATACTAAATGTATCAATATTAAAGATTGAAATGGAATCGTCCTTCTTCTTTTAATAGTCACAGTGTCGATATACATGTTCTGTAATCACACATCTCTGATTTCAGATGTACACAATGGTTATTTGTGATATGAAAATAGAGGAACTCTTATAGAATCGTAAAAAAGTGAACACTAATATTAGACTATCAAATTTAGAATCTTAATCCAAACCAAGTTTCACCTTTCTGTTTACTTAAGACTCTTCGTGGAGTGTAGGTATTTGATAATAAGTACCTTCTACTATATAAGGGTTGACTTTTATCTACAGGATCTAAAATTCGTAAATGTTTTTAAGTAACTCTTAATAGTATTCGAAGGTATTAAATCGGAGAACACAGAGATCGAGGGAAAAGTAGAGAAAATTAGTTTATCCTTATCTATTAGATATAATAGTTCTTAAAGTTCCAAATTTCCTTTGGATCCATTGTTGGAAGACTCAAAAATTAAAAATAAAAATTTAATTAACTAAGATTTAGTTTACTAATTAGTTCTTATTTCTACCTTTAAATCAATTGTAAGGCGTGGGAGGGGGGGGTGGGGGGAGGTGGCGGTCTGACTTCTGGTTGTGACCCGGTTTCTTGATTTATCCGGGGAACAATGAATGAGTCGACTTAACTAAAATGAGCGGGTTAACGTCCTTTTTCGTCGACCTCTTGACATCTCCGTCTCGTCACGATTCCTCGTATGCGACACCTCCACAGAAAGACAATTGTCACTTTATGTAGAGTCTCTACCTCGGTGTGTTGGTCATTGAAGACTGTGCAATTAGAGTGAACTACCTCAGTGGTCTAGAGAACAATAAAGAACGTAATTGCTTTCAAACCAAACAACTTCGACGACCTCTCTCTCTGGTCCTCAAATGTAAAAAATAACAGAGATCACTCTTCGGATGAGTTCTTTTTTTTACTCTTTCACTCTTGTTACAGAGAAGATTGTTTCACGATGCCTTCTGGGTTTCCTATAACTTCCTATGACATGGGTATGACAAAAACCTCTTCACCGGTTGTACCCTGTCCTAAAAGGTACAAACTACTATTTGTCGTTCCCTCTTTTTTCGATGTATGTACCGTGGTATGTTTGGACTTGTTTTACGTTCATCTTGTATCGTGTGTTTTATCACAAGTTTTGTAACTAAGATCTTTCGTCAACTTTTATGATAAAGATTTATTCAACGAGAACGTTTCTTTACTTTCTTTTGTATCTGATTAACTTTGTCCTTAACTATTTCGTTATCTTTCTGTACTTTTTACTAAAGTGTCCCAATACTTTTCTTTATCCCTTTATTACTATGATTGTTGAATTTTTGTAAATGCACATTTTTCTACGTCTTACCTATACGTTTTTTTATTTGTTTGTCGTTTCAGTCACTTGATTTTATATCGGAGTTCTTGTTAGTATTCCTTCTCGTGTTTGATGTTCTCTACTTTTAGTTGTCTCTTTTCACTTATCTGTACCGGTCTCCACCTCCCTTCTACTATTTTAGACATACAAACGTTTTCTTTAAGTCTGTTTAATTTACCTGTGTTTAAGTGTTTATTTTCTTATAAAAAATACATTCCTTTCTTTACATCAATCAGATTTCCTTTAGTGAAACATATACTATTTCTAGTTAACGTTCCGTGAAGAACCATTTTAAAAACTTGAAGTTCCGTTTTTATAGTTAAAGACACTTACAAGTCCGACACGTCGTCCACTTGTCTTTCCTTTTTAAATTTTTGTGTTTGCGTTCGAATAACGTCGATTTTCCCTCGGATTTTATATCTGTCAAAACTTCCTTCTCCCATACGACTCTTGACACACTTACCAGTTAAATGTGTGTTTTAATTGTCGTTCTACAAGGATGTGCAAGTTCTCAGGTTCTAAAAAGTAGTTATCAAAATGCCCACTGTAAATATAACAACATGTATACCTACCTGAACACTATCGTGTCTGAGTGTCTAACCACTCAGACGGACACGAAGTTTATTTTCTTTATTTTCGTCATCCTTTTCTAGGTCAATTTGTTTTTGTTTAGTTTCATGTCATAGATTATTTACTTTTTCAGGTTATAAATTATCAAACAGATCTTTTATTTTCGTCATCCTATAATTTATAATAATATGTTTTTAGCACAGTACAAAGATATTGTTTTTTTCACTTTATTAACTTGTTTTAAATCCTTTTTTTTAATGAAACCTGTCCCTCTCTTCTGTAATTGTATTAGTGATCTGTAAAAAAAAAATTCATTCTTTCGTCTTTACGGTAGTCAAATTCTTGATTAGAAAATATTTGTTACTTTCTCTAATGAGGTACATAATTAGTTCTTCTCTTTTATAATTATGTATATAAACATTAATCCTTATTTTTTCATATGTTAGTGTCTCCTCATTATTTTTCATAATATGATTTCACTAAAAATGGTTGTTATACTTCTTTACTTTACTTTTAAACCTATTTATATAGTTAGAAGATCTTTTGATATCTAAATTTTTTAACTAAGTTTTAGGTTTCTGATTTATCTTGACATAGACAAAATTATGAGAAATACATATTCGAGGTTTTTGTTTACTTTGTTTAGTTTTAAAGTTCAAGTATATAAATTTGTTTATTTAAAAGACAAATTTATTATAATCTCGTGTCTTTTGTTTTTTTTGTAAGGTGCACAAATCTTTCTACTATTTTGAAATTTTAAACTTGTTATATTTTCTTTCGTATTTTAAAAAATATTTGTTTTATAATCTATTATTTAAACTCGTCATATGATTTTAGTCACAGTGAACCAGGGTAGGGATAAGACGATAGGGACTCTCAATATATTACGACATTATTATCACTTATGTAATAACGTTAAGTAGTATAATTTTTCAATTTACTCTTTTCGTCATAATAATGTAAAAATTAGGTATTTCTATAAACTATTGTTACTTTTGGCAGGACAGTTTTGAGTAATCACTTTATTTTGATCTTTCTAACAAAGGATTTCCCTTCATAATACAAATTATCCTTTGTTATCCTTGTAAAAGAAATTTCCGTTTTGTTGTATTCTTACAGTCAGAAATAGTAAAGATCTGTATCCGGTAATTCGTTTTACTTAACTTTATATTGATTGGTACGACTCTATCATTTTAAATTTAGTAAACGTTTCTTTTAGTCGAAATCTTTTTACTACACAGGTTCCTTGAATCATTCATCGAATAGTACTTAATTTATATTAGTGTTTCCAAGACAAACAAAAACATCAAATAAAATTAATTTTAATCTAGACTTATACCAAATGTTTAAAGATATCAATATGTCCAAAAATTGTTTTTTTTTATTTCTCATCTCTGTTAGTTAAAATGAATGAAAACGACTGATAACTTATAAATAGAGGTGATAGATACCTCATCGTAAGAAAAAGTCGAAATTCATATTGAAAACTTAAGAATCATCCCTCTTTCATGAATCAAGAAAAAGGATAAGGTCAGGGTGCACTGACGAACTAAAGGTAAGATAGTAAAAGATTGTCTCAAAATACCAATAAAACCAATCTGACTTTTCGTTATAAAACCACTTATAACTATACTAACATATTTACGTTATATGTCAACTCGTCCCATGATTTGATCGTCAGAGGTCGTCAAACTGTGGTCCCTAACCAAAGTACATTCTGTTAAAAAGGTACCTACCCCCAAACCCCACTTCTAAGTCCACCATCACACTTGGTACCCTTTACTACCCTTCGCCGTCTACTTCAAAACGATGGACCGGGAACCGTGTAGAGGACGAGACGGAGGACCAAGGATTGTCCAGCTTCCAACCCATGGGGACATGATTTGGTAACAATCAAATAAAAGGGATACGTTTGGAACTTAGTGTTTGTACAAAAATTCACCCACTTTTTTTTGGGTCTTTAGAATTTAATTTATAAACTGTCTAAACTGATGTTTTGGACCTTACTATATAGGTACTATGTATTCACATACATAAAGTTCGTTTAGTATCTATGTAAAATTTTCCAAAATAAAGGAATTTCCTTCTTTCTCAGTCAATCAGTCAGTCAAGTCAGTGAGTCAGTACAGGTTGAGAAACGCTGGGGTACCTGACGTCGTGTTGTCCGAAGGGACAGGTAGTGGTTGAGGACCTCAAATGAGTTTGAGTACAGGTAACTCAGTCACTACGGTAGGTTAGTAGAGTAGGACACAGCAGGGGAAGAGGACGGGAGGTTGAAAGGGTCGTAGTCCCAGAAAAGTTTACTCAGTCGAGAAGCATAGTCCACCGGTTTCATGACCTCAAAGTCGAAGGTGTAGTCAGGAAGGTTACTTGTGGGTCTTGACTAGAAGAAATCCTACCTGACCTACCTAAAGGAACGTCCGGTTCCCTGAGAGTTCTCAGAAGAGGTTGTGGTGTCAAGTTTTCGTAGTTAAGAAGTCACGAGTCAAAAGAAGTGTCAGGTTGAGAGTATAGGTATGTACTGATTACCTTTTTGGTATCGAAACTGATCTGTCTAAAAACAACCGTTTCATTACAGAGACGAAAAATCATACGATAGATCCAACCAGTATTGAAAGGAAGGTTCCTCATTTGTAAAAAATTAAAGTACCGACGTCAGTGGTAGACGTCACTAAAACCTCGGTTATTTATTTAATTATTTATTTCAGTCGGTGACAAAGGTGACAAAGAGGTAGATAAGTGGTACTTCACTACCCTGACCTATGGTACTAAAATCAAAAACTTACAACTCAGAATTCGGTCGAAAAAGTGAGAGGAGAGTGAAAGTAGTCCTCCGAGAAATCAAGTAGTGAAAGACGGTATTCACCACAGTAGACGTATAGACTCCAATAACTATAAAAAGGGTCGTTAGAACTAAGGTCGGACACGAAGGAGGTCGGGTCGTAAAACGCACTACATAAGACGTATATTGAATTTATTCGTCCACTGTTATATGTCGGAACTGTATGAGGAAAGGGTTAAACCTTGGTCAGACAACAAGGTACAGGTCAAGTTTGACAACGAAGGACTGGACGTATGTCCAAAGAGTTCTCCGTCCAGTCCACCAGACTATAAGGGTAGAGAAAGTCTTAAAAGGTGTCGAATAACACTAGGTGTGTCAGTTTCCAAAACCGTATCAGTTATTTCGTCTTTATCTACAAAAAAAGTCCTTTAAAGAACAAAAAAAAAAAAAAAAAACTATTAGGTCACCTACAACCGTTAAAATAGAGACCAAGAAGACGGAAAAGATTTTGGTCGAATTTATAGACCTTTAAGTACCAAGTGTATAACGACTTCGGACCGAACCTCTTAAAACTCGTAATGAAACGAGCGCACACTCTACTCACATTAACGTACCATCAAACTCGTAAGAAACCGTAACGGAAAGAAACCCCAACCTTGCTTTTGACTGGTAAAGGTCAGGGTACCAGTGACTACTCAAAAGGTTTAAACGACCGTATAACTGACGTCGTGGAGTCTTCTTCTGACACTAGTAAGTTCAGTTATTCTTATTCACTTAAGAAGTGATTTTCCTTTTTGTTGCTTGATTGCGTTTAGTATTTTCTGATTGAACTTTTCTTTTTGTGTTTTCATATATATGGTAGAGAATGTTTGTCAAGAATTTTACGATTATTTTATGGGTGTTCACATTATAATAAGAACAGTTTAATGGTTATTAATGTTTTTATTTATCGTGGGTAAGAACTCCAACCAAACCTATATCTGACTGTAATACGTCCCCACGTGAAGAGATCTTATTAAATTCATATGTCCTCAGTGAAACCCTCCACCAGGTACTAAGTGATCCTTCTTCTTTTGGGTAGTTTACTCCATCCCGTTTGTTAGGACTACACTTATCGACTGAGTAATCTTTTCTGGGACTACGACCCTTTCTGACTCCCGTCCTCCTCTTCCCCTACTGTCTCCTGCTCTACGAACCTACCGTAGTGAGAGAGTTACCTGTACTCAAACTCGTTCAAGGCCGTCTTCCACTTCCCGTCCCTTCGGACAACACGACATCAGGTACCCTAACGTTTCTCAATCTGTATTGACTCACTGACTTGTTATCGGTGACATGTTTTGACTTCGAGTAGAGACGACCCTTGAGATGTCCTGACACATGTTAGTTAGAGTTTCAAAAGGATTGATTCCCTGGTACTTCGACCCCATCGACAAGAGGGTAGAGGTAGATAGTAACCGTCGTATGACGAGGGTTCTCTTAATAGACAGACCGTGATGGTAGGGTGAGGTATACACACTTGGATCTCTTTCGGGACGGAACTTCTCAATGTCTACGAACGTCAACCTTTTTTACAAATCTGGTCACTCACACTTCTTTTACACCTACCCTAAGATTCTCACGGTGTAAATAAAATTTTCGTTTATTTCCTCTTTTTTTAGTATATTTTATCTTTTTATATTTTTTTAAATGTATATTCTCATTTGTTAGTCGAACCTCGAAGGGTACACCGAGTGACAATTTCTTAGGTGGACGGTCACGTTCTCTATACCTAAGTTAGGTCCATTCCTCCTAAGGGACCTCTTCCTTTACCGTTGGGTGAGGTCACAAAAACGAACTTTTTAGGGTACCTGTCTCATCGTTCTCAACCTGTGCTGAATTACTGATTTGTGCGTTGTTTAAAACAGTCTACTACAGTTAGGTGGATAGTGAAACAGACAGATAGTAGGAAAATAGATAGATAGAAACATAGACGATGATTAGATAAATGGTGTATAAACAGTTTATATCCGGTAAACTATCGGTACATAAACCAAATAATGTGAAATATAAAAAGATTGTAAAAGAGAGACTTAAACGATACAGTATCGGATATGTTTACCTCTTCCGTTACCGTTAGGTGAGGTCATGAGAACGGACCTTTTAGGGCACCTACCTCCTTGTACCATCCGACGTCAGGTAGCCCAACGATTCTCAACCTGTGCTGACTCGCTGAAGTGAAAGTGAAAAGTGAAAGTACGTAACCTCGTCCTTTACCGTTGGGTGAGGTCACAAGGACGGACTTCTTGGGGTCCCTGCCCCCTCGGAGTATCCGAGACACCCCAGAGTGTCTCAGCCTGTACTGACTTCGCTGAATCGTCGTCGTCGTCGTCGTCGTCGGATTTGTTTATTCAGACTAAGTAAAAGATAATAATACAATCCCTTAGTAAAGAATTCAGAAATACGGTTAAAAGGTTAAAAAGGAATACATACATACACACATTAATTAGATAGTTAGTAGTAAGTCAATATAATGGACGAAGGGTTTCAACTCAAATAAACTTGTCCTAATACACTTTGATCAAATAAATACATAAAAGATTGGGGTACTATTATGTAAAGAACTTTTGTGTATGTAAAGATAAAGGGATGTAGAATCTTAACCTTCAAGGAAAGATCAACATTTTAAACTACTTCAAAGTTTGACTGTAAGGAGTTTTGGTGTTTAATAAGAACGCATATTGATTTATAATATTTTACCTTGGTAAAATATAATACTGGAACTTAGGGAGAATGGATGTTTAGTGAAACATATTAAGTTCCGATACCAAAAAGGTCACCAGTACATACCTACACTCTCAACCTGACACTTCTTTCGACTCGTGACTTCTTAACTACGAAAACTTGACACCACAACTTCTTCTGAGAACTCTCAGGGGACCTGACGTTTCTCTAGGTTGGTCAGGTAGGATTTCCTCTAGTCGGAATCCTAAAGAAACCTTCCTTACTACGATTTCGACTTTGAGGTTATGAAACCCGTGGAGTACGCTTCTCAACTGAGTAACAATTTCTGAGACTACGACCCTCTCTAACCCCGTCCTCCTCTTCCCCTGTTGTCTCCTACTCTACCGACCTACCGTAGTGACTGAGTTCCCTACAATAAGACTCACTTGAGACCCTCAACCACTACCTGTTCCTCCGGACCGCACAACGTTAAGTACCCCAGAGTTTCTCAACCTGTACAGACTCACTGACTTGACTTGACTTATGTTAAACTGTGAAATTTTGTCTTTTAAATATTGTTTTAATTATTTTATTATTATATCAGTTGTTTATTAAAGGGACAAGTTTTTCGTAACTCTAGATTCCGAGAGTAGAAAGTTAAAAAACTAGAGTCTCAAAAAGAAAACATTTTTCTATCGACGAAATAAAAAGACACCAACCGTAAAAGGTGGAAAATGAAAAGAACTCGAGACAATAATCGGAACAGATGAAATTCAAACAAAGGAACGAGAAATAAAAAAATGTTCAACGTAAATTTAAATGAAAACAGGAAAGAACAAGAAAAATAGTTTTATCATCGAAAAATAAGATAAATAAGGATCTTTTGACTGGATTAATGAATAAATTCCAAGTCCTGAATTATCATAGTTGAAAGTCACATCGGTTCAACTAAAGAAGAAAATAAATATCAAAGAGAATAAATAATCGTCTTACCAAAGAACGTGGGTTCAGGATTTCTTATAGAATAAAAGGACTTAATAAAACAGAGAATCTGAAGATTAAACCTTTGACAGGAGTATAAAAGGATTCGAAGGGTTCGACCGTATTAACTTTAAGTGAAAGAATCACAAAGAACAAGGGACAGGAAAAAGTATTTTAGTATTTTAAGTAATTAAACATTAATACAATTAATTAGAATAAAGGAAACCGAAATTAACCGTATTTCGTTGTGTTTTCTCGTTATAGGTATTTCCTTTAGACCCTGTTATCCTGGATCTTTGGGTTAAGTGAAATGAGGAGGGAGGGTTTTAAAAAGATATGTCTAATTTAGTGACTCTGTAAGTCGAGATTATCTTTGAATAAAGTTCAAAAAGATAGAACGGAGGAGTCAAGTCAACGAGTCAGCCCAGGCTGAGAAACAAAAGGGTACTTGGTGTCGTGCAGTTCGGAGGGACAGGTAGTGGTTGAGGGAGTCAGGTGGGTTTGGGTATAGGTAACTCGGTCACTACGGTAGGTTGGTAGAGTAGGAGACAACAGGGGAAGAGGACGGGAGTTAGAAAGGGTCGTAGTCCCCGAAAAGGTTACTCAGTTGAGAAGCGTAGTCCACCGGTTTCACAACCTCAAAGTCGAAGTCGTAGTCAGGAAGGTTACTCGTGGGTCCTGACTAGAGGAAATCCTACCTGACCAACCTAGAGGAGCGTCAAGTTCCCTGAGGGTTCTCAGAAGAGGTTTTGGTGTCAAGTTTTCGTAGTCAAGAAGACTCGAGTCGAAAGAACTCTCAGGTTGAGAACGTAGGTATGTGCTGGTGACCTTTTTGATATAGGAACTGATCTACCTGGAAACAACCGTTTCACTATAGAGACTAAAAATTATACGAAAGATCCAACCAGTATTGAAAGGAAGGTTCCTCATTCGCAGAAAATTAAAGTACCGACGTTAGTGGTAGACGTCACTAAAACCTCGGGTCTTTTATGTCAGTCGGTGACAAAGGGGTAGATAAACGGTACTTCACTACCTTGTCTACGGTATTAGAATCAAAAGACTTACAACTCGAAATTCGGTTGAAAAAGTGAGAGAAGAAAGTGAAAGTGGTTCTCCGAGAAATCAATAAGAGGAGGGGTCATGTGGATGTTTTAAGTTTTCCTTTTTTTACTAGTCAAATGTGAACATAGAGAGATGTTGTAACGATGATTTTTACACATGAGTCTACATGTGTAAACAGAAGTCTTTGAACAAACACACTTGATAAAGGACGGTATAACTACCCGTTCTTTACAGTGTCGGTAGTCTCTAAAGACCGGAGGTTTACACTTACTCTCGAGGGTTTTCCCTTGTGTCACGGACGTTAGGACGTCTACGACGGTGGGTGGTACCACTAACCGCTCCTGGAGTCTCTCTTATGTTCTTCGTCGGTAGGTGGTGTGGAAACACTTGTTCCTTAATTCCTACATTTGTTAGTTCTTTGTCCTAAACCCGGGTCTATCGACGCGACTTATATTTTCCTTACTTAAGTCACTCGCGTCTCCGAATATAGAAGGGTACGTACGTTTGTGAGATTTAAGGAGTCACACTATAGACCAAAAGGAATGACGATTTGTTAGAAACTACAAGTCTGACGGACAGACGATACAATGTTTTAACATATATCGGACTGCGGGAGAGGACGGTGGAACCTCGTCAAAAGAGTCTGATGAAGTAACCTTCCTGAGTAAGGCTTCGACTTCGAGTTTATGAAACCGGTGAACTACACTTCTTGGGCGAGTACCCTTTCCTGGGACTACAACGCTTTCTAACTTCCGTCCTCCTCTTCCCCTTCTGTCTCCTACTCTACCAATCTATCGTAGTGACTTAGTTACCTGGACTCAAACTCGTTCACGGTTCTCTACCACTTCCTGTCCCTTCGGACCGTACGGAGTCAGGTACCCTAGCGTTTTACAGTCTGTGTTGACTCTCTGATTTGTTGTCTAAAATTTAATAATGCTATATTATCATCTTATCTATTAAGAGTTAATACAGTTAACTATGGATCAAAAAGAAGAAAGTAATAATACAAAAATGTTCAATTTAGTGTCTCCGTAATAGGAATTTAGTAAAGTGTATGTGTGAGAGAATTATGAACATGATAATTAGATAAAGAGATAAAATTTCACTAGTGATTACTTACTGATACATCTATTTAAATTATGGAAAATATAATAGTAACAATAATGTAAAATACAAACGTCATCGTTAGTGATTACGAATTCTTAACGTAAAAATAACTTGAGAATAACTCTATTAATAACTAAGGGTATGTCAACATCCTTTATTACGTCTCTCTCGGGTACATAGGATTTTGTGTAAAGAAAGTTTCCATTGTAAGACATTTAATAGACTACTATAGTGTTGATCCTATAACTGTATCTATACTAGGTGGTTAGAATCAGTCCAAAGGAGTCAAAATGAACTACACGTACACATGTAAAACAAGATACGTTAAAATAGTGTACATCCATGTACTGAGACAGTGATTTTAGTTCTAAGTCGGTGCTTCTAAGGTCAGAACAGTAAAATATTGGAGAAACGATAGGAGTTGAGGATGACAAAGATTTAGATCCCCTAACAATTAGACTAACGGTAAAGATTTTAAAAAGTAAAGTTTTATAATATGTTTATCTTAGTAAGTTATATGATGGTACGTCCTAACCGAAAAAATGAGTCGTGCCAAGAAACTTCTGGGTAGGTTCATATCTATCAAACAAGTAAAAACGTACATATCTATCAAACAAGTAAAAAATAATAATTCTTTACTAAGAAACATACCTACCTGGTCAAACAAATCAATAGGTGTACCACCTGTAGACTCCCTATAAAACTGGTAAAGATCTAAAACCGACAAAGTTCACTTTACATACTTATAAACACATGTCAAAGGACCCACTGATACAAAAGTATTTAAAATTAAATTAAAAATGAAGTTAACCGACTATCAGGGTTGTACATTTCATGTATTCTAAAAGGGAGATTAAATTTGGATATTAACTTTTACCTGTTAGTCTATTAATATTAAGACTTCGTACAGAACAGGTATAATGAGTAATTTACCTAATGTTTTCTACCATTAGACACACTAATACACTAGTATCAGAACGTCTGTGTATGACAAATTATGACGAAACCAATAAATTGGAAAGTTCCTGGTTCTTACTTTGACGTGATTTATCTTCTAAAATTTATTCATAACGTCGGTTTACAATCACGAAAGGATTATTACGGGTCTTGTTCGGGTTGATGACACGGATAATTCGAAACTTGTCAACGTGATAAGTGGACCAATATCAATTTGTGTAATCACTTATCCCCTCTTTTTTTACTTACAAGAAATACTGTCTACAAAATATATGAAGATTATTAAAACACAAACATACACACAAACACACACATACATACATACATACATATACATACATAGACAATAATTTGAAGATTTAAATCGAGTAAGAAGTAGGTAGGTAAGTTGTTTACTGAGAATTTACAGACAATATACCTTAAGGATATTACATACGAATACTGAATATCCAATTTGTTACGTCAGAAACCCGAAGGGATCACGGAGTCACCATTTCTTGGTCGGACGTCACGTCCTCTACGTCCAAGTTAGGGACCCAGATCTTCTAGGAGACGTCTTCCCTTGCCGTTGGGTGAACTCACAAGAACGAACCATTTACGGTACCTGTCTCCTCGGACCACCCGATGTCTGGTATCCCAGTGTTTCTCAGTCTATACTGAATCGTTGATTTGTTACTTCCACTTTATACTGGAAATCATACTTTCTTAAAGAACATATTCCCTATATTTATATATACCTACTTTAATTTTTTTTAGATACAACATCAATACTGATTAATCATAACGACCTTCTATCATTCCTTATTAAAATCCTTAAATGTTGATATGTCTCTTTTATTAAAAAAAATCATGATATGCCTCTCGGTCTTAAAGAAACACACACGTCTCTCTCTCCTTCTAGTTGAAAAATAATTTTCATAAAAAGATCTATCTAGGATAACTCTATACTTAAATATAAAATTAAGGAGGAAGAAGGAAAGAAAGGGTGTGTCCATCCAGCGTAAAAAATGAATTGAGGGAGTCAATACAAAGGCCTTACTTGCGGTTCTACTAGACGTTTTAAATGACTGGAACTAAAAGAGTTTAATAAAAGGGTCCCCTTGAATCTCAACGGGTTTACCTTCTTCTCCTGGGAACCTACCTCTGACTTAGACAATTCCTTGTTCTCCCAACCGACCACTCCGTTCGAAAAAGTCTTTGACTTCGTCTAAGAAGAATCACTTCCTCTACGTATCCTTCTGACGGAAAGAAACTCATTATACAGAACTCTTGTCGAAAGAATTCCCTTGTGGTTCCTACACCCTCTGACACTCTGTTCTTCCCCATGGACCATATAAATCCGTAGTCCAAATACCGTGGGTAGTGTCTAAAGAAAATTAATATCTTATGGTAAGGGTCTAGACTTCTCAGTGACTTTTTTTTCACTCCCTGTAGAGTCACTGATACTTTGACGGAGGCATTACACCGAAGGGACCACCGAGTCTCCAATTTCGCAGACGGAGGTTACACCCTCTGGGCCCAAGCTAGGGACCTAGCCCTTCTAGGGGACCTCTTCCTTTACCGTTGGGTGAGGTCATAAGAACGGACCTCTTAGGGTACCTGACGTCTTGGACCACCCGACGTCAGGTGCCCCAGTGTTTCTCAGCCTGTACTGACTCACTGAAATGAATGAATGAATTACACCACATTCTGGAACTGTACTTCGTATTACATCTGTTTTCCTTTCCGACACGTTACTACTTCTAAATATCACGGAGGTCGAACCCTCTTATTCCGTGTTTTTATTTTAATGTCTCCAGAAATTCCGTGTTTCCCTTCGTGCCAAAATAAACGTGTGAACTCAAACACCGGACTCTCAGTACAGACGAGTACTCCGATGAGCCCCTGTCTTTACTCAAAAAGACAGGACCCACAACCAGACTACGAATCCCAAAAATTTCTTTCCCCAACACCCAAAGGTACCACCAAGTCAACCATTTATAGGGTGAACATCACGTCCTCCCTGGTGGACGTTGTGTCCTCTCGGTCCAAGTCAGTGACCCAGTCCTTCTAGGAGACCTCTTCCTTTACCGGTGGGTAAGGTCATAAGAACGGACCCTTTTATTTAAGGTACCTGTCTCATCGGGTCGTCCGATGTCAAGTACTCCAACGTTCTCAGTCGTTTCTGAATCTTACATTTGGTCGTGGTGGACACTAGTAAAGTCGTCTCTTCTTCCTCCCTGACCACCTCTGTTAGTGTCGAGTCCCCTTCTCGGTTTTGTCTCCTGCTCTGTTCAAACTGACGTGACTTCTTCGTCTCTTTCTTCTTGTCTCACAGATTTCCCTTTTACCATTTACACCTACTACACTTAGAGAGAGACGGAAGGAATTTATTAGAAATTGTTTTGATTTTTGATTTTAGGACTTTACTCCTCACACTGTCCTGATTTTATGTTTCTTCAAGTCAAGTTAAGTCAGCGAGTCAGTACAAACTGAGAAACACTGGGGTACCTGACGTCGTGCGGTCCGAGAGGACAGGTAACACTTGTGGGTCTCGGACGCGTTTGAGCACAAGTAGATCAGTCACTTCGGTAAATTGGTAGAGTAGTAGACAATAGGAGAAGAGGAGAGCGGAAGTAGAAAGGGTCGTAGTCCTATAAAGGTTAGTCAATCAAGAAGCGTAGTCCACCGGTGTCATAATCTCAAAGTCGAAGTCGTAGTCAGGAAGGTTACTTATAAGTCCTGACTAAAGGAAATCCTATCTGACCAACCTAGAGGAACGTCAGGTTCCCTGAAAGTTCTCAGAAGAGGTTGTGGTGTCAAGTTTTCGTAGTCAATAAGTGGTGAGTCGAAAGAAATATAAGGTTGAGAGTGTAGATATGTACTGATGATCTTTTTGGTATCGGAACTGATCTGTCTGGAAACAACCGTTTCATTACTGAGACGAAAAATTATGTGACAGATTCGACCAGTGTCGAAAAGAAGGTTCCTCGTTCACAGAAAATTAAAGTACAGACGTCAGTGGTAGACGTCACTAAAACCTCGGGGGGTTTTATTTCAGACTGTGACAAAGGTGACAAAGGGGTAGATAAAGGGTACTTCACTACCCTGGTCTACGGTACTAGAAGCAAAAGACTTACAACTCGAAATTCGGTTGAAAAAGTGAGAGGAGAAAGTGAAAGTAGTTCTCCGAGAAATCAAGAAGAAACGAAATACTGTATTCCCACCATAGTAGACGTATAGACTCCAATAACTATAAAGAGGGTCGTTAGAACTATGGTCGAACACGAAGAAGGTCAGGTCGCGAAGAGTACTACATGAGACGTATATTCAATTTATTCGTCCCACTGTTATACGTCGGGACTGTATCAGGAAAGGGTTAAACCTTGGTCAGACAACAAGGTACAGGTCAAGATTGACAACGAAGAATTGGACGTATGTCTAAAGAGTCCTCCGTCCGGTCCACCAGACTATAAGAATAGAGAAATTCTTAAAGGGTCTCAAATAACACTAGGTGCGTCAGTTTCCGAAACCGTATCAATTATTTCGTCTTTATCTACAAAAAGACCTTGAGAGAACGAAAAAGCTACTAGGTTGTCTATAACGGTTAAACTAGAGATCAAGGAGACGGAAAAGATTTAGGTCGAACTTGTGGATCTTCAAGTACAAAGTACATTACAATTCCGGACCGAATTTCTTAAAACTCGNAAACCGTATCAATTATTTCGTCTTTATCTACAAAAAGACCTTGAGAGAACGAAAAAACTACTAGGTTGTCTATAACGGTTAAACTAGAGATCAAGGAGACGGAAAAGATTTAGGTCGAACTTGTGGATCTTCAAGTACAAAGTACATTACAATTCCGGACCGAATTTCTTAAAACTCGTAATGAAACGATAGTACACTCTACTCACGTTAACACACCATCAAACTTGTAAGAAACTGTAACGGAAAGAAACCCTAACCTTACTTTTGACTGTAAAAGGTCAGGATACCTGTGACGACTCAAAGGGTTTAAATGACCGTATAACTCACGTCGTGAAGGTGTCGTAGTAGAAAATCCTTAACTTCATCGAGTTGACCTTAAGGTGATGGAGGTGATCGAAACAAGCATCACTACGAAGGATTCCGAGTGAACTGAAGCGCAATGTCCTACAGACCGAGATCCACTCACTAGTGTGGTAGCACCAATAGACCCAGTATTTCTAGAAAAAACATATCAAGACACATAAGAACGGTGGAGAAGAATTATAGAAGACGAAGAAAATCCAGTTATGGTAAAGACAGGAAATAAAACGGGTAAAAACGAAATTTACAAGGGAACCACAGAGATTAAAAGAACTTCTCTAGAGATCAGAAAGGGTAAGATAACAAAAGGAGATAAAGAAACGTGACCTTATATTTCGTCACTTCCCCAACTACACACGTATCACTAAACTTACTCCATCTGTCTCTGTCCGACCATCCTTTCCCTTTGTGGACTGTAGACCCGATCATTAACTCATAATTCCATCGGTTTTTAGGTTCAAAGTGAAACTAGAGTTATTAGATATATATGTTTACATATATATTATTTTTATATTATATGGAACACAAACATATATGTTTACACACATACATATACACTCACATTTAAGACTTTCGTTTGAAGACAGACGGACCGTCAATGGTTAAAACCAAAGATAACGAAACCGAAATAGTGTTTTCGATACACGTTATATCTGATAAATCCTTCTTCGATTTCATTATTTTCATCGATACATAAAACCTTCAGTGATGATTTTATTAGATACCTCAGGGGATAGTGACTTGTGGATGATCTCAGAAACTAAAACACGTTACTATATTTTTTTCTTTGAATTAAAAAAATTTACATCACTCAAGCAACCTCTGTTTCGGGACTACATGAAGAGTATCATAATAGTAAACACGACATTTGTCTCCAAAATTCTTTGGTTTGTCACATTACGACTCTAAAGAGAGACCCAAATCTTTATTTTTCTTTCCTTAGACGTGTAAAGGATACAATGTCCTAGAACACTCATAACCATAAAACAAAAAGAAGAGGTAGGTAGTGGACCTCTCAAACTGTAAATGACAAACGGTCACTACTCAGACTCTCCTCTTTCTACCCAGTCGACTACGATTTCAGTCGTCTCCGATATTGTAATTGTGGTTATTTCAACAGTTTGATAGAACTGTGAAAGGAGAAATCAGGAGACCAAAATGAAAAGGATCCTCGTAAACCTAGGACTGTCTAAACACGTCACGTTCGGACCCTCAGTAAATTACGTCCGTGTGAAGTGTCGATGTTTAGAGTGTAATGTCAGTACACTACGATCCTGTTCATCTTTCCTTAGAAGAGGCACACAGAACCCTGTTTTCAAACGAGGAACAATGAGAGATTCTTCCCGAAAGGACCACCGAGTCTGCCATTCCTTAGACGGGTATTACGCCCTCTGGGTTCAGACTAGGGACCGAACTCTTCTAAGGGACCTCTTACCTTACCAATAGGTAAGATCATAAGAAGGGACCTTTTAAGGTACCTGTCTCATCAGACCGTCCGATGTCATGTACCCTAGTGTTTCTCAGTCTGTGCTGACTCGTTGAGTGTGAAAGTGGAGGATTCTCTCTGAGAAGGTACCACATTACTAGAGGGAACAAGTTTGAACTGAAATCTAATTTCGGAGTAGAGTGGGTTAGAGATTGAAATGTTTTATCGTACTTTTTAGTACATGTTATTTTCAACGTCTCCTACCGTCTTTTGATTTAACTCTTTTTGTCGTCTTTACAAAATCTTAAAATCTCTGTAACGATCTTTTTCGGTTATTAACATAAAAACTACTTTTAATATATTTTTCTTATTTTTACTTAGTATACGATTAATTATTTCAGGAAAATCAGTTAACTGTTTTAAGTCTAATGGTCAATAAATGACTCACATGTGTCTTGACTCTTTAACAGGATTTTATCAATTTTAGTACAGTCCCTTTACTTTGAAAGCGTCCGATTTCTTTAATTCACTACTAATTTAAGTACATTAATGTTCGATTCTCATCACTGTCTCTATCACTTAATTGTGAAATTTCCCCCTGACTTCTCAAACCTTACCACTCGAAGTCACGGTAGAGAGACGACCCCTCGTTTCACGTCTTCTCGGTAACTATTGGTCACCTATCAGACTTACTTTCATATTTACAAGTTCCTGTAAAAAGGGGTATCTTTCATTTAATGATAACATATAAGAACCTGTACCCGTTTTATTACTTTCTTCACTGAGAAATCCTTCTAATTAAACTTTTTGTTAGTCTTCCCTACCTTTCCCTTCTCTAACACACGAAACATGTTTCATTATTTCGGTCAATACCATCTGATGTTGTCTACTCTCGTTCCTCTTTTGTAATGGTATTAATAGTAACGAACGATTATTTTCCCTTTCGGTAAATCTAACACTAGAGTAACGACTTACGATTTAAAATGAGATAGGACTAGACTTTTGTGGAGATCTTAAAAGTACTGGAGATGAACGATCTCGAGGGTCCCGTGTACTCAAAGGTAGATTCACTTAGGGATCCGGAACAAATTCCTGGTCACTGTGGACCTTATTAGACAGGAGTACATGTCCTGTCTCGTGTACATAATTCAGGAATTATATCTTTCGGTGGAGTAACACCGACAGAACTCAAATGTGAGTAGGGATAGTTTACTACTATAAAACAAGTAAAAACGACAATACAACAAGACTTAAGGTAAATAGTGAGTTTAAAATTACGGGTTAAAGTCAATAATCCACAAGTGAGACGATACGGTGACGGAGATATAAAGTACAGGATAGAGAAGAGACATTTAGTTGATTTTCGGAGTCTAAGGGTTGGAAGAAAGGGTTGACTGAAGTATTCCTGAATGTAGAACTTACTTTTGTCTTCGGATGAAGAAGTCAACTCAAATTGGACTCGAGGTATAGAGACTTGAACGAAAACGAGAACCCCTTGTATGATCAAGGTATAAGTCAGAATGACGTGAATTAATTAAGGATGAACAGTGTCAACCGAACGGACGGTACCATGGACGAGATGAAATCTAAAGGCGACAACTAAAACTTGGGAGAGAAGACAACCCCTTTAAAGGAGGAGATAGGAAGAACTCAAGAGTACCGGTCCGATTATTATTTTAACTGGGTTCTGTCTAATTGTCCTTTTTGGTTCTTTGTTCAAATTTAGTACACGTACCTTCAGAGTATTTTTACCCTGAATTCTTCACCAGTTTCTTCTGTCAAAAATATGAAAAATCTCCTTCTTTGTTATGGAAACTCTCCTTAACAGTCCTGTTTCTTTGAATTCATTTGAATCCAAACCCACGAATTAATCTTTCCTTAAATTCGTTTAAAACCTGAACCCATCATTTAATCATTTCTTCATTGTTCAAAACAAATTGTCCGAAGAACCGGAATTTAAGAGATAGAGACCACTATCCCGAAGGATCCACCGCGATTACCATTTCCTTCACTTCAGCGAATCGGTACAGACTGAAAGACGCCGGAGTACCTGACATACATCGAACGGTCTGAGGAGTCAGGTACCTCAAAAGGTCCGTTCTCATGACCTTACCCAACAGTAAAGGAAGGGGTACCCTAGAAGGACTGGGTCCCGAGCTTGGATCGAGAGGACGTGACGTCCATCTACGAAATGGAAGACTCGGTGGTCCCTCCGGGTTACCATTTCTTGGTGGACGGTTACGTCCTCTACGTCCAAGTTAGAGACCCACTCCTTCTAGGATCCTCCTCCCGTACCGTTGGGTGAGGTCACTACTATTCCGACAGAAAGATGAAGGGTCATGTCCCTCCCGTTGAAAGTACACCTTCTAAATAAAGGACTAAAGTCCCTCTTCACAGTTTCAGAGAGAGAACATAGACGACCGGTGTTGAATTTATGAAAATCAAGTTTATTAGTTTTACTTCAACTTCGTATAAAATCCCGTCGGACAGACCCTTGGACTGTGAAGAAACTAGGGGAAGTTTGACGAAAAACAGAATGTAGATCTCGAACTAGTACGGGCAAAAAAGAAGATATCAACGGAAAAAACAACAACAACAACAATCAAAACTTCCTAGAAAGGTATAAAAGTGGTAACATCCAGGGAGTTTGTACAGTTTTAGGTAAAGTTTTGACTAATGTCTTTCGTAAAAAAAGATAAAGAGGGTAAATAATACGTAAAATGAATGAATTATCAAAGTAATAAACTAATTGTGTAGGATTTATTTAATTTCATGTGTAAATGTAAGTAAAGTTTGGTTTGAATAAGATTTTGACCAATTTACTAGACACACACACATATATATATATATATATATATATATTTCAGTTTATATACACATATATATATATATCGTTTCAGTTTAATTTTATAAAATTTTAACTTCGTTTACTTTTTCTTCTCGTGTTTTATAACCCCATGTACACAGAGAAAGTTAAGACCAAAGGAGTCACACATACGGGTCGTTACCCTAACGACCCAGTATTCCATCAAGATAAACGTTAAAAAATTCCTTAGAGGTGTGACAAGAGGTATCACCGACATGATCAAACGTAAGGGTGGTTGTCACATCCTCCCAAGGGAAAAGAGGTGTGGGAGAGGTCGTAAATAACGAACGTCTAAAAACCTAGCGTCGGTAAGACTGACCACACTTCACCATGGAGTAACACCAAAACTAAACGTAAAGAGATTATTACTCACTACAACTCGTAGAAAAGNAGTTCGATTTCTGTTAGGTTTTGTCTTTTTTTTTTTTCTTTTTTTTCGTCCGTTCTGGTAGAGAATCTTTTACAGAAGGTTCTAACCAAGATTCCCAAAGGAAAGAACTAGAAGAAGACTGACTAAGTGGTTCTTGATTACTGAACTATGTGACCGGGTCACCTGTCGGTTCAAACTTTTCTAAAGACTGTCAGGTCCCTTTTCGTTACGTAAGTAACTAGTCGAAGATACCGTTGGAAGAATAAAGGACAACCGAAGATCCGAAGAGTGACCAACACTACAATTTTCGGTTGTTGGGGAGTTAATAATCTTAGACTTCCACTTCTCCCCATAGGACCCAAAATATATATATATATATGTATATGGATGTATATATATGTATATATATATGAATGTACATAAAAAAGGGGGTTCGGGTGTATAACGGTGTGTTGCATGTAAAAAGTCAAAGAATATACTATCCAGTCCTACCTTTGGCAGATGAAAGTTCAGGTATTCTTAACACGTAGGAATGTGAACTTAGATCTTTGTTCGCACAAAGATTTTTGGAAAGACCAAAATTTATAGAGACCTTAGAACACAGTTAGACTTACTTCTAAGTTCAGAGTTTTGGGTGTCGAAAAAAAAAAGGGGGTTACATCGTCAAGAATCGATAGGGTCAAAAAAAAAAAAAAATTATGTTTTAACAATTCTAAACGTTACTTGGTTTGACTACTAAATCAAGATCTATTACCTTTCCTTGCATAGAAGACACCACAACCTCTTCTGACAACTCTCAAGGCACCTGACGTTCTTCTAGGTTGATCAGGTAGGATTTCCTTTAGTCAGGACTTATGAGGAACCTTCATCACTACGACTTCGACTTTGAGTTATGAAACCGGTGGACTACGTTTCTTGACTGAGTAACCTTTTCTGGGATTACCAACCTTTCTAACTTCCGCCCTCCTCTTCCTGCTATCTCCTATTCTACAAACCTACCGTAGTGGTTGAGTTACCTGTACTCAGACTCATTTGAGACTCAACCACTACCTATCCCTTCGGAACACAGGACGTCAGGTACCCCAGTGTTTCTCAGTCTGTGCTGCCTCATTGACTTGAATTATCTTGACTTGGCTACCTTTCTTTTATGGGTTCAATTTACCACACTGAAAAGACCTAAATTTAATTATCTATTATCTATTTGTTGGCCTTTCCGACTCGTGGTTTCTTAACTACGAAATCTTGACGTCATAACTCCTCTGAGAACTCTCAGGGAACCTGACGTCCCTCTAGGTTGGTCAGGTAAGACTTCCTCTAGTTGGGACCCTAAAGTAACCTTCCTTACTATGATTTCTACTTTGAGGTCATGAAACCAGTGGAGTACACTTCTCAACTGAGTAATCTTTTCTGAGNCCGTCCTCCTCTTCCCCTGCTGACTCCTACTCTACCGACCTACCGTAGTGACTGAGCTACCTGCACTCAGACTCACTTGAGGTCCTCTACCACTTCCTGTCCCTCCGGACCGCACCACGCTAAGTACCCCAGCGTTTCTCAGCCTGTGCTGACTCGCTGACTTGACTTGTTCTTTCCGTCTTAATGAAAGAAATGGAGAAGGAGTCAAGTTAGGTCAAGTCAGAGGTCAACACAGGCTGACAAACACTGGGGTACTCGGCGTCGTACGTTCCGGAGGTCAAGGTAGTGGTTGAGGGTCTTAAGTGGGTTTGAGTACAGGTGACTCATTCATTACGGTAGGTTGGTAAAGTAGGAGACAACAGGGGAAGAAGAGAACGGGAGTTAGAAAGGGTCGTAGTCCCAGAAAAGTTTACTCAGTCGAGAAGTGTCGTCCACCGGTTTAATAACCTTAAAGTCGAAGTTGTAGTCAGAAAGGTTTCTTGTGGGTCCTGACTAGAGGAAGTTTTACCTGACCTACCTAGAGGAACGTCAGGTTCCCTGACAGTTCTCAGAAGAGGTTGTGGTGTCAAGTTTTCGTAGTTTAACAGCCGTAAGCCGAAAGAAGTGTTAGGTTTAGAGTGTAGGTATGTACCGATTACCTTTTTGGTATCGGAAATGATCTGCCTGGAAACAACTGTTTCATTACAGAGACGAAAAATTATATGACAGATCTAACCAGTATTAATACGAAGGTTCCTCATTCACTGAAAATTAAAGCACCGACGTTAGTTTTTGACGTCACTAAAATCTCGGTTCTTATTTGTTTGAGTCGATGACAAAGGGATAGATAAACGTTACTTCACTACCCTGACCTACGGTACTAGAATTAAAAGACTTACAACGTGAAATTCGGTTGAAAAAGTTAGAGAAGAAAGTGAAAAGTTCTCCGAGAAATCAAGAAGAAGTGAAAGACGATTCTCCCACCACAATAGACGTATAGACTCGAATAACTATAAAGAGGGTAGTTAGAACTAAGGTCGAACACGAAGAAGGTCGGGTCGTAAAGAGTACTACATGAGACGTATATTCAATTTATTCATCCTACTGTTATATGTCGGAACTGCATGAGGAAAGGGGTAAACTTTGGTCAGACAACAAGGTACAGGTCAAGATTGACAACGAAGGATTGGACGTATGTCTAAAGAGTTCTCCATCTAGTCCACCAGACCGTAAGGGTAGTGACATTCTTAAAAGGTGTCAAATAACGCTAAGTGTGTTTCCGAAACCATATCAGTTATTTCGTCTTTGTCTACAAAAAGACCTTGAGAGAACAAAAAAGTCACTAACTCGTCCACAACCGTTAAACCAGAGACCAAGGAGACGGAAAAGATTTTGGTCGAACTTATAGACCTTCAAGTGTCAAGTGCTGAACAACTTCGGACCGAACCTCTTAAAACTCGTAATGAAACGATCGTACACTCTACTCACGTTAACACACCATCAAACTCGTAAGAAACCGTAACGGAAAGACACCCTAACCTTACTTTTGACTGGAAAAGGTCAGGACACCGGTGACGACTCAAAAGGTTTAAACAACTGTTTACCTCACGTCGTGAAAGTGTCGTAGAAAATCCTTAACTTTAACGAGTTGACCTTAAGGTAGTGGAGGTGGAAACAAGTATCACTACGAAGGATTCCGGGTGAACTGGAGTGTAAAGAACTACAGACCGAGATCCACTCACTAGTGTGGTAGCATTAATATACCCAAAACTTTTAGAAAAAGACACGGCAAGAAGACACATAAGAACGGTGGAGAAGAATTATAGAAGACGAAGACCATCCAGGTCTGGTAAAGACAGGAAATAACTCGGGTAGAAACGTACTTTACAAAGGAACCAAAGAGATCAAAAGAACTTCTCTAGAGATCAGAAAGGGTAAGACAACAAAAGGAGATAAAGAAACGTAACTAGAGACTCCTTACGAAAACACAGAGAGGAACGATAAGAAACTTTGAGAGATAAGTTTACCCATATACAAATGCAAAGAGGAAACGAAAAACGAAGAGAAGAAAAGTGTCGATAAACATTCCGGAGAGGTCTGTCTGTAAAACGAAAAAAACGTAAAGAAAAAGAACCCCTAACAGAACTAAGGACAGAGGACATGTTATAGTGCTTGGAGACAGGTATCAAGTAGTTCGTGAGACAGATAGTTCAGATCAGGGAATTTAGATAAAGATTGACATATTAGTATTCCCTAAACTAAACCCAGTATGGACTTACCGGATCACCAAAGGGGGTGAAAGAAGTTAAATTCAAACTTAAAATATTATTCCTCAAGTACTAGACTCGGTGTCAGTCGAGGGCCAGAATAAAAACGACTGACATATCTCGAAGAGGTAGAAACTGACGTTTCTTATATTAGTAACAGTAAAGTCACAACTGGTAGACCAATACAGGTACACATCTCAAGAGAGAACAAAACAACCTCCTCCCACAAACAATACTGGTCACGTAAGAGAACTGTTTTGAGTTAATCGTAAACGACACGAAGTAAGACATGAGGTTCCGGTTTAAACGGACAATGAAGTCCACAAAGAACTCAAGGATGAAAACGTAAGGTGAGGGGATATCTTCTCTCCATTTTTCGTTTCCTCTTTTCCTTTCTATATTCGTAGACTTACGTCTCAAGGTCTCTTATCGTTCTTCTCTATTCTTTCGGAAAAAGTCGTTAGTTACGTTTCTTTGTCTCCTTTTGTTGTCTTACCCTTTCTGATCTTTAGAGAAGTTCTTTTAATCTCTATGGTTCCCTTATAAAGTACGTTTCTACCCGAGCTATTTCCTGTCTTTACCATACCTGGATTGTCTTCGTCTTCTATAATTCTTCTCCACCGTTCTTATGTACCTTCTTGACATGTTTTTTCTAGAAATGCTGGGTCTATTAGTACTACTACACTAGTGATTAGATCTCGGTCTGTAGAAACTTTCATTTCAGTTCACCCGGAATCCTTCGTAGTGATACTTGTTTCGATCACCTCCACTACCTTAAGGTCAACTCGACAAAGTTTAGGACTTTCTACTACGACGCTTTCACGACGTGAGTCATACGGTCGTTTAAACCTTTTGAGTCGTCACCGGTGTCCTGACCTTTTCCAGTCAAAAGTAAGGTTAAGTTTCTTTCCGTTACGGTTTCTTACGAGTTTCATGGCGTGTTAACGTGAGTAGAGTGTACGATCATTTATCATTTCATTACGAGGTTTAAGAGGTTCGGTCCGAAGTCGTTATGCACTTGGCACTTGAAGGACTACAAGTTCGACCAAAATCTTTTCCGTCTCCTTGGTCTCTAGTTTAACGGTTGTAGGCAACCTAGTACATTTTTCGTTCTCTCAAGGTCTTTTTGTAGATAAAGACGAAATAACTGATACGGTTTCGGAAACTGACACACCTAGTGTTATTTGACACCTTTTAAGACTTTCCCCACCCTTATGGTCTGGTGGATTGGACGGAGAACTCTTTAGACATACGTCCAGTCCTTCGTTGTCAGTCTTGACCTGTACCAATATTTTGACTATCTCTAAAAGGTCCTAATTTCAGGGTCTCTCCTCTTACTACTTATGGAACATAACTGTCTCTTTACAGTCTACCGTTAAAAATGTGTGACAAATCGAGGTATAATGTTCATATGTTTAGTAATTTTATAAATACTATGTTTTTTTTTTTTCTTGATCCGTACCTTGTTGTCTGACCAACGTTTATCCTTTTCCTCGTGCAGTTCCGACATATAACAGTGGGACGAATAAATTGAATATACGTCTCATACAGTACTCTTTGCAACCTGACCTTCTTTGTGTTCGACCTTAGTTCTAACGACCCTCTTTATAGTTATTGGAGTCTATACGTCTACTGTGGTGGGAATACCGTCTTTCACTTCTCCTCGATTTTTCGGAGAACTACTTACACTTTCTCCTCTCACTTTTTCAACTGAATTTCGAGTTGTAATTCTTTTGCTTCTAGTACCGTAGGCCAGGGTAGTGAAGTACCCTTTATCTATCCCTTTGCCATCTTTGTCACAGTCTGAAATAAAGACCCCCGAGGTTTTAGTGACGTCTACCACTAACGTCGGTACTGTAATTTTCTGTGAATGAGGAACCTTCTTTTCAATACTGGTTAGATCTATCGTATAAGTTTTCGTCTCTGTAATGAAACGGTTATTTCCAGGCAGATCAGTTCCGATACCAAAAAGGACACCAATACATATCTACACTCTCAACCTGACACTTCTTCCGACTCACGGCTTCTTAACTACGAAAACTTGAAACCACAACCTATTCTGAGAACCCTCAGAAAACCTGACGTTCCTCTAGGTTGGTCAGGTAAGACTTCCTCTAGTTGGGACCCTAAAGTAACCTCCCTTACTACGATTTCTACTTTGAGGTCATGAAACCGGTGGAGTACACTTCTCAACTGAGTAATCTTTTCTGAGACTACGACCCTCCCTAACCCCCGTCCTCCTCTTCCCCTGCTGTCTCCTACTCTACGGACCTACCGTAGTGCCTGAGCTACCTGCACTCAGACTCACTTGAGGGCTCAACTACTATCTGTCCCTCCGGACCGCACCACGCTGAGTACCCCAACGTTTCTCAGCCTGTGTTGACTCGATGACTTGACTTGACTTAACTTGACTTATTACCCTTGTTATAAGTGTTAATTCGAAAATCTATTTATAAACTTCTGATAAAGTAAAAGTAAGTAAGTAAATATCGAAAGTCACCGCAGGATAGGTTTGGACTCATTTTAGGTTAGAAAGATGATAGATGTTTCGTGCTAACTGGTAGTGTACAATGAAAACACTCAAGTGAGACTCAGATGACTCGGAGGAAGAATCACTAAATCACTTTTACTGGAGGTACGTCGAAATCTTTCGTACTGTAATAGAGAGATCCAGAAGCATAAAGAAAAATAAAAAAAGACTTAACGAGAAGAGGTATATACACGTACATAACGAGTGAAGAAAATACAGAATGGATTTATAGTAGGTTGATCGCTTCTCGAATACAATGGGATATTTTTTCCCCTGGGAGAATAGGTTTCTATCAAAGGTAAGGAAACAAAAAGAAGAATAAAGAATAGAGGTGAGTTTTCTAGTAAGTAAAAAATTTTAAATAACAGTAACAAGAATTATCTTAGGTTCAGGGAACTCTTATTCTTGAAGTAGTAACAAAAAAAGTGACGTCCAAGAGTCATGGATTTCATCCTAAAGACTTTTTACCCAGAAAAAAATATACTTGCTTCACTGAAAACCTTGGGTGAATTCCTACTCCTGACCAACGGTACCTTTAACTGGTACACTAAACTTCAAACCTTGGACTATAGGTCCTTTCACTCTTCCCCGACCTCTCACTTAAGTTAATAGTCGATGGTCACTAAAAGAGTTAGTAAGGATACATTACTTCGGTGGTATTTTTGGGGGTTTTCTGTCCCAAAACCTCTCGTAAGTATCAAGTCACTCGAGAACCATTTGTGGACCTATAAATTCCTCTCACTATACGACTTTCTGTCGAACCTTTGAGATACGGAAGGGGTACGGAAGAAATACGTAGAGAAGGTAGACCAACAAAGTCTTAAAGTAGACAAGTGATTGTGTGGTCACTCAACCATTCATTTTATAAAGAGACTCAAGACACTCGATGAGATTGTTTAATTAGTTTGGGTTCCTTCCACAGTAATCTTGGAGACTAGAAAGTAACTACAAAGTCTTCGTATCCACTGTTGGACCTGGACACCGACCGTAAACTTCATACACGCACACAAACACACATACACACACACACACACACTCTCTCTCTCTCTCTCTCTCTCTCTCTCAGAACATCCTGAATACGTAATTAGACACCCTGTACTTCGATAGACACCACCTGACACAGTCATGACTCAATTTAACATCCTTGGAGGTTGACCACAGTCTCGTAACGAACCATCAGACTTATGTGTGTGTATAGTCTTGACCTAAGTCTTAGGTAAATGGGATTCTCCATGAATCAGTTAAATTTGTTTACTACTCGAAAGTGTATGTTAAAACTTTATACTCTAACGACTTAAGTAAGGTAATAGACATCATCTCTAAATAAATAGTTCTTTAGATGGAACAGTGGGTAAAAAAAATGTAAAGGAAGAATGACAATGAATCGATGAGTCAACCTTTAGTTGTACCATGTTACCTTTCGAGTAAAGAAGTTTACCCTTATTTTATGAAAAGTGTATCGGAATAAATTTTATTATTAGGAAAATGATTTGAACCAGAGGTATCCCTTTTTTTTTACGACTAGGATGGATCCACTAGATCACTGACGATCATAAAGACGGATAAAGACATCAAGAGTCTTGAGATGTCTCTTCCCAATATTTCAAATTCTTACACGAGAGATATAAATCCTCTTACTGAATCCCTCGTGTCAAGTCATAACTATAATATGTACAAAGTTACGGTAAGGGGGTTTAGTAGGGTGGGAGAAGGAGAGGGTGTCTCAGGTTTTTTGACAAGATATGTAGCCACAGAGAAAACGACAGAACGTATGTCCCAATAGTAATGGTAGAAAGATTTAAGGTATATATACACAATCATATGACAATACTACAAAAAGAAAGACCGAATGAAGTGAGACATATTATCCAAGGTCAAAGTAGGTGGAGTAATCTTGACTAAGTTTACATAAGAAAAATTACCGACTCATTATTAGGTAACACATATACATGGTAGTGGTGAAAGAATAGGTAAGTAGACGACTACCTGTAGATCCAACAAAGGTACAGGACCGATAATATTTGTCATGACACTACTTGTAACTTCATGTGCACAGAGAGGTAAGACCAAAGGAGGTACACATACGGGTCGTCACCCTAACGACCCAGTATTTCGTCAAGATAAAGGTCAAAAAATTCCTGAGAGGTGTGACAAGAGGTATCACCGACATGATCAAACGTAAGGGTGGTTGTCACATCCTCCCAAGGGAAAAGAGGTGTGGGAGAGGTCGTAAATAACGAACATCTGAAACCTAGCGTCGGTAAGACTGACCGCACTTTACCATGGAGTGACACCAAAACTAGACGTAAAGAAACTATTACTCACTACCACTCGTCGAAAAGTACATAAACGATCGATAGACATACAGAAGAAACCTCTTTACAGATAAATCAAGAAACCGGGTAAAAAACTAACCCAGCAATTAAAAAGACCTTAACTCGACATCCCCAACGAACACATAAAAAATCTAATCAACAAACAGTCAACGAAGTAAACGATAATAAAAGAGGGTAAGGCTTCCGACAGAAAAGTGGAACGAATATAAAAGAAAACAACACGTCTTCGAAAATTCAAATTAATCCAGGGTAAACAAATAAAAAAAATTAAAAATAAAAATAAAATAAAATAAAATGTTATGACATAACCAAAACGGTATGTAACNACAAAGGTCATAAGACCCTCCACCCAGTGGCTCCTAGGACGACACTACATACAGCCTCTCATAAAACGGATACAAGAGAAGATCCTCAAAATGTCAAAGACCAGATGTTTCATATTAATTGATAAAAAAAGTTTATTTCTGTTTATTATGAAAGTACAGTCATAGTTAATATCGTCTTGAGAAATAATATTTCCGTCTTTAAAAAGTTCACATTAGATCGTGTTGTAAACCCTTCTTTCCAGGACAGGGAAGGTCGACGATTTTTGTAGTACGAATAAACTTACAATGATACTGAAGTAGAAACCTATTTTACCCCATTGTGACAAAGACACCTTGATCTCTGGTTTCATTACGTTTTAAAACGGTCACAAGATTTCCACTACTGACACCTCTTACGTTCCACCATCCTAGGTTTTGACCTCTGATCTTCTCTGGGAAGTTACTTCATGTGACCGGGACAAAAATTAAAGAAATAGTAAGAAGGTACATCCACTCTACAATCATCCTAAATTCCGAACCGTTAGAGTATACTTCTGAAAGTACATAGTTTGAACAATAAGACGAAGACTGGTTAATTACTGATTATGAATTATTTTTAACAATAGTAAATGGGTCGTAAAACATAAAAGTCACATGAAATATCAATAATCACTTTGTACTCATAGAAGTACACTCCAAGTTAAACATAATATAGATAAAAGAGAGATGAGGATAGGAGATAACAAGATGACTATTTGTCCGAACAGAATCATTTCAACTAACTACTTAATTTCATACAAGTAGGTTGTTTATAATTATATATTGGAAAAAATTCAGAGATCGTCAAATTTCTTTAGAAAAATATCTATTTATAGATTTACATATAGGTAAAGGTGTTTTAACTTAGCATGTTGTCTTTGATAAAAAAGTGAGTTATTTAATCTCTGTGGAAAATTGTCTAGGTAAACATATCATGTATGATGGATGTTTCAAACTAAACTTCCTGTCATCAAAAAATCGAGGACTCTAAAAGTCGTTATGATGATGGAGAACTCCTCAGAAATAGGAGTGAATTGGGGACTTTACTTACGTCCTGGGTTCTGTTGTCGCATCCTTCCGAAAAGTATCTATACCTGAACTGTACTACACCATCTATTCAATATGGTGTTTCCGTCTATGTATTCGGAATGAAGTGTGTGCATAAGTGAAGGATTGAGAGATTACGGTCACAATAAACGGAGAAAAGTATTGATCCTTTAGTTCTGAGTAACCACGACTCATCCAACGGTATAAGTTCATCGATTGTTTATGGTCTTTGAATCCACACTTCGGTAAGAAAGTATCGTTTCGGGAACGTTACGTACATTGATGGTAAAAATACTAATTATAGTTATCAATAAATCAGAATTGACTTAATTCTAAACTTTTCAACACTTGGATTAAAATTTCTAATCCTTAACTTTTAAGATTTAATAGTAGGAAAAGTCTTTTCGACCTATAATAATAACTTTATCAACAAGTTTGATATCGACACAAGAATTATAATTTAGTCTTTTTCAGTCTCTTCCTACCAACACATTTAACCAATTAACTACGACCAATGATAAAACATAATTTAGAACTGAAATATTTGAACCTATTGTAAAATTTCATTCTTCTTCTGACATACCTTATTCTCTCGAAACTTTATTTACGAATCCACTAGACACCAGTCTATGACCGGGTGTCGATGGTCAGTGTGACATTTGTTTCATTCATACGTTTGACTTTCATTCGTGAATCTTTGAAAATATCGTTAAACGTCTTATTAAGATACAATTTCCATTGGTATTTACCTACAGATGAAAAGACAACAATGAAAATTTGAAGTAAATAATTCATTAAATAAAATTATATATTATACCTTCAAAACAAGAAGTTTGCTTGTAATCAAGTTGAAACATCAGAGAAAACAAAAAATTGAAAAACAAAGGTCATAAAAAAATTTATGTATAATGTTTTCATACCACCCCTCTTTTCGTGACGTTTCTCAAACTTCTTATGATTATCTTCTAAAACATCCACAACACTTAGGAGATCCTGTTTTAGTACCAGTCATTAATTTAAGAGCTTACTTCTCTGACTCTTCTATTCCTTATACTCCTCAATCCGATTCTTGAGACCCCAAGATGTAGTACTTTCTCTTGTGTTTGTCTCCGACTCATATCAACGTACTCCTCCAGTCGTCGGTCTAAAGGTTAATCTACCTTCCTGTGTCTATCTTTCCATTACTTCATATTTTTTCACACCTCTCCCCTTTGAGTGTACGACTATCGTCCTTTCAGTGGGTTCTAAAACTTGTTGGATTCCACTGACTATGAAGAATCAAAGGGATGTTAACCGAGGGAGGAAAATCTACACCCGTCTCTTTTCGACCGACCTCGATGAAAAGAAGAGTCACTCTGATCCGTTAGGCTGAAGGACCTCAGTCTTTTTTTTTTTTCGCGAAAAGAGACCCTGTAAGATACGAGGGAACACCGAGTCTCTCATTTCTTAGACGAACGTTACACCCTCTAGACCTAAACTACGAACCCAACCTTTCTAGGGAACCTCCTCCTGTACCGTTGGGTGAAGTTATAAGAACGGACCTCTTAGGGGTACCTGTCTCTTCGTACCTCCGATGTCAGGTACTCCACCGTTTCTCAACCTGTACTAACTCGCCGATTTGTATGTTGTGTCGTGGTAGTGGTGGTGATGGTTTTATAATCGTTTTAGGTTAGAATTTGTCTTACCACTTAACGTCCTGAACACTTATGGTAGTGACACCACCACCAAATCAGCGATTCAGTACTGGCTGAGAACACTGAGGTCCCTGACATCGGACGGTCCGAGGAGACAGAGACCCTAAGAAGTCCGTTCTTATGTACTCACCCAACGGTAAAGGAAGAGGTCCCCGAGAAAGACTGGGTTCTTAACTTGGGTCCAGAAAATGTAACGTCCATATAAGAAATGGATCACTCGATACTCCCTTCGGGTTTATGGTAGTATGAAACCTCATTACGAATAAGAATTCAACTTTTTATAAAACACAAATACTTTCATATTATACAAAAGGGTTTAAATTTTTGTCGATATTAAACCCTTAAAGGAACCGTCAGGTCACCAATTCTGAGGCACGACGGTTACGTACCCTTTACTCAAGTTAGGAACCAGACTCTTGATTCTAAGGTTCAAGGTGAACGGTGTCATGGTTTTTTTTTTTTTTTTTTTTTTTTTTTTTTTTCTTTTTTTTTTCGGTATTGAGATGTTACATTAGTGTATTAAAATTCACAAAGAAACTATAGTTAATGAGACGAGTATAAGATAAGGTTTAAACGTATACAGATAGACCTGGAAACGGATATATCTGAAAGAGAGTCTATAATGTAACATTAACATGACCCAATGATTTCAACGGTATTGTTTAATAGTGTTTGACCGAATTTGTCGTGTTTGAATCACAGAACTCAAGACCTCCGATCTTCAACTTTCAACTCCACAACCGTTCGCAACCGAGGAAGTCGTCGGACACTCCTGACACTCTCTCCTTTATAAGGTATGTGATGGGAACGAAAACCACCAAGAGACCGTTAGAAATAGAAACGAACATCTGTGTATTAGGACTAGAAACGGAAGCACGGGTGTACTGTCAGAGTGACACACACAGAAACACCGGTTAAGTGAGGAAAAGTATTGAGGTCATTATAACCTAATCGTAGACAGGAATACTTGAGTAAAATTGAACTAATAGAGACGTTTCTTGGTTAGAGGTTTATTCCAGTACAAGACTCTAAAATTCCCAATCTTGAGGTTGTATAGAAAAACTTCACTCCTGTTTTAAGTTGGGTAATAAAAATAATTAAGACTTTGATAAGAAACTTTTAGAGTAAAGATTACTGACGGATCCATCCTAAAAATAACGATTCCATTTGGTACAAAATAAATTGGTATTGAGTGAACAACCTGTAAAACAAATTGTAAAAAAGTCGAAATATGTGTTATCTCGATACTTATAAGAATGTATCCTTATAAAACACAAAGAGACTTAAATATACGTTAAATTTAAAAATTCCTATTTTTCTGTGTCGTATTTTCATACTTATAAATACTTAAAGCTATAAATTACGGGTTGAAAAGGGTATTTTTACCATCCACAATAGTTTGATTTTTAGATCAGTCGTTTTTAAATTTTCAGTAACAACGAAATTACACTAAAAAAAAAGAACATTATTGTAACTTATAAAAAACGTAATAAGACGATAACAAGGAAAAACATTCTCGGTGAGATAAATGAGAAGGATACAAACAAATCCCATACAATGAGTAGAAGAACGACTAAATATTCTCTTTCAAAGTCATATATAGTGAAAGTATATCTCGAATAAAATCAACGGAACGAAACTATATGTTATATTTTAGATTACGTTTTAATGAGTTTTTATACATACCCAAGTAAAAAAAGGAGTTGTTGTAACGACAGATTTTTCTAACTTTTATATGACGTGTCATTTATTAGATATCCTTTATAAACCCTAAAATGTAATAATATCCTTTATATTAAGGTCAAAAGGTTAACGACGTCTTTTTCCGAATACGTAGTTACTTTCAATTAATATTCAAAAGAGACTGTGTCTTTCCACTTCACTGAAAGGTTACAGTATTTTAATCTCTTATCGTCTTTACCCTTATCTTAAGTCCAGAGGACTTAGGGTTACGTTATGAAATCACTCATCTGTTGATACTAAACAACATTTTATTATTAACGATTCATGAAACCCATAAAGAAAGTAGGAATTTTCGATTATTACGAGTGTTCAAATGTTTCCTCAAAATAGGTCACCTCTTGTTACAGAATATTCCCCTAAAAAGGAAATTATAATACAGTCTATTAGCAAAATTTAAACTACTGTTAAAGTTGACTTAAGAGATTACGGTCTAAGATTACGGAGAAACCTGAAGAAGAACAGATTTCACCGATTACCATTATATGTCCCAGAGAGGTGGTTTGTACGGTTGTAATAAACACAAGGAAAAGTGACGGTTCGTAAATGGAACCACAAATTAAATAAGGGTATTTTAAGGTTCTCCGTTATGAAAATGTCTAATCAATCTATGACTTCGACTTTAACACGGGTTCAGTTCGTCTTGTTTGTTCTCTCAGTTTGGACTTGAGTCCAGTTTGTGGATTCTAGGGTAACGAAAGTGTTGTACTGTCATAAAGGTGAAACTTTCTCGTGTCCATCGAAAAGAAGATAGGACTGTTTGGTGACTTCTTTCGTCTCTGTCTTTGAGTCTACCATTGTTCTTAAGACACCTTTATGTATAAAATTTGTCGTAACAGTCTAGTTTTCGTTTCCACTTTCCTTCATTGTAAATAACTTCCACATGTTTCATAGTAAATTGGAAGTGTAAGTGTTGAAATAATACCGACAAAGTGAGTACCCCCGTAACTGAGAGTCTTCAATTTATTTAATAAACTCTAGTATTTCGATGGAGTACCATCTTGGTCCTAACTTTCCTGTATACAGACCGGGGTGTTGAAAGGTAGTGATTGAAAAACTATAGAGGAAACAATCTTATCAAGAAGGTTTAACTTCTCCTATATACCTTCTAACTATTCTCAATGGAGACTAATTACGTATATACTAAAATGAATGAGTAGTTATAATAATGATATGTTAAAATAAAAAAAGTATACACAAATAATTGTCTGTTAGTCTCAAGTCTTACGTAAAAAAAAAAATTAACGAGTCAGTGCAGGCTGAGAAACGTTGGGGTACCTGATATCGGATGGTCCGAGGAATTAGGTACCCTAAAAGGTCCGTTCTTATGACCTCACCCAACGGTAACGATATTAATCAGATACCATTTAGAATTCTCTGTTTACATTAACATTGAAATAGATGTATTACGAACTCAAAATGAAGAAAATTTAGAGAGTCACTCGTGATAGACAATATCATTACCATGAGACTATAGTCATACGTATTCTAAATAGACTTTTCTACGTCTATGGAACCGAGGTCGAATATATAAACTGGATTCATTGACCCCTTCTTGAAGTATTAAAAATTATTGAAGGGGATTTATTATTTATGACAACATAAGACTCCCTGTTTTTGATTTATTTAAGTATATATTCCGATTTAAAATCTTGAAGTACCTTTTAAAAGTTACCTTTTGGGGTAACAACTCTTCAAAAGAGTCTGAAACTACATATAATCGTAGTCGTCTAAACAATTTCGAATCCGAAAACCACTATAGTTAAATCTTTCAGGACGTTTACCTGTACTCACTTAATACGTACAAATAACTATTGTTCGAGTGGTTACATAACATATAATATACTTTTAGTCCTTCACTTCAATATCTCAATATATGTAATTTTTACGATTCCTCTAATAACTATTTTACTGAATCCTTCTGATTGTATGAAGATGAAACACCAAAACCATCAGTGTACACTAATCATTATAGACTTTTTACAATTCTAACTTTTGATATATAACACTGTCTTTCTCCTGAAAAGTTATGTTACGTAAGAACCCTTGAACCGATGGTTTGTAATTACCCGGAAGTTAATGACTAAAAGATTTCATCTGTGTGTCAAAAGTCGACCTCACAAGTCTTAAAGTAGAAGGGTCTTCGCTTCTTATCAGTTATATCCATGAGAAGTAACAACCTGAAATTGAAAGTATCTAGTTTGTACCTACAGTTATAGTCCATTTAAAATTTTTTACACTTAAGTTATATTATGAATTTGTTCCTAAAATTTTATGAAAAAGACTTAACTCAGTCTTTTTACTCTCGGGTCTCATGTCTTTGACTTATTAAAATCTCGTAGTATCTTTTTGACTGACTTCAAGAAATCTCTAATACATTATCCCGGTGTGATTCCGTACGACGTCAAGTACACCAGCGTTTCTCAACCTGTACTGACTCACTGACTTGACTTTACTCTCTGTAATGGTCTGTGTAGTGGTTCGTTGAATAACAACTGAAAATAACAACTGTAATTCATATCACTACTTACCCGACAATTGGTTTGTTTCACTACGAAAATATTTTTTTGTTCCTTAAAAGGAGAGTTCTTATTCTTAGTTCTTATAAGAACTGTTCTGTCAAATGAAAATAAAATACCTGTGAGTTTTAGTACTTACTAAACCAAAGGGTATACTCAATCTGAGGTCTTTCTTGTCTTTTAATGTTGGGCGAAAAATCATTCTGTAATACACGGGATTCGGAAGGGACGACTGAGTCAGTCATTTCTCAGACAGACGTTACACCCTCTGAGCCCAAGTTAGGGACCCAGTCGTTCTAGGGGTCCTCTTCCTTTACCGTTGTGTGAGGTCAAAAGAACGACGTCTTATGTTACCTGTCTCCTCGGAGAACCCGATGTCAGGTACCACAGTGTTTCTCAACCCGTACTGACTCACCGATTGTGTGAGAGTGAAAGTGAATACACGGGTTTATAGTATGGATCTATATAACATAGAGATGATCTTAATAAAAGAAAAAACAGGGTAAAGTAAATGAAATTCACGTTTTAGTTTGAAGAACTTATGGATGGTATGTAACACTGTACAAGTCCATTTTCGTTCAATTTATTTGATTGCTTATTATTATCAAATAAAAACTAATTTGATTACATTTCAAATTTAAAAACAAAACAACAAAGTGTAATTTCTAACAAAAAATTCTTTTGTAATATAATCGGTACCAGGTATAACAATATTTATACGAGAAAAATTGTAATTATACGTATAAGTTTTACACACAGAAGTGACAGATATAGTGAATCCTAAAGTACTATAATTTCTTATAAAAGTAGTTAATGAATAGGCGAAAGTTTCTTCATTGTTTTTTAGTGAGAGTTTTTAATACTAGTCTAAAGTTTATTTTAATGAATACTAATTCTTATCGAAATAACAGATCTGAGACTATTTGTATGAGTCATTTATTAACTATCGGCGAAAGGAGTGACGATTGAAGTCTTTTAGGTACTCCCTAGGGACTCGACTCGTCTTATCTGGGATATAAGAACGTACATTTTTGGTAATAGAGGACCTATCATGGTGTGGTCCGAAAAGGTATCTCGTTTCCATTCAAATTTATTAAAATTGTACCTTCTTCTAGTCTTACCTTCGATATTACACATCCATACACGGTATTATTAATTCATAAACGTATTGACTGACGTTGGGAATAATTCGTTATACGGTCCACGGTCCAACAAAATGTAGTACCCACACCCTCTTCACTGTGTGAAGTTTCATTAGTCAGTCAAGTCAGTGAATCAGAACAGACTGAGAAACACTGTCGTACCTGACGTCGTACGGTCTGAAGGGACACATAGTGGTTGAGGTCCTCGAATGAGTTTGAGTACAGGTAGTTCAGTCACTTTAGTAGGTTTTTAGAGTAGGAGACAACAGGGGAAGAGGAGGTCGGAAGTTTCAAAGGGTCTTAGTCCCAGAAAATATCACTCAGTCAAAAAGCGTAGTCCATCGGTTTCATAACCTCAAAGTCGAAGTTAAAGTTAGGAAGGTTACATATAAGTCCTGACTAAAGGAAATCCTACCTGACCAACCTAGAGGAACGACAGGTTTCCTGAGAGTTCTCAGAAGAGGTAGTGGTATCAAGTATTCGTAGTTAAGAAACTACGAGTCGAAAGAAACATCAGGTTGAGAGTGTAGGTATGTACTGATGACCTTTTTGATATCGAAAATGGTCCGTTTAGAAACAGCCGTTTTATTACAGAGACGAAAAATTATGTGACAGATCCGACTAGTATCGAAAAGAAGGTTCCTCGTTCGTAGAAAATTAAAACACCAACGTCAGTGGTAGACGTCACTGAAACCTCGGGTTTTTTATCAGAGTGTGACAAAGATAACAAAGGGGTAGATAAACGGTACTCCACTACCCTGACCTACGGTACTAGAATCAAAAGACTTACAACTCGAAATTCGGTTGAAAGTGAGGGGAGAAAGTGAAAGTAGTTCTCCCAGATCTAGAAGAAGATAAAGACACTATTCCCATCACATTAGACGTATAAATTCCAATAACTATAAAGAGGATCGTTAGAACTAAGGTCGAACACGAAGTAGGTTGGGTCGTAAAGAGTACTATATGAGGCATATAATCAATTTATTCGTCCTACTGTTATACGTCGGAACTACGTGAGGAAAGGACTAAACCTTGGTCAGACAAAAAAGTACAGGTTAAGATTGACAACGAAGAAATGGACTTATGTCTAAAGAGTCCTCCGTCCAGTTTACCAGACGGACGGTAGAGATTTTTAAAGGGTGTCAAACAACACTAGGCGTGTCAGTTTCCGCAACCGTATCAGCTATTTCGTCTTCATCTACAAAAGGATCTTGAGAGAACGAAAATACTACTAACTCGTCTACAACCGTTTAAATAGAGCCCACAGAGACAGAAAAGATTTAGGTTGATCTTGTAGACCTTCAAGTATCAATTACATGACAACTTCGCACCTAACTTCTTAAAACTCGTAATGAAACGATCGTACACTCTGCTCACGTTAACACACCATCAAAGACGTCTACCAATAACGTCGGTACTTTAATTTTCTACGATGAGGAACCTTCCTTTCAATACTGGTTGGATCTATCGTATAAGTTTTCGTCTCTGTAATGAAACGATCAGTTCCGATACCAAAAGGGTCACCAGTACATACCTACACTTTCAACCTGACACTTCTTTCGACTCGTGGCTTCTTAACTACGAAAATTTAACACCACAACCTCTTCTGAGAAATCTCAGGGAACCTGACGTTCCTCTAGGTTGGTCAGGTAAGATTTCCTCTAGTCAGGACCCACAAGTAACCTTCCTGACTACGATTTCGACTTTGAGGTTATGAAACCGGTGGAGTACGCTTCTCGACTGAGTAACCTTTTCTGAGACTACGACCCTCCCTAACCCCCGTCCTCCTCTTCCCCTGGTGTCTCCTACTCCACCGACCTACCGTAGTGGCTCAACTACCTGTACTCAGACTCACTTAAGGCCCTCAACCACTACCTGTCCCTCCGGACCGCAAAACGTTAAGTACCCTAGCGTTTCTCAGTCTGTGCTGACTCGCTGACTTGACTTGACTTGAACTTGTAAGAAACCATAACGAAAAGAAACAATAACCTAATTTTTGTCTGGAAAAGGTCAGGACACCGGTAACGACTCAAAAGGTTTAAACGACCGTAAAACTCACATCGTGAAAGTATCGTAGGAGAAAATCCTAAACTTTATCGAGTTGACCTTAAGGTAGTGAACGTGATCGAGACAAACATCACTACGAAGGATTCCGGGTGAACTGAAACGTAAGATCCTACAGAGAGAGATGTCCTCACTAGTGTGGTAGTACCAATAGACCCTATACTTCTGGAAAAAACATATCAAGACACATAAGAAGACAATCCAGGTATGGTAAAGACAAGAAGTAACACGAATAAAAACGTAGAAATAACACGGGTAGAAACGTAGACACGAGGTTTCATTTCCTCGTGTAATTATTTTAAACGTGTTACACACAGGAAGTACGTCCAACACCACTGTTTATAGGTACGGAAACGTTCGATGTACTGTCATACGACAAATCAGGAGACCCTGAGCAGACGATTAACCGATAGATAGTAAATAAAAGGTGGCACCCCACATGAGAAACTCACTATAGTTGTCTTCCAGTGTCGGTCACTTCAAAGAAATGGTTTGTAAAGAAAATAAGGACAGACCCCGAAACTCACAAAGTGAAAATTTCAAATAACATGAAGTAAAATCATTTTCAGGGTTCCTCTAAGTCTCATCCAGGACCTCGGTCTCAGAAGGTAGTCACACAAACGAGACACACGAGGACACCAGAAGGGTCAAGGGCAAAGATATTTATTGACCACTTTGTAAACGTCATTGTGAAAATAACAGGAATTGGAGTAGAGAACAATGAAAACTCCAAGAATATTTCTTTTTTTTTTCTCTTTCCATTTTTCTTCGGAAAAAATCCAGAGATAAAACTATAGATAACCGAGATTCGTCTACCCGTCGTCATATATTATGACGAGAATTTTAACGTGGAGACAGAGGTAGTTTCAAGAGGAGTGAGTCCGAGTCGGTAGTTTCATCTCCACCCACTGACTGACTATCAATTTATCATGTAGTGGTCTCTAGTTCTCTGTCACAAGAGTGATGTATTTTATTGAAACGGACAAAATTTGACTTGTACGTGTCGTTTAATAGAAAAAAGGGGAGTAAAAATAAAGGTTCCGTCGCAAATTGTTACCTGGAAATGTTTCCCTGTATAATTATGTAGTGGGGTGACAGAGTCCAAACTCGACAGGTTACCACTTTAACTTTCTCACGTGTGTGCCCCTCCTGTGTGACGGAAAGGCTCTTCTCTGTTTGGACATTAGAACACATTTCTTGAGTTAATGTCGGGACACTACCCCCATCACCTGTAATTGTGATCCCGACAAAACTCGTGGGGGTTCCACGGTTGTGGACCTATCAGAAAATAGGAAACGGAGAAGAGGTCGGATCATAAAAATCGTGGAGTGTTTCGACCGTACGACCCGTAGACAGGGAGGATGAAGTGATAGAGAGTACTTGAGAGAAAAACTCCACCCGTCCGAGACCACATTTTCGACTTCTAATTCGACCGATGTTTGTCTACGTAACAAAGATGAAAAATACGTTTATAAGACTCGAACCGGTCTTCTTCTTAGTCTTGTCTTCTTTTCCTCTTTAACCGAGTAAAACCCCGGTCTAAAGTTCAGAAGACTCACACCATGAGTAAATTAAACCCTCTTTATTACTACACCACTCGTTCAGGAACTATTTTGAGGTAATGAACGTTACACAAACTTTGAAAAGAAAGACCCTGGGGTCCCTTGACCAAATTTTATATGGTTTATACGTTAATATTCCGTACTTAAGACTTACTTTCCCGAAACACAATAACTTAAAAATTTTTCCAAGGATGGAAAACTGTGTAAAAAATAAGTTAGATAATTTTTTGACGTCGAGAGTTAAACAAGACAAAAGTTGTAAAAGTACTTATACGTGCAATTTAAGTATAGATTCAGTTGGTGCCACTTTGGTGAAAACTAGACACGTGAAGTTTGATAGTTTGATGACAAAAACACTTATTTTAAGGATAATTAGTCGTACAAATAAAGAATACATTATTTTATATATTATAATTTTCATATAGATAACGAGGAAGTAATGATTATCTATTATCCTAAAATTTGATTCCGACAGAAAGTATTTCTGTGTAAAAGAAAGAGGAGGTTACACAATACCGGATAAATTGAACATCCGTAAACTAATAAAACTACTAGTTACATGATTAAACAACCAATTAAGTTGTATTTAGGTTCTTAAAAATTAGGGCACTAAAAGACACGGTCAGGACCAGACTAAGAGAGGGTCTAGGTAACGACTGTGAGGGGACTAGCCGAGACATCACATCTTGGACCGGGACGTTACAAGAGTCACAGGCACGGTCATCAAACGTAAATTCAAACGCGGTACTCTCCATGGTCTTCCTCTACTTCTCCTCCTTCCTTCTCTCTCCCGAGGGTGAAGGACGACGAACCATCTACAGAGACTCTCACTGACTCAAAGACGACACTTGGGTCGAAAGTAGTCTGTCAAGTAGGGAGACGGTATGGTCGAACGTGGTCTTTCTTGAAAGACACCAGGTTCTGACACAGACCACCAAGGTCCAAGACCAGAAATACGTTTTGTGACGAAAAGAACCAAAGACTCCCATAACAAGGACTACTAGGAGTAGAGACTAAACGAAATAATAAACTCGAGTTGGTTGTAGAAAAATTGTTTAGGTCACCGTACAGGTACCCGTACAAGGAGTTCTCTTGGGTGGTACCCTCTTAGTAACTGTCTGTCGAAGGTTGACAACGGACAGATTATGTCACACCCAAAGTATGTTCCTATGTGAATAAGTATGTTCGACGAGAGTCGGTTACTGATGTTTACTGTTCAAATAATCTTAATCCGGTAATGACGTGTTCCGTCTTAAGGAAAGTAGTCAGAAACGAAATCCTGATAGTGTCAGAATTCTCCACTCGATATTATACTCTGAAAAGGATGGGTTAGAGGGAAGGAAGGAAGAGAGGAGAGTATCGATATTCGTACGTAGTACTAAACTACAAAGAGAGGTAAATTAGAACAAGGAAGGGAAAAAGGAATAATAATATTACAGATGATACTTAGACATTTTTTCTCCTATATCTTAAGGGTCCACCACGTCACCATTTCTTAGACGGATGGTCCTCTATGTTCTGTATGTCCTATATACCCAAGTTAGGGACCCGGACTTTTTAGGGGACCACATCCTTTACCGTTGGGTGAGGTTATAAGAACGGACTTTTCAAGGACCTGTCTCCTCGGACCGTCAGATGTCTGATACCCCAACATTTCTTAGTATGTGTTGACTTGTGTGTGAGTGTATGTGTACATATGACACTTTGACATTCTTTTTCCTATATCTTAAAAAAATTACATGAATAAGTGTCTTGAGATAAAATCTCTTGTAAACCCACTATAATAAGATACGTTATAAAAAAATTCTTATCAGTGTATTAAAAATTAGGATCATTAAATAATGGAACTTTTAAACAACGAAAAATTTTAATTAGTTGTATACCTTCCACTTTAACGTCAAACGACGTTAATCCCATTCTTCTTTAAGAAAAACTTTACTACGATCAACCGTGACACCTCTCTACTGACACAAAATTTCCCTACCCTACACAAGCTAAGTTTCTCTTTCCTTTATTCATATAACAATTGACAGAGGTTTCACGGCCCAATATCTCATCCGAAGGGGTATCGTCGTTCGAAGTAGACTGGACTTTTGGAACGGTCCTTTCGAGATTTGGGCTAATAATAGTTCTGTTAGTAAACCATAAAGTTGAAACATAACTTGTGAAACTAATTTGAAACTTGTGAAGATACTTTGTATAACAAGGATAGTAGTGACAAGTCAAGTCAAGTCAGCGAGTCGACACAGACTGAGAAACGTTAGAGTACCTGACGTCGTGTGGACCGAAGGGATAGGTAATGGTTTAGGGTCTCTAACGAGTTTGAATTCAGGTGTCTCAACCACTACCGGAGGTTGGTCGAGTAGAAGACAGCAGGGGAAGAGAACGACGGAAGTTAGAAAGGGTCGTAGACCTAGAAAAGGTTACTCAGTCAACAAACGTAGTCCACCGGTTTCATAACCTCAAAGTCGAAGTCGTAGTCAGAAAGGTTACTTATAAGTCCTGACTAAAGGAAATCCTAACTGACCAACCTCGAGGAATGACAGGTTCCCTGAGTTCTCAGAAGAGGTTGTGGTGTCAAGTTTTCGTAGTAAAGAAGCTGTGAGTCGAAAGAAATAGTAGAAATAGTAGTGACATAGAACTAGACCAAATAGAAAGAAATAGTAGTGACATGGAACTAAATTAACTAAAGATATAATGATTTTTACACCTTTACTTAAATTAGGGAATTGATACACCTTTAGTTAATAAAAATAGTACATACAGGAAACCTTTACACGAAGACACAAAGGAAAAACGAAAGAGAACACCTTCGACCAATACTTAATTTACGTAAATTCACAAATCAAAGAACTACATAGATCTATTATTATAGAGTGAAATAAAGTGTTAGAGGAAAAAATAAAGAACACCACAAGAATAAAAATATGAGATCTAACTTAGAAAAGATAAACGGATAATCTCCTACTGTTGGACAATAAATAAACAGAAATGAATAACCAACTTGGTCGTGTAGTGATCCAACAAGATAAATTTCTAGTCTCGTGTGACTCGTGTGGCGATTTATCCCCGAACTAATATTTCGCAGTTGTTAGTTTTAATTACAATTCGTTTTCAAGTACAAGTAATTTTATTTACACGTTTATTTTCCGAAACCCTACTTATAGGGGGTTTACGGTAAATAAGTAAGTAAGTATTCATTTTTATCCAACTTACTAAAGAAACTAAAAAAAAACTTGTTGACTATCCTCTATCTTATAGATAAAAAAGTGATTAATTAAGTAAGTAAGTGATACATAAGTTAAGGATGATGTGTGTTTCATGGTACAGTTCACTGACACTTATATTTTCTATTTATTCTTGATCGAGATTACCGGGATGATAAAAAGGTTACCTGAAAAGACTTTGTATGGTCGAACATAGAAAACCATAATAAAGTCTAAACATACTAGTATAAGATTGAGAGGTTTACAGAGACATGACGATCTGACTGATGGTACAATACGGTATGAACAACGGATTTGTTACCCTAAATGAGAGTAACTCTGACCGATATCAAACACCTGTTAATAAAAAGTTTCGTGATCACGTTAATATAAGGAGTTTTTAGGATTGTACAATATAGTTATCCTAAGTCAGTCAGGAAGAAATAAACCCACTAACGTTCATAGTTTCCTTCATTACATTCACTTTTAATAAACTTTTTTACATGACACTTTGATTATGAATTCCTATTAAACATTAACACGACCCGTAGAAGGTTTTGACCCTGGAGTTAATTAGGAAGTTTTTTTGGATACTTAATTCACCGTCTCCACCTTAGAGAGGGTGTCGAAAATAGAACGTGTCGACTTCAAAGTTTGGGTCTGAAGACCACAGGGACCTCGTGTCAAAGAGACATGGTGTGACCTCGAAGTCATCGTCCCTGAAATTTATAGTAGACTATCGAAACACAATCCGTATACAAAAGATGACTGAAGGTAAAACCTCTTTTATTTCTCTCCTATAAATTGAATTCTATGAAACAATTCTATGAAACAACAGTCAGACCAAATTTCCACGTAACTCGTTCCCTGTGGTAATCATTTTTCTTTCGCTAACTCTTATTTCGATAACCGTCGTGGTAGGTAAGTTTAACTAAGAGAAAGATATTTTACAGTTAATTTTTCGTTTTTACTTTTAATACCTGACCTTACTACATAAACTTTATGAAAAGGTAAGAGATTCCAAATAATAATAGTAATATAAATTATCCCTATACAGTCTTCCTCTGTAAAGGACTGACAGTTATACGTCCATCTTCAAGACGACTTCAAAAAAAAAAAAAAAAAGAAACCAATTTTGACAAATTATTTCATCCTCCCTAAGTAAATCAGTAACATCCTCATACAGTAATGAATTCTAATATGTATCCTGTCAGAACATGTCATAAATTCGTTAATCGTTGACACACAAATACTCGTCAAGTCAAGTCAAGTCAGTGAGTTAGCACAGGCTGAGAAACGTTGGGGTACTTGACGTCGTACGGTCCGGAGGGACAGGTAGCGGTCGAGGACCTCAAGTGAGTCTGAGTGCAGGTAACTCAGTCACTACGGTAGGTCGGTAGAGTAGGAGTCAGCAGGGGAAGAAGAGGACGGGGGTTAGGGAGGGTCGTAGTCTCAGAAAAGGTTACTCAGTTGAGAAGTGTAGTCCACCGGTTTCATGACCTCAAAGTCGAAGTCGTAGTAAGGGAGGTTTCTTTAGGGTCCCGACTAGAGGAAGTCTTACCTAACCAACCTAGAGGAACGTCAGGTTCCCTGAGAGTTCTCAGAAGAGGTTGTGGTGTCAAGTTTTCGTATTTAAGAAGTCGTGAGTCGGAAGAAGTGTTAGGTTGAGAGTGTAGGTATGTACTGGTGACCTTTTTGGTATCGGAACTGATCTGCCTGGAATCAGCCGTTTCATTACAGAGACGAAAACTTATACGATAGATCCAACCAATATTGAAAAGAAGGTTCTTCATTCTCAGAAAATTAAAGTACCGACGTCAGTGGTAGACGTAACTAAAACCTCGGGGGGTTTTATTTCAGACTATGACAAAGGAGACAAAGGGGTAGATAAAGGGTACTTTACTACCCTGGTTTACGGTACTAGAATCAAAAAACTTACAACTCGAAATTCGGTTGAAAAAGTGAGAGGAAAAAGTGAAAGTAGTTCTCCGAAAACTCAAGGAGAAATGAAAGACGGTATTACCACCACAGTCGACGTATACCCTCCAATAACTATAAAGAGGGCCGTTAGAACTAAGGTCGAACACAAAGAAGGTCAGGTCGCGAAGAGTACTACATGAGACGTATATTCAATTTGTTCGTCCCACTGTTATATGTCGGAACTGCATGAGAAAAAGGATAAACCTTGTTCAGACAACAAGGTACAGGTCAAGATTGACAACGAAACACTAGACGTATGTCTAAAGAGTTCTCCGTCCAATCCACCAGACCATAAGGGTGGAGAAAGTCTTAAAAGGTGTCAAATAACACTAGGTGTGTCAGTTTCCGAAACTGTATCAGTTATTTCATCTTTGTCTACAAAAAGACTTTGAGAGAAAGAAAAAAGTACTAGGTCACCTACGACCATTAAACTAGAGACCAAGGAGACGGAAAAGATTTTCGTCGAACTTGTAGTCCTTCAAGTGCCAAGTGTATAACAACTTCGGACCGAACCTCTTAAAACTCGTAGTGAAATGATCGTACATTCTACTCACGTTAACACACCATCAGACTCGTAAGAAACCGTAACGGAAAGAAACCCTAACATTACTTTTGACTGGAAAAGGTCAGGACACCGGTGACGACTCAAAAGGTTTAAACGACCGTATAACTCACGTCGTGAAAGTGTCGTAGTAGAAAGTCCTAAACTTTGTCGAGTTGATCTTAAGGTAGTGAAGGTAATCGAAACAAGTATCACTACGAAAGATTCCGGGTGAACTGAAGTGTAAGGTCTTAAAGACCGAGATCTACTTACTGGTGTGTGTGGTAGCACTAATAGACCCAGGACACTCACCGACGCTGACCCCGTGATTCGCGCCGGTTCTCGTCTATGGGGTGCAGGCTCCAGTCCCCGTCGTCGGCCCTCCTGGGGTACGAACTTCCTGAAGCCGGTTCTCCTCAATGGGGTGCAGACTCCAGTACCCGTCGTCGCCTGTCACGGTCCGACGCTGCCGTGTCCTTGACGACTCTCCTCGTTGGGGTGTAGGTTCCTCGTCACCGACGCACCCGCGTCCTCCCACAAATGCTCGTAAATACCAATTTAATAAAAGAAACTTTTTATGAAGTTTAACATTGTGTAAGAGACCGGAACTACCGTAGACTAAGAAACGGATCAGAAAAAGAAAGGTCCAACCACTTATCACCGGTTCTTTTCGTGACTGTTATACGAAACGTATTTCGTATCTACCAGTATCCTTTATATCTGTCGAGGAAACACTTCGTGTTTTACAAAGAGATCTAAGACAATTCCTTACATCTTCACTTTTTATGAGTCTTTGTCTGTTTCGTTTACGTTACTTTATTTATGTACTTACTTATTTGTAAAATTGTCCTCCGGATGTCTTTTGGATACTGGTTGAATCTGTCGTATAAATTTTTCGTCTCTGTAAGGAAACAACTGTTTCCAGACAGACTAGTTTCGATACATACCTATCAGTACATACCTACACTCTCAACCTGATATTATTTTTCGACTTGCGGCTTCTGAATTACGAAAACTTGACACCACAACCTCTTCTGAGAACTTCTCAGGGAACCTGACGTTCCTCTAGGTTGGTCAGTTAGGATTTCCTTTAGTCAGGACTTATAAGTGACCTTCCTGACTACGACTTCGACTTCGAGTTTATGAAACCGGTCGACTGCGTTTCTTGACTGAGTAACCTTTTCTGGGACTACGACCCTTTATAATTTTCGTTCTCTTCTTACCCCACTGTCTTCTACTCTACCAACCGATTTTAGTGACTGAGTTCCCTGTACTCAAACTCGTTCGGGGTCCTCAACGACTTCCTGTCCCTTCGGACCTTACGACGTCAGGTACCCCAGTGTTTCTCAGTCTGTCCTGACTCGTGGACTTGACTTGACTTGTCTTGTCTATAAAACACCTAATTTCCTTAGTATAGACAAAAATAAACGTAACTTTATATAAAGGATTAATCTTAACATGGAACCAAAGAAACGTGGACACCCTGTTTTTTCAATTCTACTTGTAAGAAAGTTCAATTTCCTTTGTTTCGGTACCTATCTACACACCTTAGTTGGAAGATTGTACCTACAATTCTGTTCTTTTCCCTCTTATTTTACGTTTCTTATACCTATACACTAAACTTTGTCAATCCTTTCTCTTTAGATCTCTCGCAATACTTCTCTATGAAATCATTACTAAGACGAAGTAGTTACGGGTAGTATACATTTTAATAAAAAGATATATAAAATTACTATAGATACAACAAAGAGGAGCCATATCATGTCAGTACAGGTTGAGAAACTCTGGGGTACCTGACGTCGTACGGTCCGAAGGGACAGGTGACGTTTGAGGACCTCGAATGATTTTGAATACAGGTAACACACCTACTACGGTAGGTTGGTAGAGTAGGAGACAACAGGGGAAGAGAATGGAAGTTAGTAAGGGTCTTAGTCCCAGAAAAGATTACTCAGTTGAGAAGTGTACTCCACCGGTTTCATAACCTCAAAGTCGAAATCGTAGTCAGGAAGGTTTCTTGTGGGTCCTGACTAGAGGAAATCTTATCTGACCAACCTAGAGGAACGTCGGGTACCCTGAGAGTTCACAGAAGAGGTTGTGGTGTTAAGTTTTCGTAGTTAAGAAGACGTGAGTCGAAAGAAGTGTCAGGTTGAGAGTGTAGGTATGTACTGGTGACCTTTTTGGTATCGGAACTGATCTGCCCGGAACAACCGTTTCATTACAAAGACGAAAAATTATACGATGGATCCAACCAGTATTGAAAAGAAGGTTCCTCATTCTCAGAAAATTAAAGTACCGACGTTAGTGGTAGACGTCACTAAAACCTCGGGGGGTTTTATTTCAGACTGTGACATAGGTGACAAAGGGGTAGATAAAGGGTACTTCGATACGCCGGTTTACGGTACTAGAAGCAAAAGACTTACAACTCGAAATACGGTTGAAAAAGTGAGAGGAGAAAGTGAAAGTAATCTCCGAAAACTCAAGGAGAAGTGAAAGACGGTATTCCCACCACAGTAGACGTATACCCTCCAATAACTATAAAGAGGGCCGTTAGAACTAAGGTCGAACACAAAGAAGGTCGGGTCACACCACGCGGTCGACGGTACCTGACACGTCTTCGTACCGGTTCTCCTCGATGGGGTACAGACTCCAGTCCCCGCCCCCGGTTCTTACGGTTCGACGTTGTGGAGTCCTCACCGACTTTCCTCGATGGGGTACGGGCTCCGGTCCCCGCCACCGGCTCTCCTCGTTGGCGAACAGGTTCCTCGTCACCGACACGTCCGTATCCTCCTGACTTTCCTCGATGAGGTACAAGTCCCAGTCCTCCCCACCGTCACTCCTCCATGGGGAGCAGGTTCCGTTCCTCGTCTCCGATGCGAAACGACCTCGTCGATACTTCTCTATGGGGTACAGGTTCCATTCTCTTTGGGTGTAGTCTGTCATCCACAACGTTCTCCCGTAGTCTCCCGTCTGTGTGACTTTGGTATGAGTGTCTTTTGATCAGTTACATTAGTGTGATCCTGATGTCGGAACAGATTGAGTTACTTTGATTCGGTACGGGACACCCCGGTGGGTTCTACCCACCCAGTACCACCTCTCCAGACTGTCTTACCCCAGGTGACCTCTTCCGTTACCGTTTGGTGAAGTCGTAAGAACGGAACTCCTGGGGTACTTGTCATACTTTTCCGTTTTACTATCCTATGACTTTCTCATTGAGGGGTCCAGCCATCCACGGGTTATTCGACGTTCTCTAGTCACCTCTTTATTGAGGTCTTTCTTACTTCCCTACCCCGGTTTCGTTTTTGTTATGGGTGAACACCTACACTGACCACTATCTTCGTTCCAGACTACGACATTTCTCGTTATAACGTATCCTTAGACCTTACAACAAAGAGGATCATTACCAGCTTTAGGTACGTTTCATCTAACAGTCATATTTAATGACGATGTGACTCTGATTTAATGTTTAGGAAGAATCTTCAATATAAAAAAAGGAATATGATGTGTCACTAAATTATCCGTCAAAAGTTCGTATTTAAATAAAGTCAAAGATGTCTGAAATAAACTACTATTACAATAACTAGATACTATCACATATTTGTCGTACATCGGTGACTTGTTACCTCCGTTGTCATTTTTCGTTTATGAAGACTCAATAATTCTTTTCCTTTTTCTTCGAAGATTATTTTGGGTTATAGTAACGTTGAATATTATTGGTTTATATTATTTATTTTTATACTACTGAAAACTTTTCCTTCTAAGTGTAAATTTAGAATAAGAGTCAGACCTCTTTTCTACAGACATTGATACAATATCCCAGATCACTCCCACATGTCACTACTTTATTCACTGTTACGAACCATTTGATTTCACGATTTAGTCACCTTCATGAAAACAAAATACATTTGTGTAACTTAGTTCTTCACTCTAATTAGAAAAGGAAATATCTGTCTCTTCAGTAGGATGTAATCCTACTGGTCTAACTTAAATGTGTCCGTACCTCTCTCTTTTTAAGGAGACGGGATTGTTTATTACTCACTCCAGTATAGACTTTCGAAAAGTAAGTATATGTATTAGACACCTACCAACCCAAATCGTCCTCTAAGTCTCCGTCCATTGTACGATTCGAACACGGGTCATTGAACTTATGAGAATGAAAGATATTCAGACAAAACGTATTTGTCTACAAACCTATTGACCCTTAGGAAGTCGGTTCACTTCGTTTTTAAGACCCCTACCCTACCACCACTACTGTCATGACCATTCTTGTAAGTCGAACAGTCTTTTTATATTTGATATACTCTATTTTTATACAAATACGAACTGGTTAAAACCCAAATAGACCAAACAACAAATCAGCGATTCAGCACAGGTTGAGAGAACACTGGGGTACCTGACATCGGGTGACCTGAGGAGATAGGTACCGTAAAGAGTCGTTCCTATGATCTCGTCCAACGGAAAAGGAAGAGGTCCCCTAAAAGGGCTGGGTCCCTAGTTTGGGTGCTCTAGTTTGGACGAACCGTCCGTCTATGTAATGGTGAGTCAGTGGACCAAACCGGTAGTGATTATGGTTTATTCTTTATAAAATACTTATTATAAGTCGTATCTCTCTGAATTTACGATTTACGGTCATAATAAGTCAACAGTTTTAATATAAGTACAGTGTAAATTGTTGTGACATATTGAGGTTTGAGAGTACATTTGTATTCTATATTCAGAGTCAAATATTTAACACTTCACATGGTTTGTGAAATACAAAGAACCGTGTCATAGAGTTCTAGATAACCTTTTAATATTGACATAAATAAAATAAAAGTACCCAAAAAGTAATCTCAGTAGTGTGAAACTCGTCGACACTGTTAAATGATGTCCTTATTAAGGTAGGAGTTTAATAATGACATTTAACTTCAGGATAAAAAGGTAGGGTTCACATAAAAATTATAATTGTCAACCATTAATCAGATAGGAAACCTCTCTGAGACTTGTCAGGACCTCTCGTAAGACATGTAAATTAGTCCTCTTGTGTAAGGAATGTTTTCCGCTGTTATTTTATATTGTAATTAACTTAACACTTTCACAAGAGATTAACGACTACGATAGAGGTAAATAATGAAAATTTCATGTAAAAATTATAGGGTTCCTATTGTAAAACCCCGATATTAAGGAAGAGTTCTTAGACTTAAATCTCTTTTGTGCTCTATAAATATGTACGTTTTTGTTTTTCATTCAGTAATATTTGACAAAAAAATTTCTCTTTATATACACTTTATAAACAAAAACTTTGGTAATTCGTTTGACCAGTAAGTAATATTACCGAAGGGTCCACCGTGATCGCCATTTCTTGGGCGGACGGTTACGATCTCTGTGTTCTCTACACCCATGCTAGGGACCGAGTCCTTCTAGGGGACCTCCTTCCGTGTCCTTGGGTGAGGTCATAAGAACGGACTTTTTAGGGTGCCTGTCTCTTCAGACCGCCCGATCTCAGGTGTCCCAACGTTTCTCAGTCTGTCTTGACTTCGTTAAATCGTATGTCCGTAAATAATATTGTTATAAATGGACGGACCTTGTATACATTCACTCGTGTGTCAAAGAAGTATGGTCAGATCCGTCAACGTTAGACCAAAATCTGTCGTACGAAACCAAAATCTATCGTATATCCATGATTTCAATAGTTAAGTCTTATCAGAAAATGAAAATTTGTGGAAGTAAAACAAAACGAAATTAGTAATGCTAGAAGTTCATAAAAATGACCTACAATGGAACGTCAAAGGTAAGTTACGACGGAACTCTGAATCCTTAATCTACATATAAACTTTTTAAAATGGTTCAATAAAATACAGTAACTCTGTCTAACAGAAACATTAAATAATCTAAAAATGAATACTCATGAGGAAGGTTTAGGTACAATGAATATTGGTTCATTTGATTTCGTAGTGGTTAGAGTAGTAATTCAAGATTTAATTTTAAAACAAGGTGTTCTACTACCTACCAATGCTGTTCAATTACCCCATCTCATTTTATTCTTTCACTTGGTCTATATTCACAATAAATTTGAATAGTATAATTATCTAAAAATTTTACATAAGAAGATGAAATTTCTAACTTTGTTTAAAATAATTCTCATTTTGATTTTAACCCCATTTAATAAAAGGAATAAAAGTACATCCATTTATTATTGTCTAAAATTATGTTGAAAAATACTTCAAAACAAATAGACATCCGTGGTGTAAATGTAAACCGTTAAAAGAAAGTATCGATGAGATTTACCATTAGACAATGTTTTAACTGTTCTAAAATAGTTCGTTTCAGTAACTACATGAAAAGAAAAATATTAGTGTCAAATCTTATACACTCTCTAAATCTTTTAACAGGGTAGTTTTGTCAACGTATATTACTTTTCAGTGTGGGAAGACCGTGTGGAATTATGTATTGAGTTTACGTGTGTAGACACGGGTGTTCAACCTCTTATATGAAATAAATCTTATTTCCTTGATAAATTATCTGGGAAGACGTTCCAGAATAATGTTCTTTAACCATGATTTACTCAGGTCGTTTTAATGTTTACTTCTTGAGTAGGTGTTGAACAGAACTTCAATGACGACAGGGTGGTCCAAGGAGACAGACTCTCTATAAAGACCGTTCTTATGATCTCACTCAACGGTAAAGGAGGAGATCCCCTAGAAGGACTGGGTCCCTAACTTGGGTTCAGAGGTCTCAGAGGACGTAACTGTCCTTCTAAAAAAAAAAAATTAGTGAATGAATGGACCTTTAGGGGTTTATCTGAAATGACCTCAGTTTATGTCGTATACCCGATATACCAAGTTATATTTAATATGGTTATGTACGCGACAAAGTAAATATGGATTGGTAAAATTATCATTTAATAAACCCACCATCAATTATAGAGGACCTATACACGGTCTCTACTCTCACTAATACTATTATGTAAGTCAATGATTTATCCGACTTATGAAGGTTCGAAGGTTACTATGTCGACAATTACTGTCACCGAAACGATCAATTAGTCTACAAAACGGTGACCCCTAACGGGTACACTTAGTTTAGACTGTCTCCGAAGACGAAGTGGAGTTTACATTACTGTGTTTACACAGTGTATAATTCCTGAGGTCCTTTTTACGTGTGCTGTAAGTGGGAGTTCGTCGATCTCGAGGATAGGTTCATAGTAAGAGTAAATACCATACTATTATTCAGTAAGTAATTAACTTATTACTAAGTTCTCACTTATGTTCATAAAACGTATAAATTACCGTAAATAAAAAGAAAACATATATGAAGGAAAACTCGATAATCTTAAAATTACAGATCCTTGTGTCTGTTGTGATAAATTCTTTGCCTCAAACTAAACAATCATAAAGGGTCTTCACTTTTACTTTTTAAGTAAACATTCATTTTACACTTTATATAATAGATACGGAAGAGTCGGTATCACGGTACTCCACCTTTTTTTTAAGACCGGAATTTAGATGAAGTATAATAAACTTCATAAAATATAAAGACAACTGAAAGCCGAAAGAAAGAGACTTTTTTTACACAGGTAATTAATTGGGTTCCCTCCGAAATTTATTTGTGTGAACACTGGAAATATATAACTCGTTCTAACACAAGAACCACCATATAGACTGCGTAACTAAAAAAACATCACTTAAAGTTCCAACACATATTTTCTTTCCTGTCTTCGACGTAAAACACCCAAAGATGTTCTTTGATCTAAGAGAAGAAAGTCATTCTAGTCAATCGACGGTCTTATAACTGAAACAAAGCTACATCCTCCATCCTGAAATCTAAGTCCCGGCAGGAATCCTTTCTCTTGTTAAACCCCAACTCACTGTGAAAAGACACAATATCGTAAACATTCCGGTACCACTATTTGTTATTAGGTGTCTGTCTTCTCGTGGTCGATTCTTAGACAATTCGTATCCATTTATCTTTGTTAAGAAATTTGTACGACAACCTTTAGCCGTTTTGACTTTAAGTAAAACTCTTGACTTAGAGATGAGAGGAATACTGACTTTTATTTCTTAATGGTACGAGTTGTCAAGTTCAAAATTTTCTTCGGGTTTTACTTTGGTTCTTTCAAGTTTCCTTTAATAAAGATACAAACATCTCATAACCACTACTTTATTTCGTAGAATTTTTATCGGAACATTATCATATCCCGTTTATAGTAGATGTTCTAAGAAGGAGAAAAGGTAGTCAATCTAACTAACGACAATCACTGGACAATCAGAGGGGACCCAGACGTAATAAGTATCTGATTCGGAATACGTCTGTATTGATCCAGTGGAATTAATGGACGCCTTTATTGCACATCAACACTTTCAAAGTGTTACTATTAATGAGATTTTACGATTTTATCATATACGTTTGGAACCTCCATGTACGACATTTAATAGCATGTTGGTTCTAGTTAGTTTGATTTACCAAGTATAAAAAAGTTAAGAGATCGTAAGGAGTTATGGAAAGAAAATGGTGTTATTTTCACGTCAGGAACTACTCGTTATATAACTAACATGTAGAACACTTAATCAACAATTCTAAAAAAGAAAGAAATTTAAAGAAACGTCATAAATTCTTTTAGTTGTCTGATAACATCTCCTTGTTTTCCCTTGATTAGTGAAAAATTTTTTAGATTTTACTATGGTACCTTGGGAACGATTAGTCGTACATAAAAGGGACGTCTGTAAAGACATGGACAGTAAAACAGTATCTTTATTTCACTCCCTCTAATCTTTTACATACCGGAAAAATTTGTCACTCCCTTACTTTTCATCTTTACAAAACGTAAAAGTATACTTTCGATGTTTTATAAAATTGATAGACAAGTGGTTACATAAAATTTTTTTATCGTTAAACTGGCTTTTTAGTTTTGGGAACATCTAAGGACTGTTTACCGTGTTACACTGGTTGATGTCAAACTCATTGTTGTCGTTAAAACCTAAGACTTTTAAGGAACTTTAAAAATTACCTAATTAGACATCATGACTACTTATTATAACCTCTAGTAATAAAAACTATCCTTGTTACCTATTCTTAAGTAATAAGGTGTCTTTCCTTGGTTCATAAAATTTCGACTAGTTGAAATATATTAGCCGCCCTACTAAAAATATAAAATTAATATTGTATAAAGGACTTAAAACATTCACGTTAGAAACGCTGCGTAACTGACATTAGACGGTTCGAGGAGACAGGTACCTTAAAAAGTCCGTTCTTATGACATCGTCCAACGGTAAAAGATGAGGTTCCGTAAAAGGGTTGGGTCCCTAGTTTGAGGACGTAACCATCCGTCTAAGAAATAGTGATCTCGGTGGACCCTTCGGGATTCCCATTTTATCTATAGTATTTAAAAAATTTTCTTTAATTAAATAAAATTAATCTCCTATTAATGAAACGTTATAACACTACCAAAAACGATATGTAGTTGTACTAAACCGGTGTCCATATGTACACAAAACGGAGGACCTGGGGGGAGGGTGGAGGGAGAAATGGAGTAAGGAGACCCAACGAGGGTCTCGTGGTCGAAACACACGGGACGAAGTACGTAGTTTGAACTTGACCGGTAGATAAAATGTATACCATTACATGTACAAAGTTACAATAAGAGAGTTTAGTAGGGTGGAAGTGGAAGAGGGTGACTCAGGTTTTCAAACGAGAAATATAGACAGACGAAAAGACAGGACGTACATCCTAGTAGTTATAGTCGAAAGACTTAAGGTATATATACACAATTATATGTCGTATATGTATCTTAAATCCATATTTTAAAGTGTCTCTTAATACTTGTTTTTCTTCAAATATTTTCTTAAAAATAAAAAATGGAACTTTCACTTACCTAATTTTCCGGTTGATCACTTCAAATTTTTGGTCACCGATAACATCCATCAGACTAAACTAAGTATATCCGTAAAATCGGAAGACTATACTCTATCCACTGGTGTCATATAAAGTTAACCGTAGAAAAGGCATACACAAGAATACTACTGTTACCAGAGGTTTTGTCACAAAACAAAGACAAGGAGTAGAAGTAGAACGTAGATTTAACCATCACTATATTGTGCTAAGAGGATTTTCTTATATAATTTACTTTTAACCACAACGTGACTCACTTAGAATCTCTTTTTTGTACCAAACTAAAGACCTTAAAAAGAGAAAATTTTCGGTGAAGTGTGAGAGGGAATAATTTGTCTCCAAATATGTTTAAATCGAGAAGAACTTCGTAACAACTCCATAACAGACATTTAGCTTTGACATGAAATTCGAGGTTACCGGAATAATTAATTAATTAAAAAACGTTATAAGTAGATGGATCGTTGAAGTCTTCCGGTATAATCATTGAAGAATTCTGAGATTAGGGTCGACGATAGAATTCGTACGATAGTATTACTCGATTGTGAGTAATACCTTTTCTATCTCCCCTTGACATGACTTATAGTAGTAAATATTCTTTAACATTAACGATTGTAAATAGTTTGTGAATAAGTTAAACAAATTTGAATACTTTAAACGTGATAGTAAAACGACTAGTACTTGGACTCGGAGTCTCTGTTCTTTGTACAGGTTCCAACAAATAAACCCCGACTCTAAACTGGAGTAGAGGGACTAGTTTTCCGATACTCAAATTGGAGGTTTCCGTAACAGTACAATCGTCGGTGTGTTCCTACTGTTAGAAGTCCGACGGATGGGTGATAAAGACCTGTAGACGAATAAACTCTTCAACTCACCTTCGATAAAAATGATTTCTAACAATCTTCGGTAGGGAAAAGATAGTAAGTTGAATGATAGAATGAAAAACAACGACAGAAAGGAGGTAGTACTCCAGGTTTTTTTACAGGATTATCTCCTGGGTGACTATACTTTTTCAGTGGTCAAAATTCGAACGTTTACCTCAAAGTAAGTCCAGAATGAGAGAGTCATTAAACGAACGACCATAGTCTTATAAATACAAGGTCTCGGTTCTCAGGGTATCCACATAATAGATTTAAAACACCTTACCGAGTGACCTTCCATGACGACGTGAAGTCACTGTACTATATCAACAGTATGCAACTGAGGGAAATATTATCTCTTTAAATGAGTAGTTAAAGAGTATAATATTACTGAAATATAAAGACGTCACGAAAATATATGTAATAGAGGACACTCGTTGAGTCGTTATAATACTCCGTCTTTAATAGGGGTAAAATCTCTACTCCCGAAATTTCTACTCTCACAACTACACTAAACAGGTTCCAATATTTTGATCATTCACCTTACGAGACTTGGTCCAGTTCACGAAAACGATGAGGTTACACCGAGACCAATAAATGAACGGTTAATCCTTCACATTAGTCATAAAAGTGTAGACACACTTTTTTTATTTTTGGGTTTAATATTAAGTCTGTAAAACTTAGTATTAGATGTAAACCCTAAACACAACGACACAACGATTTGGTACAGGTTACGAAAACACTGGGGACCCTGATATCGGGTGGTCCTAGAAAACAGGTACCCTAAAAGGTCCGTTTTTATGACCTCCTACAACAGTAAAGGAAGAGATTTCCTAGAAGGACTACGTCTGGGTCCCTAGCTTGGTACACAGGACGTAATCGTCCACCTAAGAAATGGTGACTCGGTGGTCCTTCGGGAATAACCCTAAATCTGTAGACATAAAAGACTTTTGATGTGACGAGTCGTAACTCTTGGGTACAGGATTTGTTATGAAAACGAACAACTAAATGAACAAAGTTAAAATAGTACCGTTTCTTTTTGTGTGTGTGTGTGTGTGTGTTTTTGGGGTCTGAGTAGAATTAGTAATAATTCACATGTCAAATCTTTATAATTCATATGAAAAGGGTAACAACATGTAGTTACTATAACATGTAGTCGAGGGATCCTAAAAAAGTAGAACATTTGACTTTGATTTGGGTAATTTGTAGATTTAAGGGGAGGAAAAAAAAGATAGTAAAATAAAATTTTATTAAAACTCAAGTATCCTCTCAACGTCATGTCATGATTTTTGAAAAAAGGGAACGTCACAAACTGTAATTCGACGTCAGATAAAAGATGTTTATTCCTGTAAAGGAGGGTATTCTTGTCGTGTTAGTAAGTTTGATCCTTTTATTGTGATTTTATAATGCTAATAGTTTATACGTCTGGGACCAGTAAAGTGATTTAGAAAAATATCATAAAAACATCATTATTCTAGGTCAACTAATGGACAATACGAATTAATATGTATATTAATTTAATTTAAAGAAGGTCAAAATTAATTAAGAAGTTATAAAAGACTGAGAGTGTTGGAACTGGGAATGTTTACAATATCCGATCAATAAAATGTCTTAACTGGAGTTGAAACCTAAACAGATACAAAGGGGTTAAAAGTTAGTTCATAGTCCAATACGGAAAGTTCTTTTTTATATCTTTACAACGACCCAAGAAAAAAGACTTAGAACAGGTTACCATTTACCAAAACTAAACAGGGTAATGGTCACTACAATTGAAAGTAGTGTCGTAATTCACCATGAAAGATTCAAAGAGGTGACATTTCAATATGGAAATTTTAAACATTAATTAGTCATAAAAGACCTTCTGTGAAACTCTGTTATATACGAAGAGTAAAGAGTAGTTAGAGAATGTATGATCAAAATCGTAAACAACTTTAATGACATCTACCACTAACATTGGTACTTTAATTTTCTGCGAATGAGGAACCTTCCTTTCAATACTGGTTGGATCTATCGTATAAGTTTTCGTCTCTATAATGAAACGGTTGTTTCCAGGTAGATCAGTATCGGAACTGATCAGTATCAAAAAGGTCACCAGTACATACCTACAGTCTCAACCTGACACTTCTTTCGACTCGCGACTTCTTAACCACGAAAACTTGACCTCTTCAAGAGAACTCTCAGGGAACCTGACTTTCTAGGTTGGTCAGGTAAGACTTTCTCTAGTCGGGACCCACAAGTAACCTTCCTGACTACGACTTCGACTTTGAGGTTATGAAACCGGTGGACTATGCTTCTCGACTGAGTAACCTTTTCTGGGACTACGACCCTCCCTGACCTTCGTCCTTCTCTTCCCCTACTGTCTCCTACTCTGCCGACCTACCGTAGTGACTGAACTACCTGTACTCAAACTCACTTGAGGTCCTCAACCACTACCTGTCCCTCCGGACCGTACGACGTTAAGTACCCCAGCGTTTCTAATCCTGTACTGACGAACTGGCTTGACTTGACTTGACTACAATACTATTAGTACTGATACCCTCAGAGGTGACCACTAAAAAATTTAAATTTAAAGAAAGATGAAAATAATCAACGGTAAAATGACATTCCTTTTCACAAGTGAAGAAAGTAGAATAAACCAACAAATATATAGGTACACGAGTATCTAAGGACAAAATGAGTTACTCAATATTACACAATCATAGTACTAAGAAAGAAAACCATGACTGCAATGAGGTCTAAACGGACCTTCTTCGTGGAAATTCGTCTGAAGACGTAAGAAAACTATAAACAAAAAGTCAGTGATTCATCACAGGTTGAGAAGTACTGGGTACCTGACCGAGGAGAAAACTATATAGTGTACTGAAAAACTCATGAAGTAATAAAAAACGTGTCTTATATAAGGTTCAGTAAAACAGTAAGGGAATTGGTAAAGGACGGGATCGAACATTGGTCGTCAAAAAGTCACTTCGAAAACAAGGAAAAGTACTTCTTTTATAAACCTTTGGTTTCAAACCGAAGATGCACATGAGTGACTAAACCCCTCCTCCAACCTGTGACGAGGTCCGGAAGAGTCATCTATATATATATATATATTTATGTGTGTATATACACACACATACACAAAACCTCTTCCTTTACCGTCGGGTGAGGTCTTAAGAACGGACCTCTTAGGGTACCTGTCTCTTCGGGCTACCCCCGGAGTTTTTCAGACCGTGTTGACTTCACTGAATTACACGTGTGTACGTGTGTACATACACAAATTTTTATAGAAGTATTATATATAACTTTTAGTACACAAATACGGTTAATAAAGGTTCACGTTAAATGGTTGTGTCACAAATAAGATCAAAAGAAAGAAGGATATTCACACAAAGGGAAGAACTTCTCACTTTTCGTTAAAAATTATATAAGTGAATAATAATCTTAGGGGGGACATATATTGTAGTAAAGGTAATAGTCACGACGGAGGTACAGGGGAACGTGTCTACGATAATAGTCGAGACAAGTCCGGGGTGATGGGATGGAGCTCAGGTGTGGGAAGGGGAAGGGGTGTACTTAAGAATGAAACACCTTCAATCATACATCTAACAACTTTACTGTTGTTTCCTAAATCTTATAATGTATATGAATTAACTATTTCGTCCCGTCCCAAACTCTCTTGATTAATCTTAAAACTTTCTTCGCGATGACACCCAATTTACGATAGTTTGTGACAACGTATGATATATCTTTAGTAAACACTTTCCTTCTCAGTTATTTATATTGTTTGAAGTAACAGAATAAAATTCTTTAACTGGGTTGGTGGAATTGGGAGTCGTTTGTGATGAGACTATCCAATCATTGGCGGTTGTAACTTGATTCTGGGAGGTGGTGGTTTTTGTAATACTGACCGACTTCCGAGTCTACTACCAATCGTAAAAATTTCGTTATTTCATAACGATAATATGTGAATTATCTGACGGTACATGATTATCATATTTGTGTTGAAAATACATATGATCCTTTGGTTTTTTTAGACACTCTGAACAAAATAATACCATAATCGGAATAACGACACTAGACCTTGACTTAGGTGTCATAAAACCTGTACAGACATAATCATAACAGGTTTTGTACCATTACGGAAGATGAAATTCGTCGAATAAAAGTGATGATTTGACCGTTGCAAGGTTATTGGCGTTCCTAAATTTAAAACTTTTTACCTCCGTTCTAACAACTTTCTTCCTTATTTTATTATAGATGAGATTTCAACGTACACAAAAAAATATAATATGTATAAAGTTCCTGAAAAGACTCAGGGAAGAAAGAGAAAAGGAGTAACGAAACGAGTCGACTCAATATTATTGGAATAAGAGTGTTATGTAAAAAACCTCTATATGTCTAGTTTATGGACTCAAAATCAGAAATGAGTCACTAATATACTCCAACTTTTAGATGAAAGTATAAATTTATAACTAGATAATTAGATACTTTCACATACTCTACATGTAAATCACAAAGTTTTACGAAGGGGACATGTTTTACAAAGTGAAGTCTCGGGTTACTGGACTTAAAATTTTCATATAATTCGGAAAATTTAATAGGTAATAATAATAAATAAACGTGAGAAATCAGTGAAAAATTCACATGTATAACCTAAAGTACCAGTCAAAAATCGTGAAAATAGTTATCGCAAGAATAAGTCAACTTGAAAATAAGACCAGTCAAAAAGAAACTGGATTCTTTGGTCTTATAAAGGTTACTCATACGGTTTCTAAGGAGTTTTTAATTATAAAAACTCGGAATGTAGGGGACTAATATAAAATGAAACGTTCAAAGTATAATGATACTGAACCTAAACCTTTATGTACTACTTTGATTATTCTTTTTTCCGGGACTCGTTCTCCTCATCTTTCGTGTCTATATTATTGTAACTCCCTTTCTTCGGTGTGTGTTCTTCGATATGGAACACTAAAGTAAATATTTTACATGTTTATGTCCATTTCGATTAGATACGTAACCAATGTCCTAATATATCTGTCACTGACCTCTCCTCGTTTTCCTTCGAGGAACCTCACGTCCATCTAAAAATAAAAAATAAGACTTAAGACTAACGTTTGAAGTTGTTTAACGTAAATGTCACAGATATGACCACAAACCTGAAGGAGGTACAGAGTCATCATTTCTTAGACGGACTTTACGTCCTCTACGTACCTCTACGAATAAATGAGGGACCCAGCCCTTCTAGTGGACCTCCTCCCGTATCGTTGGGTGAGGTCATAAGAACGGACCTCTTAGAGTGTCTGTCTCCTCAGACCATCCGATGTCAGGTATCCCAGTGTTTCTCAAGCTGTGTTGACTTCGGAGACTCCTGCATGTGTATGAATCCGAACCGTACAATAGGAAGTTATTCTAGAATTTTTTTGTTTTTGTTTTTGTTTTTGGATACAGGTACAAATTGTGGTGAACCTATAATAGTACACAAATAGTTCAAACATAAAGATGATTTTATATTTTTCGTACCAATCACCGGTTCCAAGAACGTCTTGAACACTCAGCAGGTAACTCTCTATAAAGAACCCCGATTGTTGAGTCATTTCAGACTCCACTTAAAGACCGTTTCAGTAAACAGTAAAAGTTCAGTCGTACCAAAACCGTGGACGAACAGTTGTTTCTGACGGTGATAACCTTTGAGTGAAAATCGTTTCAACAGACGAAGACTGGTTTATCTAATACTATACCGTCTTTTTCAGTCACTTTAAAAGGACCGGTATAGTCATTAGTCATGTCCACCGACTGAGTTATCAAAGTACTAACTATACTGAACGATTAAAATATCAAACATCTGTCTGATACCGTCCGTTATAACAGACCAGTGTGATTGAATGTTCTTACGTAGAAGATATTCACACAAGTTTAAGTCGAACCTGAACGTACGAGCCGTAAGATCTACAAATAGAAAATCACTCCATATAAACAGGGAATCTAGACTAAGTACAAAAAAGACAACAACTACCACGACTACTAAAAAACAAGAAAAAACAAAAACCAAATAAAAAGTCTTTAATCTCTATTATAGGAATACCTAAAATAGTAGAAAGTATAATCGAGAGTTATGTTTTACTGTACGAATTGTCGATGTTACTAAAGTAGGTCAAAAGAGACCTTGTTATACACAGACTTGACCACTTATACGCTACGGGATGACGACGACGACGATTCCGCGAAGTCAGTACAAGGTGAGACACGTTGGGGTATCTACCGTCGGGTGGTCCGAGGAGACAGGGACCCCAAGAGGTCCGTTCTTATGACCTCACCTAACAGGGTTACGGACTTTCACTTTTCACTTTTCTTCAGTAAGTCAACACAGGTTGAGAATCGCTGGGGTACTTGATATCGGATGGTCCGAGAAGGCAGGTACCTTAAAAGGTCCGTTCTCATGACCTCACCCAATGGTAAAGGAAGAGATCACTACAGGATTCCCTTACGATTTATACCGATTACAACTTGATAGAGAGTAAAGTGAAAGAGAGAACACGTGTATACATTTTATTTTAACGTGTATTTTTGACCCGTCGTCTTATCGACAAGTATTTTTATTAGTTCCATCCGTAGACCACTTCTGTACACGAGTTAACAAAACAAGTCGAATAAATCTGGAGTCGTAGAAATTACAAAACCATTCATTAAGAAGTCAGAAATATTTCGTTTAAGTTCAACCCAACAAATATGGAGGTTTTTATTGAATCTTTTTAAAAGTCACCATTGATAGAAGATAAAGAATTGCATAAATCAACACAACAAAAGTACAAGTGAGGATTAATTCCTATTTTAAAATTCTCCAATAAAAGTACAATGGTAACCAGTTATACGACAAGATAACTTAATGCGACACGTTGTATTTATAATGTACAATAATCTTTCACCTCTTGACGGAAATAGTAATCTCGAGGATTCCTCATCGATACACTAGTAAAAAGTTACGAACTATTTAGAAGTTTCAGAAGAAACAAAGACAAATCGAGTCGATATTAATTACGGTCTTAACGGATGGTATCATTCTTAAACCTAAATAAAAAAATTAGATTATCTTTTTATTTAAAACGAAGGTCTCCCTAGTGTTCTACCCTTTCATCTATCTCTAAGTGAAAATTCAATGACTTTTATACGTTACAAGACTTATGATCGTTTATCAACTCCATAAAATGTACCGAACCAATAAGTCGAATTTAGACTCTACGTAGAACATAATATGGACAACACCCACACGTAACAAAGACTTTAAGTTTTTATTAAACAAATCACTCATTTGTTTACGTATTTATTTGTAAATGTAAAATAGGTTATAAAAAGGAAACTCATTATATAGTCAGATTAAGACTGTCCTTTATCTCCGATACGAGTTCGACTTAAACTTCTTGTCAAACTCTTTCCCTTACAAGTTTTTTTTTTTTTTTCTTTTGTCCGCCCCATATCACTTTAAAGTTCCCTATGAACCGTTAAAGTTCCGATTAGTAACTTGAATCCGGACTTTCTTCATCTCTTCCTTCGTCATTATTTTTGATCTATCTGTCTTTTTAGAGTACCTTTCCGACGACGTTATACTGGAACGGACGCACGTACGTACGAGACACTGAAGTCATACAGGTGGAGAAACGTTGGGATACCTGACATCGGGTGGTCCGAGGAGTCAGGTACCCTAAGAGGTCCGTTCTGATAGGTCCTAACCCAACGGTACGGGAGGAGATCCCTTAGAAGGGTTAGGTTCCTAGCTTGGATGTAGAGGACGTGACGTCCGTCTAAGAAATGGTGACTCGGCGGTCCCTTCGGGTTCGATATTAGAATTGATCTCTGTCAAATTGTCCTCCCTCCGTTCACACACTTCACCTTTGTGACCCTTGAGGGAGAGAACAGAAGGAATCTAGAGAACGAAGCACAGGAGAAATCAACTCGTGTTGGTCTTCGGTCCCCGGTTCATCGGGTGACTATGAACATGTATCTCAAGTCCCGGGGGAGGTCTGTGTACCGACCGATCTTACAGTACTTTTCCTGTTTGTCTTCGAGAGATTGAGATAGTATCACGAAGACCCTTGAAAGAATATGAAAAGGAATACGTATAATAAATCTCAATGAAATCCTACTCATAGTTCTTCACTTGAATCATCTAAATAGGATGATATGGTTCATTATGTTTTAACGATAGATGTGGACTCTGGACACTAGGTCAGAGTAATTTTACCCATATTTGTCTGTAATAGAAGGAGTTATACATTCCTTTATCTTACGGGTGTGGTGGTGGGTACTTTATCAGAACGAACACTACAATTTATAGTTGGATTTTTACTAGTCAAACGCTCTCATATTACAAGTACTTTTACTTCCTGTGCCCCTTGTTCAATGTCTTAGGATTCTCTGGTAGGTTAGTTTAGATCTTACACCCTGTAAGATATCCTGTTTACTCATGGTCAGATATCCTGTTTACTTATGGTTGTGTGGTTTATGTTCCGTTATTTTTCCTTCCTTTCCGTTATTTTTTCTTCCTTTCTAGAAATTTTTTGGAGCCTCTGTAATTGTGACTTATGTCATACATCTACATTCAACTTGAATTAGGTTTGGACGTAGTCACTGTTACTATAATAATTTTTTTTATAATTATACCCGTCCTTTAGTCAAGTCAAGTCAAGTCAACGAGTCGTCACAGATTGAGACACTAGGGTTACCTGACGTTGTACGGTTCGAAGGGACAGGTAGTGGTTGGGGACCTCGAATGAATTTGAGTACAGATAGTTCAGTCACTATGGTAGGTTGATAGAATAGGAGACAGTTGTGGATGCGGAGGACGGAAGTTATAAAAGGTCCCACTCCCAGACAGGGTTACTCAGTCAAGGACGTAGTCCACCGGTTTCATAAACTCGAAATCGAAGTCGTAGTCAGGAAGACTACTTATAATTCCTAACTAAAGGAAATCCTAACTGACGAAACTAGAGGAACGTCAGGACCCTTGAGAGTTCTTAGTAGAGGTTGTGGTGTCAAGTTTTCGGAGTTAATAAGCGACGAATCGAAAGAAATACCAAGTTGAGAGTGTAGGTATGTACTGATGACCTTTCTGGTATCAAACTGATGTACCTGTAAACAGTCATTTCATTTCATAGACGAACAATTATACGAGAGATCCAACCAGTATCGAAAAGAAGGTTCCTCGTACCCAGAAAATTAAAGTACGGACATCAGTGGTAAACGTCACTAAAACTTCGGGTTCTTTTATTTCAGACAGTGACAAAGGTATCAAAGGGGTAGATAAACGGCACTTCATTACCTTGGTCTATGGTACTAGAAACAAAAAACTTGAAACTCAAAATTCGGTCCAAAACTGTGGGGAAAAAGTAAAAAGTAGTTCTCCGGGAAATCAAGGAGAAACGAAAAACGGTATTCCCACCACAGTAGCAGTATAGACTCCAATAACCATAAAGAGGGACGTTAGAACTAAGGTCGAACACGAAGTAGGTCGGACTGTAAAGTGTACTACATGTGACGTATATTCAATTTATTCGTCCCATTGTTATATGTCGGAACTATATAAAGAAAGTGTCAATCCTTGGTAAGGTAATAAGGTACCGCACAAGATTAACAACGAAGAACTGGACGTATGTCTAAAGAGTCTTCCGTCCATTCACCAGACTATAAGGGTAGAGAAATTCTTAAAAGGTCAAACGACACTAGGTGTGTCAGTTTCCAAAATCACATTAACCACTTCGTCTTCATCTACTACAAAAAGACCTTAAGAGAACGAAAAAGATACTAGGTCACCTACAACCTTTAAACTAGAGACCAAGGAGACGGAAAAGACTCGGGTCCAACTTGGAGACCTTCAAGAGCCAAGTACATGACAACTTCGGAGTGGACCTCTTAAAACTCGTAATGAAATGATTGTACACTCTACTCAAGTTAACATACCATCAGACTTGTAAGAAACCGTAACGGAAAGAAACCCTAACTCACTTTTGACTGGAAAAGGTCAGGACACCGGTGACGACTCAAAAGGTTTAAACGACCGTATAACTCACGTCGTGTAATTGTCGTAGTAGAAAATCCTAAACTTTATCGAGTCGACCTTAAGGTAGTGGGTTGACGAACAAAAAATTCACCCAAAATATTTATGTGTTCAATCATTCTCTATGTATCTTTTCGTAAATTGTCTATTTTCTTATTGTCAACATACTAACAGAAATTTTGTTAGGTCACTTGTTTGTTCGTTCGTTTTTCACTCCCTCGACCTCCTTATCGTCTTCCATTTACCATATTTATTTAAACTGTTTTACAACGATTAGTACCTTTAGTTCATTTCACATATACCTCTAATTAGTATATTAAGAGGGGTGAAACACATAAACTATTAAAGGTAATTTTCAGAATTTCTTTTTCAATTAATTTTACTGATCCTTTTCTTAATTCGACTAAATAAGAGTGTAATCGTCTTATACTTACAAGAGTAACGGAAAGTGGGAGGGGAATGATAAGATTCCATACAAATAAAATCACTTGGACTTAATAAAGAAAAATTATAATAGATTAAAAAGAGATTTAAAAATAAAGGGATCTATTATTACTTCGATTCATAAGTACATAAATGACTAGTCAAGTAAAAGGAGGACACACTTAACAAATGTATTAAAGATAAACTAAATGAAAAGGAATTATTACAGATTAATTAAAAACATGTAAAACACATGACGAACAATCAATATAAGTGACTTTTATAGGAGGAAGTCAAGTTATGGACAAAAAAAAATGTAGTAATTACTAAAAATGTGTACTATCAAAGTTCTTTACTGTAAAACTTATAAAAGACTCTTTTTTGTTAGGGGGTTTATATAAAAGACGATAAAAAAGATTATAAATATCAAAATATAGATCTGAAATAAAATACGTTTTATTGTAAGTCTTTTGATTCTAGTACCTTAGACCAGGGTAGTGAAGTACCCTTTATCTACCCCTTTGTCACCTTTGTCACAGTCTGAAATAAAAACCCCCGAGGTTTTAGTGACGTCTACCACTAACGTCGGTACTTTAGTTTTCTGCGAATGAGGAACCTTCTTTTCAATACTGGTTGGATCTATCGTATAAGTTTTCGTCTCTGTAATGAAACGGTTGTTTCCAGGTAGATTAGTTCCGATACCAAAAAGGACACCAGTACATACCTACAGTCTCAACCTGACACTTCTTTCGACTCGTGACTTCTTGACTAAGAAAACTTGACACCACAACCTCTTCTGAACTCTCAGGGAACCAGACGTTCCTCTAGGTTGGTCAGGAAAGATTTCCTCTAGGCAGGACCCACAAAAAACCTTCCTGACTACGATTTCGACTTTGAGGTTATGAAACCCGTGGAGTACGCTTCTCAACTGCGTAACCTTTTCTGACACTACGACCCTCCCTAACCCCCGTCATCCTCTTCCCCTGGTGTCTCCTACTCCACCGACCTACCGTAGTGGCTGAACTACCTGAACCCAAAAGCACTTGAGGTCCTCAACCACTACCTGTCCCTCCGGACCGCACGACGTCAAGTACCCCAGCGTTCCTCAGCCTGTGCTGACTCGTTGACTTGACTTGACTATTCCACTTTTAGATATAAAAAAGGTGTTTTCATATTACGTGGTAGATTAAATGTCGCAGTAAGTGTGAAAGGATGACTAAACGTTGTACTGAAGGAGAAACATGTCTAAAGTTTTAGTACACACCCAGACGAAGATCTAGGACGAGGTAATCTCATGAACATGCAAAGACACTTCAATAATATATGACTTAATGATATCGAAATCGTACGACAATTCAGCGAAGTCAGTACAAGCTGAGACACACTGTGGTGTCTACCATCGGGTGGTCCGAGGTGGTAGGGACCCTAAGAAGTCCATTCTTGTGACCTCACCCAACGGTAAAGGAAGAGGTTTCGTACTTTCACTTTTCACTTTCACTTCAGAGAGTCATTCACAGACTGAGAAGTACTGGGATACCTGATGTCGGATGGTCCGAGGAGGCAGGTACACTAAAAGGTTCGTTCTCATGACCTCACCCAACGGTAACTGAAGAGGTATCGAAATCGAATTCTGTTACCTTTATTACACGTGTAAGGGACTTGCTAAAAGAAGAAGAAATTTTAACAGAACATATAAGTATAGAGAATAAAAAAGAATATTTGAAATTTCGGTTTAACAGTTTAAGGTATTTTGTCAGTCACTATAAAACACACACCTGAGTTTCCGAGTGACAATTCACTTTCTTTTTCAAAGGGTCTTATTAAATATTTAAGTTACGTTCACATTAGTCTGTACACAGACAGAATTATATAAGTTCAAAGAAGATACTAGAAGTCATTTCTAAATATTAAAAGAGGTACTTCTGAAAACGTAAAGGCATCCAAACGAACTTTTTGTGGAATGTAAAAATAACGGGAACACTTACGTTAAAACTATATTATAAAGTAAACAAAATCAGGACACATTCTTATACTAATTAAACGTAAGAATGTATCAGATAATCTGAAAAAATGATTGAATCAAAAAAATGTATAAAAAACTATATAAGACCCATTTTACTGTAATCGAGAACTCGCGTAGTTGTCAAAATAAAAAGGTCAAAAATATGAAGGGAGGGGGAGGGTTGGGAATAAAACGACACGACTAATCCTGAAGGTCTTGTTCCACTTTTAACGTTAATTATACAATAAAAAAAAGGGTCGACTTTGCGACTACGAAGATTTCAAAATAGTCATTTATATCATTACAAATTAGATCAAATACAACGATAGTAAAAACAAAGACAAGTATACGAATTGTCAAATCCCCTTAGTGACAAAGTTCAAAAGATTGACAGATATAATCCTTATTCACATTTTAAAACAGTTTTAAAAAACCTATATAATTTTCTTAATATAAAAAGAAGTAATAATTATACCACTAAAAATTTGAAAAAAGTACACCACAAAAATCTAACTAGTGAAACCAATCGAAGTTATATCTGTTGATTTTATTATTATTTGTAGATAATTTAAAATATACGACAATAAAAACGGATTGTAAGATTTTAACTTAAATTTATAATAGATAAAAAATTTTTAAATAAACATGAAACAAAGAAATTAAAAACGAGAAACTCACAGAGAACTAACAGACAACTTATGATCTATGAAAAACTATTATATAATTCTTGAGATTTAAACCGAGAATAGAGACAGATTGGACTCAACAACGATAAAGAAACAAATATTTGAACGGATCTGATTTAGACATTACAACCAGAGGGAAGATTGTAATACCATACCGGTAACTAGAGACGAGTTTAAAAACCAACCAAAATAAAGATTCGATCTCAAGGACCCGAACGTATCCAATCTCCAGTAGGTGGAAGCCGATCTCAACCACGAGTTTTTAAAGTTCGGTCATTTCGAAGTTGGGAGTCGACTACTTAAACACACACCCACTCCCACACAAGTTTAAAGTCCAGTAAAAGTTTAGAAGGAACTGAGAGGGGACAAGTGAACATAATTGAACGGTGCGACAGAGGGGATTTCATGACATCTATACATACCCACGTCACACAGGAGGGACTAGTGAAGACGTGTACACGTATTGGAAACCATCTACAGAATACATACCCGACACGACACGAATCAACGAGTAAGGACAGCCTGAGATACACTGGTGGACCCGACATTGGGTGGTCCGAGGAAACAGGTTTGTTCTAATGACCTCACCCAACGGTACGGGAGGAGGTCCCATAGAAGAATTTGGTCTAGAGGGATGTAACGTCCGTCTAAGAAATGGTGGCAGACTCGATGGTCTCTTCGGGGAACCCATCTGCCGTTTAATTAAAACGACAAATACTAATAAAGTAGAGTGACCCTGAGAGACAATTTATAGGACAATCTGACTACCACGAGGAACGAACGAACGATGACTTAGTGATGGAACTGTTGTGTTTAGATCACTTAGGAGAAGGTCATCGTCGTTGTTTCCACGGTCAAAAGTGTCAAACGGTACCGGCACGTAAGTACCTTTCCGGACTACTGTCTTGAGTGAACGTCTATCCCTCTTTCCCTTCGTCGGATCCTTTTATTACGGTATATGGACGTGACAAGAAAGAACCTCAAGTACTTATTTACACAAAAAGTCCTTATTGGTGAAGAGTCAAAAGGTCTATGTAAACCAGTTTAAGGTCTCACGAGTACTTTAACAACGAAACCCTATAAAACAGGGTGAACTATCAATAAAAAATCGTCCACTTCAACAGTTGGAGTAATGAGGTAATATCCCCTTTCAGTCTTGAGATAATATGAAAAAATACAAGATACTAAATATCCTGGTAGATTAAACGGGTCACTAGTACGGTAAACTCAATAAGTTTTCACAAAGTTTTCGGGAACTCCAGACTTATGAAATGAAAGTCTCGGGAAAGTAACACTATGGGCTTGGTCGTTTTACGAAATAACAGGGGATTTACCAAACATAAAAGTCACACCTAAACCGGACATAAACGAGAAAGAACCGGTTCAGTCCCAGAAGAAAACCCATTTAATTTAAATCAAATGACTAAATGGTCGAAAATCATCTGAACTCTACAACGAGTCTTTTAATAAAATAGAATTTAAATAAGATAGTACAATTATTTAAGTATTAAGAGTTGATCGTTGAGACGAAGACGGAGACGACAAGGTGTATAAAACATACCAGAACGAAAATTATATACTTAAATATCTCTTGTTTGTACCTGAACCGAAATGATTGTATAAATAAATAGATACTGGACGGGGAACTCTTTAGACATACGTCCAGTCCTTCGTTGTCAATCTTGACCTGTACCTTGTTGTCTGACCAAGGTTATCCTTTTCCTCATACAGTTCCGACATATAGCAGTGGGACGAATAAATTGAATATACGTCTCATGTAGTACTCTTTACGACCTGACCTTCTTTGTGTTCGACCTTAGTTCTAACGGCCCTCTTTATAGTCATTGGAGTCTATACGTCTACTGTGGTGGGAATACCGTCTTTCACTTCTCCTTGATTTTTCGGAGAATTACTTTCACTTTCTCCTCTCACTTTTTCAACCGAATTTCGAGTTGTAAGTCTTTTGATTCTAGTACCGTAGGCCAGGGTAGTGAAGTACCCTTTATCTACCCCTTTGTCACCTTTGTCACAGTCTGAAATAAAACCCCCCGAGGTTTTAGTGACGTCTACCACTGACGTCGGTACTTTAATTTTCTGCGAATGAGGAACCTTCTTTTCAATACTGGTTGGATCTATCGTATAAGTTTTCGTATCTGTAATGAAACGGCTGATTCACACGGATCAGTTCCGATACCAAAAAGGACACCAGTACATACCTACACTTTCAACCTGACACTTCTTTCGACTTGTGGTTTCTTAACTACGAAAACTTGACACCACAACCTCTTCTGAGAACTCTGGGAACCTGAGGTTCCTCTAGGTTGGTCAGGTAAGACTTCCTCTAGTCGGGACCCTAAAGAAACCTTCCTTACTACGATTTCGACTTTGAGGTCATGAAACCGGTGGAGTACGTTTCTCAACTGAGTAACCTTTTCTGAGACTACGACCCTCCCTAACCCCCGTCCTCCTCTTCCCCTACTGGCTCCTACTCTACCGACTTACCGTAGTGACTTAGCTACCTGCACTCAGACACAGTTGAGGCCCTCTACCACTACCTGTCCCTACGGACCGCACGACGTTAAGTACCCTATCGTTTCTCAGCCTGTGCTGACTCGCTGACTTGACTTGACTTACAAAGGAACAGGGGAAGGGTAAAAAACGAAGATAGAACTATGATTACGCATTAAATGACAACTATAATAAAGTCAGAGGTCTAAACGTAAGGTCATCAAAAAGAAAAGTATTTGTTTACTAAGGATACATTTTAAAGTCCATTCGTCCTTGAAGTGTTCTCACACACCGTCTAATAATAATTCATTATTCACTGTTCCTTTTACTGATACTCTAAGGACCACTACCATTTATAGTCGATGATACAATGGGACTACGACCAAAGTAACTAGAATTCCCTATTACCCTTCTATCGTTATCGAGAACCAGAAAATGATGAATATATATATATATAGTCTACGAAACCTAATCGATGTAACAAAATGGACTTAATGAATCACACCAAGAGTGTTATTTTGACACTCCATTCATAACAATTATCAGTGTAAAAAAAAATTTCAATTCTCTACTTCCATACCCGGTGTTCAAACTTAATGACTTCTCTGGGCGTACCGTACCAGGTCCGACTAGTCTTATCTACGATCGAAGTATGTTACCCCTACCGAAGGGACCATGAAAGTTTTGATCTCAATGATTCCTCCTTTCATTTCTCTCCCACTTAGTTACAACGTAAATCGACGTTTACCGTCTTTAAAGTTTATTATTGTCGAATTTCCCCTAAGATAAAGAAAATATAGTGTTATTTAGTTCCCAATCTGACCGCGACCTAGCGTCTATAGAAATGATATTACACAGGTGCGTGAAAAATAGGAGAACGAAACAGACATCGAAAACAGGAGTACTAGTGTTCTACCTACGACTTAGAAGTCTGCAGTACAATCATAAGGGTTCTCCTTCTTTTTTACCACTTCCGTTTCACAGTTTGTCTATATGAACACGGAAAATATTTGAAAAGAACTAAGACAGGGTACTTACGTAACTTATGATTGGGTCTATAATCCACGGAGGACTACACTATTCTATATTTAATAGGTATCTTAATATATATATAAATATTTCATAAGAACGGTTCTTCAACTTGAGCTTAAGTTACTTACTCTTAAATCCGATTGTAGGTTAATATCATTCGTGTCCTGATTTATTTGTCCAATTTACCGTGGTTCTTATACGTTAGTATATATAAGTCTTTTAGCCGACAAGAAACCCTGTTCATTGATCTAAAATTGTTGTTAAGTTTCTGTATATCTTTTTTCTATCTTTTTACCTACCCATACTAATAAGATCTAATTTTCTCCAAATCCTTAACCAGTCTTACCAGTAGTAGTTTTTTTAGATGTTTGATATTAACGACCCCTCCTACAATTCTTTGTCCTTGGGAGGACGTGACCACTACTCTTAGATTCAACTATGTTTGTAAGACTTCTTGTCGTAATCTTTGAGGAAGTTTTTTTTTTTTTTTTTTTTTTTGATCCTTATTTTGATGGAATACTGGGTCGTAAAGGTGATGACCCGTATATAGGACTCGTTTGGTATTAAGTTTTACTATGTGCATGGGGTCACAAGTAGTGTCGTGATAAATGTTAGTGGTCCTGTACTTGCTTTTAATCTACAGGTAGCTGTCTACTTGTCTATTTCTTTAACACAATTTATATATGTTACCTTATAATCGGTACTTTTATTTGTTTAAACTACTTGGATTTTGGACAATAAGTCTCACTTCATTCAGTCTTTCTCTTTTTATTTATAGTATATAATTGTGTAAATACATTTGATCTTTTTACCATGAATACTAGGATAAACATCCCGTCCTTGTGTCTACGTCTGTATCTTCTACTAAAATATCTGTGTCACTCCCTTTTTCTCCTCTCCTACTTAACCCTCTCATCTTAACTGTGCATATGTGGTGGTACACATTTTATCGGTCGATCATCTTTCGACGACATATCGTATCCCTCGAGTCGAGCTACGAAACACTACTGGATCTCCCCACCCGGAGGGACCACCGAGTCTCCAATTTCACAGACGGACGTTATTCCCTCTGGACCCAAACTTGGGACCCAACCTTTCTAGGGGACCTCTTCCTACACCGTTGGGTGAGGTCATAAGAACGGACCTCTTAGGGTACCTGCCTCCTCGGAACACCCGATTTCAGGTGCCCCACCGTTTCTCAGCCTGTGCTGACTCGTTGAAGTGAAAGTGAAAGAAAGTCTCCCCACCCTACCTCCCCACCTTCCCTCTGAGATCTTCCTCCTATAAATACAAATAAATACCGATTAAACGAAACGACATACCGTCTTTGGTTGTGTTTTAACATTTCGTTAATAGGAGGTTAATTTTTAAAATTTTTCCTTTGTTTCTTTATTATTTTTTATTTTCTCCAAATCTTCTGTAATGTCAGTTTATGTTACTCATAAACAAACGTAAGACTAAGGTTTACAGTCAAAAACTTTCTTCCTTTAAAATTAACCTGAGTCAAAATTTACTGTAATTATTAACTGTTAAAACACTCACACCATTACCTAGGATCGAAACATTTCTTTTACAAGAATGAAAACTTTCTATATATATCTGCATAAATACCTACTTTGATATCAGTCTATAAACGAAATTTATGAAGTCATTGTTGTTATTGTCCTTACTCATCTTTTACCCCAAATTCTTTACTAAATCTTTTTCTTTTCTTCGTGTCCTGGTTCAGTGTCTTAAAGTTACGTGTCTCACTTTGTCCTTTTTTTCTTTTCCTTTTACCTCTTTTTTGACAATTTTGATCCTTACTCGGAGTTTTCAATCCGAAAATATAAAAAAAAGTAAGGTAAAAGAAACGTCCTGATTGGAATCTGATTTAGACGTCTAAGGGGTTTTAGAGTGGAAGCTTCCGACAAGTAAAGAAAGGAGACACGGTGACTCTACAAGGTCAATGAGTGAGAGGGAACCAAAGTGACGATTGGTGTGTACATGTAATCTTACACTGGTCTGGAATGAGTACAATCCCCTGAACCGTCTACAAGTACATCGTCTTTGTGTTTGTTGAATTTTAATCCGAGTCCGAAACCGGAGGGTGTGATAAAGAGTCGGGAGGGACAAGAGGAGAAACAAGAGGGACTGTTGAGGGTCTTTCAAGGAGATGTAACAATATGTCTCCCAACAGCGACAGACGCAAGTAAACATAAGGGGTTTTAGAGTTACACAGACCATTTACTATGTGGTAGAGAAAACTCAAAGTAGGAAAGAGAAAGGGTGTAGTCAGACACATTTTTCTGGTTCTTTATTGTTCTACACGAAGGAGTCACTACATTTGACACGATCCAGTGATGAAGGGATGGAGGCCTTTCGTCTTCATCGATATGTTAAAACCAAAATTTGTAAAAAAGAAGGTTAAAGTTTCCACGAGTAGATTAGTTTTAGTATGAAATGTAGTCCACCCTATGGACTACAATGGTTAGGGTCCATAACCCCTCCTGAGATTTAGGAAGACGAGTAACGTAGGACCATAACTCAGTGGTTCCTTTGGTGTATCTCAGTCCGTGACCTACTTTGTTACGAAGTGAATAAGTCTCTTCTCTATCTCGTTCTAGTCGACATCATCACCCTCAAGTAGCCATGGGGGTCCCGTTAATTGGACACACGTTAGGGGAGGACACAGGGACAATGTCCTGTGGTAGGGGAGAGACGTCTCCTGTCTATTTTGTCACCCCAACGGGTCCATGGGACACTACGTAAGTAAGATTTGTCTCTGTCTTCAAATCTCAGGGTATGTTCCACTGTTCCGACTGTGTCCAACACACCTGAGAAAAGAAAACAATTCCTACACAAGGTCTGGGTTCCGAGTAAGAGTATACCGACTCGCCCCCTTCTTTCTGATACACGTATTGGAAAGGATCATAAAATATGTGATAAAATTAAAAATAAAATGTAAAAAGTACAAGAATTTTTAGTGACCGTTAAAATAGTAAGAACGAAAATTTTTGAGGAGTTTCCTTTCCAAGAATGTATAGAAAACAATAACAGTGGTTCACACCTTCTATCTAATCGATATAAGAAGAGACAGAAGTGTTAGTACAATAAAATCTTGTGAGACTATGTTTCTGAAAAGGAATGACACTAACGACCTTACTATATATGAGGTATTATCAGTACCGACATTATTATTATAATTTCACATTACTACTTGTGCGTCAAGACCCGTTGACAAAAAAGTAGACTTTTTCCTTCTTAAATCCTACTCACTTGTTATCATTGTAGAGGTTTAAATTCGAAAAAAAGTCCCATAAAAGAAAGTAAAAGTTTTTTTTTTTTTTTTTCCCTTAAGTTACCGTACTTTTCTAATTAGAGGGTTTTCATACTTTTCTGTCATACTTTTCTGTTCCATTTATATCTAAAGACAAGAGAATCATAGAAACGGGTTCCTCTATTTTAAGGATTCTAAATGAAAAGGTTCAATGTACTTTTTAAGACATACCTGTCGTTTAGGTCCATGTCTACAAGACCTGACCGAACCAGACATGTTTAGTGTATGTCTTAGTCTGAAGACATACATGTGTGTCTCAACCTTTACCCTCCGGTGAAATGGAAAATGCTCCTCACTAAGATCTCTCTATAGTTCGACCCGTGTTTTCATTTCCAGATAATTCACCACCACTACAGTCCGGAGAAGTCACGGAAATTTCCATTTCATAAGGGCTCAAACTTAGTTAGACACACTCGTCGTAAAGGGATACTCGAGATTGTTTACACATATTTATCTCCTGTTCTAAGCGTAGGTGTTACAGACACGGTCGTGACTCTACTACTAATTACTTTGTGACGACTCGACCTCTAAACATTTCTTACCTACCGTCGTCCTAAGGGTTCGTCAAAAACTTAACCTTAACTTCTTCTATTCAAGTTCGTCCCTCCTGTCTTCTTTACGACATTCCTACTTGTTTTAACGTTGAAGTTCATTACGTTGGATCTACACCTAAGGATTCTTTGGTACTTACTACCCTAGGAAGAAAAACAAGTTTCGAAGTCCAACTCATTCAGACTTAATATCTGGGTACTGATTCTCGTCTGATTCAGCCATATGATCTTGGTGTACTTAAATCTGGGTACTCTGTCTTGTATACTTATTAGATTTGTCACTACTAAACCACATAAGAAAACTTGATGGACACCCTTTTTAAGGAACGAATTAGTAAACTTTTTATTTATGAATTTAAGGAGTCTAATGTGTTTAAAGGTAATAAAACTCTTAGTTGTTAAAATTTGTTTGTGAACGTTTCAATAAATGGTGTTTAGTAAGAAAATGTGATCATCATCCAAAGAGTTAAAAAAAATTTGGTCCTTTGGTGACTAAGTGACTAAATAAAATATTAGAACTTAGTTAATTTATTATTAAAATAGTAAGTGTAAAGGTAAATTAATTCTTATGTAAAGATATAAACAGAATTAAACGATACCAAATAAAGTCTGAATAGTACTCCCATGTACATGGTGTCCCGGAGATCACCGAGTCTACCATTTCTTAGACGAGCGTCCTCTGGTCCCAAGTTAGGGGCCCAACCTTCTAGGGGATCTCTGACCTGACCGTGGGGTAAGTTCATAAGAACGGACCTCTTAGGGTACCTGTCTCCTCTGACCGTCCGATATCAGGTACCCCAGCGTTCTCAACCTGTACGGACTGTTTGATTGTGAGTGAGTGAGTGAGTGATGTACATGGTGTGTGACCTAATTCCTGAAGTAAAGATTAAATTATCTTTTTGGTAGAACTATTTATAAAGACATAAGTGAGTGTAAAAAATATTGTCCTTACTCCTATTCAGTCCCATTGATCATCAATTACCATTATTGAGTGTTGTACGTACGAGTCAGTATGACCTCACCCAACGGTAAAGGAGGAGGTTCCCTATAAGACTTGGGTCCCTAGCTTAGGCACAGAGGACTTAGAGGACGTAACCGTCCACCTAAGAAATGGTGACACGGTGGATTCCTTTAGTATAAGATAATAGAGTATGTTAGACACTTTCTGGGTTCAGTACAAAATGGTTAGGGTCCTTAAGTTACTGAGAATGTCTAAAAAAAGGTTAAATATTTAAACGTCACGTTTGTCTGAAAATTTTTAACTAGTTAGTTGTACTTAAATCACTCAAAGTCAATTAAAATCGTGGACATTATATAAGATACAAACTCAGGGGTCATAAGTAAGTCGGGACAACGACGACGACGACGACCACGATTCAGTGAAGTCAACACAGGTTGAGACACGCTGGGGTATCTGCCGTCGGGTAGTCCGAGGGCACGGACCCTAAGAGGTCCGTTCTTGTGACCTCACCTAACAGTAAAGGAAGAGGTCACGTACTTTCACTTTTTACTTTCACTTAAGCGAATCAGCGCAGGTTGAGAATCGCTGGGGTACCTGACGTCAGAAGGTCCGAGGAGGCAGGTACCCTAAAAGGTCCGTTCTCATGGTCTCACCTGAGTTGTCGGGATAGACTATTATTTTTTCAGTGTAATTAGGGTTAGGAGAACGGACCGGTCACTTTCCTTTCCGTACAGAGAACTAGTGAAACCCATTTCTATCCTTGTGACTCCCAAAGGGACCATCGACTCGACCATTTCTTAGACGGACGGTACACCCTCTAGAGCCAAACTAGGGACCCTTCTAGGGAACCTCTTTTGTCGATGGGTGCGGTCATAAGACCGGACCTCTTAAGGTACCTGACATATTAGGTACGCCACCGTTTCTCTGTCTGTACTGACTCACTGAAAGTGAAAATGCCATCCTTGTGTCTCGTACTCCTATAAGATGGGAGGACCCTAGTTGATCTAAATCTCGTTCCGGTCAACACTTACTCTCTTTCTTGAATTTAGAAAAAAAGTGTAACATTCGGGTGTTTGGATGACAGAGACTCGGGTCGGGATGAATATTCGGAACACTCGAATATGTACTTTGTAAAATTCGGTCAAATACATCCCAAAAGGCAATAAACGTTATTTTTTAATCCTTATCATTCTCTGGTCCTAACCATCCATAGTATCCTAGGTTAATCTCACTTAGATTTTCGGTCTGTTTTCATATATTGATCGAGACGTATTTCATTCCTCAGTAACAGTCCAAAATTTCACTATTACAGTACTATGTTCTACAGTGACGATGATGACCGGACCGTCACAATACGTTGTGCCTAAGTAACGATCTCACACCATTATAAAACCGGATTATAAATTCTGTATTTTATTTATCTCGAATATAATCTCTCTTCTGTCCTCTACTTTGGTACTACACTATTCTTTAATATACTAAAAATTGATGAATACGATCTAATAATCGATCTAATAATCCTATTTCCTTTTCATTTTAAGTTTCTACTTATACACAAAGGGACAACCACCGAAAGTAAAAGATCCAAAAATGTATATAACTAAGATTGATAGTTTGTCGGAATATACAACCAATAGAAAGAGAAAATCTCTACTCTTTTGTCTTATTGAGTAAGTTTGGAGTATCGTTAACTTACCGTCTCCATCCTAATTTTAAATAGATCTATTTATAGTTCACACCTCGAAACTTCCTTACCGGAACCCTTTTATTTTTCAGAATTATACGTCCCAAACTCTATAACTATTCCGAGAATCCATAGGTCCTGGTCTCAAATTCACTTACTTACCAACTCCGTCACTTATTAGAGTCTTAAAATCTAAATTGTGGTCATTTAGTATTTTCGTTATTGGATTGTCATAATATATTTAAACTTTTCGTAAGAAGTTCTGATGAATCGTTCTTAAGTTCACTGAATGACTTAATTATTCTAAAATTAAATGTCGTCGTCATATTTCTCATGTTTAAAAATTTTTAATGGTTTTTGTTTGACCTGTAACCGTTACTGAAACGAGAAATTTTTTGTTTGTTTCTTCGTTTGTACAAAAGTTTGTCCTTACCCCAACAACACACTGATTGAAAACAGTCAAATAGATGATAAAATAAAAGATTGAACAATCTTTGTGATTTGTATTTCTACACTGGTATAACAAATACACGACTTTGTCGAGAGTAGAAGACTGTTAAATCGTCAATTAGATAGGGAGACGTAAGGTCAGGGAAAGAGAAGTTTCTCGTGAGATAAAAATGATTCAAGGAAATCTATATGTTAGTGAAATTTTTCACTCTTTCTAATATCTCACACACTTTTTAATACGTCTTTACATGAAACAACAGTCCAACTGAAACGTTTATACCTTCTTTCCTCTGTCTTCACGGAGGTAAATCCTCCGTACGGGTCACTATACGGTCCCTCTTAGTAGTAAAGAATGAGAATAGTTAATTTCTAGAAAATATCAAACCCCTGTTAATTATTCTAATAGTTCTATAGTAATTACGTATAGACACAAAGTTAACTAAATTAGTTTGATAGTATACCTTTAGATTCATTGAACTCCGAAAATTAGTCACCCATCTACTTTCTTCCTATTGATTATTCCGTAGTTTGAGATAAACACACCTGGTTATAAGATTCAACCGACATTGTGTGACGGTAAAATTCTAAATAAAAATAAATCACATACGTTTATTACATTTGTAATAATTGAAATAGTTTACTGTACGTATGTCCTTCATAATGTTACACATGTACTAGGTGTCCTTGAAACTAGAATTGGTTACAGGGGAGGTCTGTTTTGCCAAAGTCCTACGTGAGAAGTCTGAAGAAAGAATCGTAGTCCAGTAAGGTCCTTTTACGTGTTGTTAACTCGAATTTAAGTCGGTTGATTTTATAAGTTCAGTAATCTTCGAACAACATTCTTAGACTAGTGAATAACAGTGGTTAGTTATAAATTACACTTATATATTCGTACATTTGTAAATCATTTCACAATCAAAGTTTACTTGAAAAGAACAAAAACGAAAAGTCATGAATAATTGACTGTAGATGATACACAGTCCCTACTCTGACCGTCTCCTTTTCAACTGGGACTAGAGTGGGAGTTCAGTGAATCACTGTCAGATCATTATTCATCTCTACTGTACCTCTGTCTTAGAAAATGAAGGTTAAAAAAGGTATCTAAAACGGTGAAGAATAATTACTTGATAAAACAATAGTATAGGGATCCAACCCTTATAGGGGACTTCTACTCTTTCCGATGGGTTGGGTTATAAGACCGGACCTCTTAAGGTACCTGACATATACCCCAGCGTTTCTCAGGTTGTGCCGACTCATTGAAAGTGAAAGTGAAACAATAGTATACGAACTCAAAACTTCAAAAGGGTTTTCTCAAGATGGAAACTTTGGGAGTCCCTGTTACAATGTTAAATATTTAAAAGTCGAAGTACCCTTTTATACGTCAAAAATGAACTTAACTGAAAAAAAACTTCATAGTAGAAATACGGTTTATTCCATTTACGTTTATTAACTAGTGATGAAGTTTATATATGAAATACCTTCAATTTTTGTATAAATTTAGTGACTTAATAAGATAAAGACCGAAACCTAATTAAATTTTATTCATTGATTTACTTTATATTACCCCCTTTACAATTTTTTAAAATGTTTCCCTTACATAGTGTGACTTTATTCAACACGAGGAAAGGAGGTAAAAAGAGAAAAGGGTTTTAATTTCATCCCTACAAGGGAACAACGGAGGATTCCATTCTTGAGGTTAGTAAGGAAATTTAGTCTGTAATTAACGTTTAATGATAATTAATGATAAAATACTGATCATTGTGTAATAAGTATACAAATAAATCTCGTCTACTTATTCTTTTAAATATGAGAGATATTATCGCTTACCTCTTCCGCTACCTTGGGGTGAGGTCATGAGAACGGACCTTTTAGGGTATCTACTTCCGCGGACCATCCGACGTCGGGTACCCCATCGCTTCTCAACCCGTACTGACTCACTGAAGTGAAAGTGAAAAGTGAGAGTACGTAACCTCTCCCTTTACCGTTGGGTGAGGTCACAAGAACGGGCCTCTTAGGGTCCCTTCCCCCTCGGACCAACCGACGGTCTGAGATACACCAGTGTGTCTCAGTCTGTTCGGAACTTCACTGAATCGTCATCGTCGTATTATCGTTTCCATAAGTTAGATTCTCTAATAAAAATAGATCCGTATTTTTGTTCATAAGTTATCTATTAAAAATTTCCTGTTTATAGGATCTACAGGTCGACTCAATTTAAGACTTATTCAACCTCTCAGATTACAAACAAATTTCTGAAATATTCTTAAACAAACCTATCTAACGTTTACAGGAGAAAATTTTGAAAAGTCTTCAAATCATGAGAAATGTGACGTTGGAAGTCGTCTCCCAAAATACATTCTTCCTCACGGTTACTTATGCACACTTCTTTTACTTATTTTTATGATAATAACCTCTCTTGTACTGAATCTAGTACAAAGAAAGGAGGGTGGGGGTGGAAACATTACATCGGTTTCCGTTAACTTAGACACGAAACGTGACGATATGAAGGTAAGGGTTGACGTCGGTCCCTCGTCGTTTTGCTCAATGACTCCGTCTTAGTCTGATTAGTTCAAAGGGAAAGGTAAGGCGGATCTCCCTTTCTACTGTGGACGAACAACGTCGAAGTTTCACAACTTTAGGAAAGACGAAAGTACACCAATGATACGTATAAGAGACCACCTAATTTACTCCCCTTACGTAATATCAAAATTTGAAACTACGGGGTAATTCTACTTATACGTGGATTACTCGACTTTTTAATGGTTCTGATGAAAGTGTAAGGGGGATGGGAGTGAGAGTGTCCCTTGATCGATTAGTCCTACCCTCACGTAGAAGACACAAGAATTTGGTGACCGATACTTTAAACCGGGTTCTGGAATAAGTTTGTGTACAAATCATAAATTGTTATATTCGTTATTCACTACGAAGTTAATTATCTTTTCTTTCTTGTCAAATGAAAAATTATTACTTACGTTATCAGTATCCGTTAAATCTATATTTGTTCTATGTTCGTGTTTTGGCACTCCTAAATAAGTATCCGGTTTATATGAATAATGACAGTTGCAAAGTATTAAGGTCATTGGTGAAAGTGTATGTGTGGAGTTGTTTTACATATCTTATAAACTTTTTGTTCGTTAAAGACAGTGGAGTCATTGTGAACTCAGAATAAAAAATTTTCGACATTATGTCGTTAAATTTTATACTTAAATTTTATACAGGAACGATGAATCCAGTCCGTTATATTTTTACTTCGTTAAAGTCCCCTGTTGTGGTCCTCGACTTCGGTTAATATAAAGTCACAATAAGTGTCTATAAGAATGGACGGTTCACCTCACGCCGTTCAACATAAGTGTGACACTAGATACTCGTACCCATACTTCGAGTTAAAAGAGAGTTCCCTTTAGAAGATTGTTTGTCAACTGTCTCGTTTTGTGTCAACGTTTCCTTGTTTACTTTTTAGATTATTTATACTACGTTAAAAAAAATTTTGTCCCGTAAAATATTAAGTTTCGTTTTCAAGTCAAAGATATATTCCTTTAGTTCCGTCCTCTGTACTACGATTGAGTGTTACGACTCGTTTAAACCGAGCGTTCTCTAGAGAACGAAACACACTTTAAACATAAAAAGGATACATGACTGAAAATTACATCGATTTTTCTTTTAGTTACGTTTATATACATCAATCTATACTAATATTATAAATAATATCATTACATACATAATTTGTTACGTACTATTTAAGACTTTATTATAACATAAGAATTAACATACACATCAAAATTAGATCAAGTTCTTATAATTACATAATTATGGTTTTTCTTTTTAATACTCATTACAAAAAATTTATAACAAATTGAAGATGGTTTACAGTCTCTTTTTCCGTTTAAGAATTAAATCTTCATCCTTAAGTTGTCAGGACAATCTCTTCTGAATATTTCTTACAATAACTAATACCTATCCATTTTTAGACGTACGAATACCCCAATAGTTTCGTGTTTTATATGACACAACTATATTGAAACCTCAGTTAGAAAAGGTTTCAAAAACTTATTATGTGTTTTCCATTGTAAAGTCTCATGTCAACATTGTTTTTACTTCTATCTGGTTTGGTGTACAAAGGTCAATTTTAATCATTTGCTCAACTTTAAATAATCAAAGGATTTGGGTTGAAAAATACTAATACGAACACTTATATTCGTAAAGTTTAGTGGTTTATAATTACACTATGCATGAATCGAATTTAAATTATAGAGGATCTAAAGACTTTCATTTTGTTTTACTTACATGGAAGTTAAATTTATCCAAAGATAAAACATATTGAGACCTCGTAGGGATGAACATTTAATAAACGTTAGATGACCTTAGTAAGTGTGAAGGAAGCAAATTCGACCTATATTAAAAGGTCGTTATTTTATCTTACTATAAGAAAATGAATTATTACCAAAAGTAGTAATGTAACGAAGGACTTGTTGAAAAAGTTAAAAATGTATGACTCAAGTTCTTAGTAATACTAATTTACGTCTTTTTAAAAAGGAAGATAGTTATTAATATTTATAAATTATTAAATCTGTCTTAAAATGAAAGTCATTAAAGTTTTACTTATTTAGTCTTTTATTCGTATATTAGATGAATGAATTTCGAAAAATATTTTCAAAAAAAAAAATCTTAAAAATAAAGTAAATAAGAACCAACATCCTTTAAAAATATTTCTATTCCCATTCTACCATAATATTTGTCCTTTATAATAATAACTTTGAAATTAGTATGTGTGATGTGAATTTTTCAGATCTGTATATAAATTGAAACGAGAATACAAGTTGTGTGTTGTATAAATCTCATAGCCATCGGTTAGAAAGTTTAAAGGAGGATACTAGTATCCGCAATAGATACAAACTGTCTTTTGTATCTACATTTTTCTGTACTTTATGTACCAATGTTTTCATGCTCACGTAAGTTTTCTGAAAATTGTTTAAATACTTACTTTTTGGTACTCAATAACTCTATTAGCAGATTTAACATCTTTTTAACTGAGAAAAGGAAGGATCCTTTATAAAAATCACACCTTTTTACTTTGATAAACATAGTTAAAAGTTTAAGATCTCTTATAAAAGAGTTAATATTTATAATAACGGAAATTAGGAAGTGGTCTTATTTATAGAGAAGGAACAATAATCAAGAACCAGTAAAAATAAAGAGTAGGAACGGAAATATTCTTTTTACAATCGACGTTAAGTACCCCAGCGTTTTTCAACCTGTGCTGACTCGCTGACTTGACTTGACTATACAGTGTAAAATTTCTCAAGTCATAAAAGTGTCTAAGTCTTTCAGATGAACTTTCTTTCTTCGGGGTTAGAACCGTGTCAGTAAAACAATATTTGAACAATTTCGGTAATTTTACACACTTGTTAAAATCTTTCACATTGATACGTGGTCATACGGACGCAAACAGTCTCATCACGAAGTAAAAAGGTTCATGTTAACTAAATCCTACATATATTTTAGGAGAATATACGGTAGTAGTATACAGTATAAAATCATTAATAAAGGCAAATGAATTTATTGTCGTCTCTGTACCATCTGTTCTCGGGAAGGGTTTGACACAGTAATTTTTAATAATAATCCTTTTGTCGTTCTGAAAAAGATGACTTTCGGATATCTGTTAAGTGTGTTTGAAATTTGTACCTTTAAAATTGGTTTAACATAAAATGTGTTTCATATTTTTTATATAGTGACATCGAACGTCACGAAGTGACGTTTTTGTCCATATTTTTTTCTATAATCTCCAATCATAAACGTACAATATGTTGTGCCACCCTCCGCCCCTCTTGTCTTGTCTTGTTAGCTAAAGTATCTTAATAAAAAGAGGAAACTTAAAATAAGTACAGAACAAGCACACACACATAGATTTGATGTAAAATCCTATAGATGTTGTGTGCAAACCTTTGTTAACGTAATCCGTGTCTTAGTCTATTTTTGTCCCTTATCGTCGGAACATACTAATGGAAGTAAATAACAACAAACATAGTGTTTAGTTAACTTTCGAAAGTTGTACTACCCCTTTGAAAGATGACTAAAAATTGTATGTACAATTTATAGTGTTTACCGTGGTCACAGCAATTCTTTTTTAATACGGATTATCCTTGACCTTAGGTTTTAAAGGATTGGAACAGACTTTTCACTCTTGGTCCGTCACGGAGGGAGTGTAGGTTCAATTAAACATTACTAAGGTGACTCACGACTACACTTTCGTCGGAAGTCACTGGTGGTCGTGAGAAAAAAGGGGAGCTACCGAGAGACGTTTAGTAGAGTCCATGGCGTCGTGTTCCGATCTTCGATTTTTTTACTTATGTGGTCATTAAAGAAAAACTTTTACTAAACTGTGGGTCGACTACTGTCATCGATTGTCGTACTGGAGGTTTGACAATCGAGACGATTTTCTCGAAGTAAACTTTGTGGGTACCCCAATACCTAAGGACGATTACCGTCGTTATCTTACCTACTACTCAAATACCGTCCTATCTTTCCGAAAAGAGTTAATTAAGACGTAGTACAATTCCGGTAATAGTAACCTACAGTAGGTCACTTTACCCCCTTTTGAGAGACTTTCAAGGAGAATCAATCTCGTTACATAACATCGAGGAATATAGATATATATAGAGGAATATAGATATAGATAGATAGATATACATATATATATATACCGTCCCAAAGTGAGTACCGAGGCACTAATTCTTGGGAGGACGGTTCCGTCTTCTGTGTCCAGACTTGAGACCAGGACCTTCTAAAGGACCTCTTCCTTTACCGTTGGGTGAGGTCATAAGAACGGACCCTTTAGGGTACCTATCTCTTCTGACCTTTCAATATCAGATACTCCAGTGTTCCCAGCTGTGTCAAATCGCTGAGGTTTCGTTGTTCTATTTATATATATATATGTGTATATATACATACATATATACATATATATATATATAAATACCGTTACCACATGAAAAATTACTCAAAGAACACCAAAATCCCACTAAGCGTAAATCCGATAACCAAAGACTACTTATCTCCATTTGTCTTTTTCTTATAGTAAATTATAATCCAGTAAAAGTAAATCCGTTTGACGAACAAGTTCGCTATAATGAGTATTTATAAAATTAAGGTACAAATCAATAATTTAGTGTGATTTTTGTTTCACTTTTTTTTCTGGAAGGAGTTATAATTCACCCGTCTTTCTCGAAAATACCTGTTTCACTGTAGAATAAAATGTACGTATTTTTATATTTCCCTATTACTAATTTTTTGATGGAATTTTGAAAACATAAAACCCATATGTAATTCAAAATAGTTTGGCCATTCCAAAAGAAAAGTCGTTTTTACTTCTAGTAATTTTAGATTCAGTGTCTAATGAAGGTAGTAGTCGTAATAAAGAACAGTGGTGAGGAAACGTATTATTATACTCATAATACAATTCATAACCGACTGTTGGTTTTGACGTAAACAACTAGACAGAATTTATAGGTTCATCTTATGCACATGAATCAATTCTTTACTAAATTTAAAGAAATATACCCAGTTCCAAAGTAAACTTTAAGTTAATTATGACTACGAATGGTCTCTGAGATAAATTTTTCTTTTTCTTTTTTTCTGGGATCTCAGTCTCTTTTTGAGATTTTACTAAAAAGTTTAATTCCCTTTATTTCTATGTTTCTAAGAAACGTTTAGTAAATTAATTCGAACACTGTCATGTCGTAAGTACATTACGTTTATTAGAAAACTAAGAAAAATAAGAAATATAACCCTATAAGATCTATTAATCATAGAAGAGTATGGGGATTTGTCTTATAATAATTTGTATTTTCACACGGGACTTCTCTATTGTTAATACTCCAATTGAAACGTAAAAGGGAAAATGAATATGAACAAATGAATAAAAGGGGATATGTAACCATACATAGGAGTGTATAGTGAGTCCACAGCATTGACTAGATCTATCTGTACGTACAGACTGATGAAACATATTCACGTAGAGTGAGTTAAGATCAACTATAACAATCGAATCACTAAAGGGGAGGTGGAAGTCGAAAAACTATTACTTAAAAAACACACGTTTTTATAAACCGAGACTTTCATCAACATATCTATTAGCTTTGCTTGGAGGCATTATATAACTAATCTTGAGATGTCGAATTTCTTTCATCAATGAACTCGAATAATCATTGTCTTATCTCTGATTTAGGAGCTATAGAACAAGTCAAGTTAAAGCTAACTTGACAACTTGATAGGGATGTGATAACGTTGGTTGTATTTTATACACTCAAGTACAGATGTGGTGTTTAGAAAACCAAATATAAAGTCAAAAACGTAATTGATTTAATATAGTAATATATTATGTAAAATTGAGGAGAAAAATACGTTACTTATTACTTGATAAAAATTGTTAAAGAGTTAAAAGTAGCTCATATTATTGTACGAAAAAGTTATTCACAAATTTAATATATATACATCAGAGTCCGACGTCACAGGTTTTTCTGTCTAAGAACCTTTTTTTGATATGTAACTCCTGACATGACCATTAAAATCCGATTGTTATCAAACCTAAAGGAATATCTCTTAAGTTTTTATCATTTTGTGTATATCATTCAAACATACCCAAAATTAAATTTAAATAATGTCTTTTTCGTCATAAAACCTCTAATACGTTTTTTGTGATCTTTAGTAACTGATCTTGTCAGTCTTTTGTGATAAATTATTTTTAGATCTTTCATAACCAAAATACACACAACACAGGTATATTAGTTTTGACCAACTTTCACCATTCTACTGTGTTATTCATTCCGAGATTCACGACCTTTGTCGATCGTTATACAAATTAAAATCGAAACAATAAACGATTAACACTTTGTAATGGGCTCGACGAAATTTTTTTAGAAGTTTAGAACCAATAGACATTTTGACCAGTTATTAAGTATTACACTATTTAAGATAACGACAATATGTTTAATAGTAGGAGAAAGAGAGGTGGAACCCTATTTCATGTGAAGGACCTGGTAACTACAACCCGATACACTGAACGACTCCGATACTTTATACTGTTCTGTATCGCACACCTCAGGAGTCTATACCAAATGAACTAATCCTGGTAGGAGATAACGAAGGTTCTAGGTGATGTTCCTCTTGTAGGAAATTCATACTAACCTGGTTTCCCTTGTCTTTTCGTGAACCTCTTATGTACTTGTTTCAACTACTCCTTCAAGTCCCCTATGTTTGTCTTCGTGATCAGATTACTTACGAACTCAGATACAAGGTCACTCCGTATTATTTATAGAAGTTGTGAAAGTTAAACCCCATAGACAAAGTCAAGTTAGCGAGTCAGGACAGACTGAGAAACGTTTGAGTAACAGAAGTCGTGTGCTCCGAAGGGACAGGTAGTTGTTGACGAGTTTGAGGACAGGTATCTCAACCACTACCGTAGGTCGTTGGTAGAGTAGGAGTCAGTAGGAGAAGAGGAGGACGGAAGTTAGAAAAGGTTGTAGTCCCAGAAAAGGTTATTCAGTCAAGATGTGTTGTCCACCGGTCTCATAACCTCAAAGTCGAAGTCGTAGTCAGGAAGGTTACTTATGAGTCTAACTAAAGGAAATCCTACCTGACCAACCCAGGGAAACGTCAGGATCCCCGAGAGTTCTCGGAAGAGATTGTGGTCTCAAATTTTCGTAGTCAAGAAACCGTGAGTCGAAAGAAATGTCAAGTTGTGAGTGTAGGTTTGTACTGATGACCTTTTTGGTATCGAAGTTGATCTACCTAGAAACAACCGTTTCATTACAGAGACGAAAAATTATACGAGAGATCCAACCAGTATCGAATAGAAGGTTCCTCGTTAACAGAGAATTAAAGTACTGATGTCAGTGGTAGACGTTACTAAAACCTCGGGTTCTTATATTTCAGACAGTAACAAAGGTAACAAAGGGGTAGATAAACGTTACTTCACTTCCCTGGTCTACAGTACTACAATCAAAAGAGTTACACATACAAACCTCATAATGAAAAACAGAGGTACAATGCAAGGTAAACTATAAATGATTGACAGGGTAAGAAAAGAAGATTTGAAAAATGAATGAGAAGATATAAATCCAAGAACATGTGACTTTTTTAACAAAACTTATAATAAAAGAAACTTCCTAAATTAAAAAGAAAAGGAGATCCTCTTTAGTGTGAGATAGAGAACTGGTATAATAGTTAATATCATTGATGGAGTCTCCAATTTCGCAGACGGAGGCTACGCCCTCTGGACCCAAGCTAGGGACCCAGCCCTTCTAGGGGACCTCTTCCTTTACCATTGGGTGAGGTCATAAGAACGGATCTCTTAGGGTACCTGTCTCTTTGGACCATCCGATGTCAGGTGCCCCAGTGTTTCTCAGTCTGTGCTGACTCGCTGAAGTGAAAGTGGAAAAGATATAAAAGTTTATGAAAGAGAGACTTTGAGAATGGTTGAAATAAATCAAAAAGAGAGTAAGATGACTAAATTCCGACTCGTATAAATCACTTCGTGTACACAATATACGTCATTTTGTAAAAAGTCAAAGGAACACGACGAATCAAGGTTCCTCATTAATTAAATGACGTCAATACTGTGTATTTTTGATAAAACCAATTTTTTAGTTAACTTTAAGAAAATACAATTTTTCATCTATGAAATATATAACAATAATCGATAACACTAATTTATAATTGTCCTTCTACCATTGTTTAAATACATACGTATTAACTTGTTTTGATCTGACCTTTACAATGAAAGATTTATGATTAGGTAGTGAAATAAAATGAAGTAAAATTCATTCTGACATCCCATTATCTTTAATTTTGAAAGGGAATATAGTACGAATGTCGAAGTAAAAATTTAATATTTAAACCTTCGTGTTCTTTTTTTCTTTATAAGTTATTCTCCAACAAATCGTAGCATTTATACAACATAACAGTTTTAAACTCAGGTTCTGATAAAAATTTAACATTTTATTAATGTCTTCGATAACTTTACTAATCTCATTTATATATTGTAAAATAATGTAAAATGTATAAATATATTTATGTGATAATATTAATATGTATAAATGGTCTCTTCCGTTACTGTGGGGTGAGGTCATAAGAACGGACCTTTTAGGGTACCTACCTCCTCGGACCACCCGACGTCAGGTACCCCAACGATTCTCAGCCTGTACTGACTCACTGAAGTGAAAGTGAAAAGTGAAAGTACGTAACCTCTTCCTTTACCATTGGGTGAGGTCATAAGAACGGATCTCTTAGGGTACCTGTCTCTTTGGACCATCCGATGTCAGGTGCCCCAGTGTTTCTCAGTCTGTGCTGACTCGCTGAAGTGAAAGTGGAAAAGATATAAAAGTTTATGAAAGAGAGACTTTGAGAATGGTTGAAATAAATCAAAAAGAGAGTAAGATGACTAAATTCCGACTCGTATAAATCACTTCGTGTACACAATATACGTCATTTTGTAAAAAGTCAAAGGAACACGACGAATCAAGGTTCCTCATTAATTAAATGACGTCAATACTGTGTATTTTTGATAAAACCAATTTTTTAGTTAACTTTAAGAAAATACAATTTTTCATCTATGAAATATATAACAATAATCGATAACACTAATTTATAATTGTCCTTCTACCATTGTTTAAATACATACGTATTAACTTGTTTTGATCTGACCTTTACAATGAAAGATTTATGATTAGGTAGTGAAATAAAATGAAGTAAAATTCATTCTGACATCCCATTATCTTTAATTTTGAAAGGGAATATAGTACGAATGTCGAAGTAAAAATTTAATATTTAAACCTTCGTGTTCTTTTTTTCTTTATAAGTTATTCTCCAACAAATCGTAGCATTTATACAACATAACAGTTTTAAACTCAGGTTCTGATAAAAATTTAACATTTTATTAATGTCTTCGATAACTTTACTAATCTCATTTATATATTGTAAAATAATGTAAAATGTATAAATCTATTTATGTGATAATATTAATATGTATAAATGGTCTCTTCCGTTACTGTGGGGTGAGGTCATAAGAACGGACCTTTTAGGGTACCTACCTCCTCGGACCACCCGACGTCAGGTACCCCAACGATTCTCAGCCTGTACTGACTCACTGAAGTGAAAGTGAAAAGTGAAAGTACGTAACCTCTTCCTTTACCATTGGGTGAGGTCATAAGAACGGACCTCTTAGGGTCCTTCCCCCTAGGACCACCTGACGGTAGATACCCCAGTGTGTTCTCAGCCTGTGTTGACTTCGCTGAATCGTCGTCGTCGTTACGTAAATATTATTTATTATTATAAGTATGTAATGAATAAAATGAGTACAAAAGACGAACCTGGAGAGATATAAGAGGTGAACTTTATTTTTCGGTTTACGTGCAAAATCCAAGAGTTTATATAGTACTATGGAAAGTAACGGTAAGTACACTTAACTGTATTAACCATCAGGTAGAAATATCCTTATCAAATAAAGACGAAAGTAAGAGTTCGGACACTTTACCTTCGGAGTTTTCCTCAGTTGTATCAATCTCACTAGTATAACTCATCGGGAGATTTTATTATATTTTTGTTTGTTTCTTTGGTGTGGACAGATACGTTTTTCACTCTCTTTTCCCCCAATTAACTACTGAGTCAAAATCTCGTGTCTTATACTTGGTTAAAATTGTGTTGACTTAAGTCAGAAAATGTCCAAAAAAAAAAAAAAATTTAGTCAGTATGACAGAGATTTTTAATTTTCATATCTACCCATCCTTTGACACGTCACGGAGACCGAATACTGTATGAAGAGATTTTTTTCTCGAAGTTTCTAACTATTTAGAATGACATTTTTAGGTATCTCTAAATTACGTGAGAAATTTATTTCACATACTATAAAACAAAACTCTGAACAAAAATCCATACAGTGAGTGTAATCGGAGACTTTAAGACTTCTTGTTCTTGGTATCCTAAATTATGACACGAACGTATCTCATTCATTCCTTTAAATAACTTATTTTTACTTTATTTTAAAACGAACTCGAGTTAAGTACGACTAAGGAAATGTATAATAGTATCTGAAATTCAATATACTACTTCTTCTCCTTGTTCAAAATCTTTTATGTATCGATTTTTTAAAATTTATCCAGAAAAACGGAGGGAAAAATCCGTCAAATATTAACCCCTCTGACTTTCACATGATAGAAAAAAATTTCTTTTTGAGAATTTAGTCTACTAGATTTCCCTTTTCTTTTTTTGACTTCCTCTTTTATCCAACTTTTAATATACTTCACTCAGCAAACTCTAAGGAAAATGGACCTACCTATTAATTCAATTTTTTATTTATTAACTCCGGTATACTTCTTAAATCCGAAGGTGTACCGTAGAATCTGAACACGTACATCTTGATACATACATCTATATACCCACGGACATCTCTCTTTTCCACTCCCAGGCCTTCCTTTACTGTAGGTCAAAGTGTCAATTTTGTATAGAAAAGAACTACTTATAAGTTGAACATCTCGACTTGTGTGTCCTAATAACTAAGTATCTCATCTCCTCAAAACTAAAGATACTGAAAATAAAGAAGTATGTAATAACTTTTTCCAATTTCCACACGTACGAATGTTGATAACGTAGTTAAAAAGTCTGGAGTTCCCTCTTCACACTTCAAACGATTGGACTATAATGGAAAGAGACCCGTAAACAACCTTCCTTTTTATCTATACACATCACTTTTCTACAGTGACGGTACTAGGAAACACCCCGCGTCGTCTTGTGACCTTGATGGTCTTGGTTATATAAACGTCATTTCAGTACTTTCCTTGTTTTTTACAAACGTCTTCCGTATTAAGATGGTGTTGTTTGGCGACACATGAGAATAAAACTTATTTCTCAACAAGTCATTACTACTTCTCTCAGTGATTACACGCACTTGAAAAGTGGTAGGAACATTAGGTCTGATCAGTTGAAACGTAACGGTTGCAGAAAATTTTACGTATAGGAAGAGAGAGAAACGAAAAAGAGGGATTGAGACGAAGTAAACCGGTTCATAAATGGTACCAGACGAAGTACAAACGTTTACTAACACACACACACACACACACACATACTTAAAATCTAGGTCTACAACCTGTACTTGAGATGTTAGGAGGGACTCCGAACCTGACTATAATGAGATCACTTATTAAATAGTATGTCTTAAAATCATTTCTTTGAAAAGAACCAAAGGAGTCTCGAAAATCTCGATAGGAAAATCCTATACACATTTAATGAAGATATAATCCTTCATATAAAGTTCTATCTTATATTTAATAGAGGTGTAATCATTAAACACATAACGAATTCCTGGTTTTCGTCTATTAAGAGTAGAACAACTCGTGTGTAAGTTTACTTGAGTAATCTTAAACATACTTAACTTTGTCAACTACATTGACTTAATGACGGTCTGTTTCCAGTCTATTACTAAAACTGTAGAACTTTTCAACGAATAGAAAACGACAGACTTAAAACAGGTAAAATTAAAATTACAAACACATACAACTAGTCGTATTCTAAGACGTGTATTAATAATAAACATAATTCATACTAGGAAAACGAAGGTTCTTGTATTGTAATCAACAGGGTATTCAAAAATGATAAAAATCATTCTTATTCCCATAATCTCGTTACTATTTCTTACTTTAACTATCCTTTGACCCTATATAGGTTTGTTATGTTATAATTGTATAACAATACGGACGAACGGACGATTCAGTGTACCTGACATCGGGCGGTCCGAGGAAACAGATGCCTTAAGAGATTCGTTCAAATGACTTCACTCATATAACAATAATATGGGAAGTGAAAAAATACTAAATCTCAAACTTTATGAAGAACGAATAAAGTTCAAGTATCCACTTTTTATTATTATAAACATAGTATTACGAGAGTCTTCTTCTCAGACGAACAGACTTATTTAATTAATGGAAGTCCTTTTCGTGATTCTTTTATTTATTCACTATTTGTTATGACTTGAAGTCAAAAGAGTAGGAATATTACCCTTATTATATAAGTAGTGAATATTTTGAATTTACTCTCACGAAAAAATTTTTGACTCCTTGTCACAGAGGAAAAATGAAAAAGAACGACAACTTACAAATACATGTGTGTACGTGTGTGTATACGTGTATATATCACGATGTAATATATCAGTGTACTTAAATTAAACAAAGTGATATATGACTTATTTGTGATCTGTGTACCTTCAATAAAAGGTCACAAGTGTTCTGTTATACACTAGAGTCTTATCTTCCTCTTTACCTAACAACAGAATTAAAGAGAATATCAGAGAGACAGTGTTGCGGGTCCTTAGCAGGGACTAAAACTTATCGTGGGATTCCCACGACGTAGAACAACTTGTGTTATCTTCAATTAAATCTAACGGAAAAGGTCCTTAAGAGTCGTTGATCTTTATACGGGTACTTGGACTTTCAAAGGGAACGTAATGGTCGCCCTCTATCCTCGTAACTTCAAGGTGAAGAGGTAAAGAGATCCTCTCTCCTCCACACTTGTAAATAAAGACAGTCAGTAGTGTCTCTGTTGAGGGGTAAGGAAAGACTTTCGAATCTTATCGAAAGATAAAATAGAGGGTAAGTAAGAAAGAATGAGGGACGGAGGTTAAGGTTAACATTGAAAGGGTCTTCTTAATTCATCTACGAATCATAAAGTTGATATTAAAATGTTTTTCTTTTATAACTACCATTGAAAATGACATTTTATTTTCAATTTAATGATATAAAAGGGTATTTAAATTTACAATTCTGGAAAATAAATAAATACACCCATAAAAAAAAAAGTAAAACAAAACGAAAAACAGACTTTTTATTTTATGGATGTAAACCAAACCTAACCACAAAAAAACTTTATACTTAAAAGAACGAGGTTCCTTACCTATATTTCTTATACTAGAGAGTACCTCAATTATAGATAATCGATTTGTTCATCTATGTTAAGACTATTAAAAAATACGTCAAAATACGTCTGGTTTGAACGGATGGTATTTAGAATAATGTTTTAGTACCTAGTAGTATTTTACGAAATTTTATTTACGAAGGATCGTTAAATTTCGATACTTTTTTAATTTTTAAACTGTTTAGTAAAAATTTTATAATCAAAATGTTATTAAAGGGACGAATATTAAAGTTTACCTTCCGGAAATAACCGAAATATATTACCCAAAAATATTTTATGAAAGTGGTCTGTATCTTCATATCGATAAACGTATACTGACAATGTTAATCACTACTTTACACCAATTGTATCATGAAATATTTACAAGATAAATTCATTTATATGTGTCTTTTATCGTATTACTAATTTGTGGACTAAATATTTCTGCAAATTTTCTATTACCATTTTCTTTTATAAGACTAAATATACTTATTACAAACTTATAAAGGAAAAAACTTTCATTGTCACATTCTGAACACTTGGGTAACTTTAAGTAAATACATGAAGTCACAAAATGGGTGTCTTCTGTTTTCATGTAACTAAATTAGGGAATAAAAGAAAGGAAGTCAATAAAATAATATTCCTCTGTCCAACTATTGTCGTTCGTCGTAATGTTAGACTGTGTTGAGAAGATGATGATTAATTTTATATTTTAAGTCTTAATTAAAATGAACTTTTAGATGATCAACTTGGATTTTAAGGAAGATGGGACAAGTCTAAAAGTATGGTGTGGTTTACGTCCAGTGACACTGGTCTATTTGACCCGGAGATAGGTATTTTAAGACTTATTAAATTAACCGATTANAATACGTCTGGTTTGAACGGATGGTATTTAGAATAATGTTTTAGTACCTAGTAGTATTTTACGAAATTTTATTTACGAAGGATCGTTAAATTTCGATACTTTTTTAATTTTTAAACTGTTTAGTAAAAATTTTATAATCAAAATGTTATTAAAGGGACGAATATTAAAGTTTACCTTCCAGAAATAACCGAAATATATTACCCAAAAATATTTTATGAAAGTGGTCTGTATCTTCATATCGATAAACGTATACTGACAATGTTAATCATTACTTTACACCAATTGTATCATGAAATATTTACAAGATAGATTCATTTATATGTGTCTTTTATCGTATTACTAATTTGTGGACTAAATATTTCTGTAAATTTTCTATTACCATTTTCTTTTATAAGACTAAATATACTTATTACAAACTTATAAAGGAAAAAACTTTCATTGTCACATTCTGAACACTTGGGTAACTTTAAGTAAATACATGAAGTCACAAAATGGGTGTCTTATGTTTTCATGTAACTAAATTAGGGAATAAAAGAAAGGAAGTCAATAAAATAATATTCCTCTGTCCAACTATTGTCGTTCGTCGTAATGTTAGACTGTGTTGAGAAGATGATGATTAATTTTATATTTTAAGTCTTAATTAAAATGAACTTTTAGATGATCAACTTGGATTTTAAGGAAGATGGGACAAGTCTAAAAGTATGGTGTGGTTTACGTCCAGTGACACTGGTCTATTTGACCCGGAGATAGGTATTTTAAGACTTATTAAATTAACCGATTAACCAAAATTTTTGGACTAATTGTTTTCTCCTACTCTTTTATGTTATTTTATACTTTCCTTGTAAACATAAGTTTGAAGTTTTGAAAATTTATTGTTATACAGAGGGTGCAAAGGTACTGGTGTAACATGGTCTCCGGAGTCACTCAGAAACAGATGTGGTTAATTTAAAGAGGTTTCCCCTTTAAATAGTAATTAGAAATTATATGGAAGAGCACGTAAAAATTCATCTCGTGAAGTTTCCAAAAAATATCTCTTTTGAAGGTACAATTAGGCATAAGAGTCACAAAATCCTACTTTTCTTCACGTTTAGTTCCTAGTCTGATAATCCTTTCACCAAGAACATCAAGTCTGAATTGAATGATTGGTGTTTAATTTTAAAGACCTATTACGATATATTTCACAATTGGTATAAAAATTTAAAACACGATCATAATATATAAGATTTTAATAATAGTGAATGTATATTCATAACAAAAAGTCGGTGGTGAACGACGAGGTCGAGGCGTGTCACCTGTGAACGGCGAGGTGAAACGAAATCGTCAGTACTTCTCTATTGGGTGTTGGTTCCATTCTCTTTTGGGTCATTCTGTCATCTGTGACTCTCTCCCGTAGTCTGCAGTCTGTCTGACTTTGTTGTTAGTGTCTTTTGATTGGTTAGTTTAGTGTACCTGGTGTCCGAACAGATTGAGTTACTTTGATTCGGTACGACACATCCCGGTGGGTTCTACCCACCCAGTCCCACCTCTCAAGACTGTTTTGTACCAGGTGACCTTTTCCCTTACCACTTGGTAAAGTCATAAGAGTGGAAATCTTCGTGTACTTGTCCTACTTTTCGGTTTTTCTATCCTGTCTACTTGAGGGATCCAGTCATCCACGGGTTTTACCATGACCTCTACTCACCTGTTTATTGAGGTCTTTCTTACTTCTCTGTCTTGGTTTTGTTCTTGTTGTGGGTTGACACCTACACTGACCACTCTCTTCTTTCCAGACTGCGACATTTCTCTTTATACCGTATCCTTGAACCTTACAATCCAGGTACTTAGTCCCGTTTAATCTTCACCAGTTTGTCCTCTACCGTTCTCACTTACAGTTGTAAAGTTCTTAGTCGTTTGATTTTACCTGACCTTACTCACTTAAATTTAGTCTACTGGTATATAGATGTTGACATCCGTTCTAAGGGAATCTTCTTTACATCATCGGTAGTATCAGTTGTTTTCTCAGGTTTTACGTCATGAACCTATATTAGAGGTATTGTTGTCTTACTAGAGCCAAGTAAAGGTTCCGTTTAGTAACTTATAGTACCATTAGGTTCAGATACGGGTCTGGTTGTTACGACTTCTCGATTTCAATTTACCAAGGTACTTCTGACTGTTCTGGAAAATCTTGATTGTGGGTCTTTTCTACAGAAAAGTAATATCCCTTGACCTTACATTTTTATCCTTCAGTTCTTTGTGGACCTCATTGTCCGTTTAAACCGGAACTTCATGTCTTACTTCGTCCCATTTCCGATTACCATGAAACCGGTAGAGTACTCTTCTCTACTGAGTAACCTTTTATGAGACTACGACCCTCCCTAAACCCCGTCCTCCTTTTCCCCTACTGTCCTACTCTTCCGACCTACCGTAGTGGCTGATCTACCTGCACTCAAACTCACTTGAGGAACTCAACCACTACCTGTCCCTTCGGACCACACGACGTTAAGTACCCCAACGTTTCTTAACCTGCACTGACTCCCTGACTTGACTTGACTTGACTTGACTTCTCTTACGTTACCAGTATCTTTTGTGAGAGAAGGTTGTTGTGTTCTCTTCTGAGATGTGTACGTGTAGTGGTCTATCAGTTGTCGTTTTAGTCTAACTAATACAAGAAACGTCGGTCACTACTTCTCCGAGACATGTCAGTCGTTTTTGTTCTGGACCTGGACTGATACCGAGTCTAGTACTTGAGGAATAACGGTTTAAGCCTGAATTTAACTTCTTTCATCCCTTTGGTGATCTAGTAAGTCCATACTGGATTTAGTTTAACGAATACTAATATGTCACATTTACCCTTTATCTAAATTCCCTGATCTGGACTGTCTGTCTTACGGACTATTTGATACCTACCTCCAAGTACTATAACATGTCCTCTGTCTTTAATTCTGGTAAGGGTTAGTTTTCTTTACTTTTTTTCTTTTTACCGACAGACTCCTCCGGAATGTTTATCGACACTTTTCTTCTCTTCACTTTTCGTTTCCTCTTTTCCTTTCTATATGGGTAAACGTACGTCTCAAGGTTTCTTATCGTTCCTCTCTATTCTTTCGGAAGAAGTCACTAGTCACGTTTCTTTATCTCCTTCTGTTATCTTACCCTGTCTGATCTCTAGAGAAGTTCCTTTAATCTCTATAGTTACCTTATAAAGTGAGTTTCTACCCGAGTTATTTCCTGTCTTTAACATACCTGGATTATCTTCGTCTTTTATAATTCTTCTCTACCGTTCTTATGTGTCTTCTTGACATGTTTTTTCTAGAAGTACTGGGTCTATTGGTACTACGACACTAGTGAGTGGATCTCGGTCTGTAGGACCTTACACTTCAGTTGGCCCGGAATGCTTCGTAGCGATACTTGTCTCGATCACCTCCACTACCTTAAGGTCAACTCGACAAAGTTTAGGATTTTCTACTACGAGACTTTCACAACGTGAGTTATACGGTCGTTTAAACTTTTTTGAGTTGTCACAGGTGTCCTGACCTTTTACAGTCAAAAGTAAGGTTAGGGGGTTTTTACGTTACGGTCTCTTACGAGTTTGGTAGTGTGTTAACGTAAGAAGAGTGTGGTATCATTTCATTACGAGTTTAAAAGGTTCGATCCCAAAGTGTCATGTACTTGGTACTTGAAGGTCTACAAGTTCGACTAAAATCTTTTCCGTCTCCTTGGTCTCTAGTTTAACGGTCGTAAGGGACCTAGTATCTTTTTCGTCCTCTCAAGGTCTTTTTACAGATAAAGACGAAATAACTGATGTGGTTTCGGATACTAACACGTCTAGTATTATTTGACACCTTTTAAGACTTTCGCAACCTTATGGTCTTGTGGACCGTACGGACAACTCTTTAGACATACGTCTGGTCCTTCGTTGTCAATCTTGACCTGTACTTTGTTATCTGAACAAGGTTTATCCCTTTCCTCATGTAGTTCCGACATATAACAGTGGGACGAATAAATTGAATATACGTCTCATGTAGCACTCTTTACGAGCCGACCTACTTCGTGTTCGACCTGAGCTCTAACCGCCCTTTTTATAGTCATTGAGTCTGTACGTCTACTATAGTGGGAATACCGTCTTTCGTTTCTTATTGATTTTTCGGGGAACTACTTTCACTTTCTTCTTGCACTTTTTGAAATGAATTTCCAGTTGTAGGTCTTTTGATTCTAGTACCGTAGACCAGGGTAGTGAAGTACCGTCTATCTACCCCTTTGTCACATTAGTCACCGACCGAAATAAGAAAACGCGAGGTTTTAGTGACGTCAACCACTGATGTCGATCCTTTAATTTTCTGCGAATGAGAAACTTTCCTTTCAATACTGGTTGGATATGTCGTATAATTTTTCGTCTCTGTAATGAAACGGTTGTTTCCAGGCAGATTGTTTCCGGTACCAAAAAGGTCATCAGTACATACCTACACTCTCAGTCTGATATTTCTTTCGACTCACGGTTTCTTAACTACGAAAACTTGACACCACAACCTCTTCTGAGTACTCTCAGGGAACCTAACGTTCCTCTAGGTTGGTCACGTAGGACATCTTCTAGTCAGAACTCACGAGTAACCTTCCTGACTACGACTTCGACTTTGAGGTTATGAAACCGGGGGACTACGTTTCTCGACTGACTGAGTAACCTTTTCTGGGACTAAGACCCTTTCTAACTCCCATGCTTCTCTTCCCCTGTTGTCTTTTACTCTACCAACCTACCGTAGTGGTTGAATCACCTGTACCCAAACCCACTTGAGACCCTCAACCACTACCTGTCCCTCCGGACCGCACGACACCAAGTACCCCAGTGTTTCTTAACCTGTGTTGACTCACTAACTTCACTTGACTACTTTTAAAATTCATACACAAATTAAGATAAAAGGAGGATTTTGACCATTGAAAATAAGGACTAGAACAAGTCACGTCCCGAAAAATCCTTGTATACTGGGTAACACTGTTTTGACTGTCGAAGGATGAAGTATCAATCCCCTTACCTTTCCAGGAAGGGAGTTAGAGTGAATGTACAATTCGTACCTTGTTCCAAAATTTAAACCCAGAAGATTAAGGTTTACGTCTTAATAAAATGATGTAGACCTATAATAAAAATAGACTCCTATTTAAAAATAGATAGCGACTTAACTGTAAGTCTAGTCTCAACGAAAAAAATTTCGATGTAAATATCCTAAGAGATTATGGACAAATAGAACAGTTATTCAATCTTAAGTATAGAACAAATTAAGATCTTCATATTATACAAAAATAGGATTTTGATTTGTGAACATACACATTTTGTATAAAATTAAACGAAAATGATCATAAACAAAAACTCTGATTGAGTTTTACGGCTAAACTTAATTTAACAGTTAAAGCAAAGAAAAAAACAAAACAAAATCATCTCTACTAGTGACCAAAATCTTTAGTCAATAGTTTATAAACCGACCACAGAACTCTTCGAGCGTATATGTTATTTCTTATATTTAAGTAAAAAACCAACAAACTGAATTATCAAAAGATAGAGGTGAATACGAAAGATAGAAGACGAGGTGAAGACCCGTTCGGTAAGTCTTTCGGATTCACGAGGACGGAACCATTATCAATTTTGATGTTTTCAGGGTCAGGTACGTACCCTTTGGAGTGGGGAATTTTGTTGGGGATTGGTGTTTTTTTCGATTTCGGAGAGAGAAGGACCGAGGATATGCAGTAAAAGACAGGACGAACTCTCAGACAGGAACAGAGGGATCTTTCTAAGGGGTACATTCATTATTTAGAGAAGTATGGTAGAACCACACAACACCGTAGTGGTCACAGTTGTAGGTTCGGTTAAACCACACCGTCCCAGAGGTGTTGAAAGATTCCAATATGGTGCTACTTTGAAAAACCTTATAAAGGGTTTTGGTTGAATCACGTTCCGTGTCTTTGTATTGAACTTACAGTATATGACATGAAAGTACATTCCCTTTTTCACCTCTACAACCAATCTCTACCTTTCTATAAATATGTCTCTACTTTTCCGTAAATATACTTCTTTCACTTTTGACAGTTACCTGTTGTGGGATTGGATTAAGTACATAGTTATAAAACTAGAATTTTTTTATTTATTCGGTTGGGGATAATACAAAATGTCGGGGGTATTCTGTTTTCAAATTTAATCCTATAATTCTTTTACGTGGAAATTAACCAAAATACAGATGGTCTATTTTTACGGGCGGGGGGAGTTGTGTTTTGGATAAGGAATGTTGATGACACTTAAATATCCATCCAGGTTGCACTGATCTTAAGTACCTCTATAGGTACATACTTAAGTTCATACTAATCGTTCTGTCCAACAGTAACAAATCTACGATTTAACACAGACTGATAAAACAATAGGGTACCTGACATCGGGTATACCGAGGAGACAAGTATCGTAAAGGGTCTTATGACCTCACCTCAACGGTAATTCGAAAGGGGTCGAATCCTCCTTTATGTAACATATATGTAACGGGAAATGTAGGTTTAAATACGTTTTACTATTAAATCATCCTATAGACGTAAAGTTTTTGTTAGTTATTTTTTCTTTTCATTTTATTTAGAAAAACCTTGAGTCATACCTTTTTAACTTATAATTCCTAGTCAAATCTCTGTACTCTACATGTTATCTTATCGAACGATAAACTTGACCTCTTACAACGTCAGTGTCAGTAATCCTTCAGGAAGGTCCAACAACAGTTCTTGATAGTTGAATCTGGTTCTGAACCTTTAAACATGGGAGTCTTGTTACTTTATTTTGGGACAATAAAGAACTCTTTAGTTTTATCAAGGTTTCGAGTTCACATCAGAGGATTCTAATTCAGACCATATATACATACACATGTGTGTGTGCAACCCGAAGGGTCCACCGTGTCACCATTTCTTAGACGGACGGTCCCTTCCTCTCCGTTCTCTTCGTTCAAACTAGGGACCTAGTCCTTCTATTTGACCTCTTTCTATACCGTTCGGTGAGGTCTTAAGAACGGACCTTTTAAGGTACCTGTACCTGTGACCGTCCAATATCGGATACCCCAGTTTTTCTCAGTCTGTGTTAACTCGTGTGTTCTCTTCTGTGTGTGTGTGTGTGTGTGTGTGTGTGTGTGTGTGTGTGTACTTTTACCTTGTTTTCCCTTTTCTTCATTTCCTTTATTTTACTCTCGACGGTATTTAGTTGACTAGTTACGTCCGACCACATGGGTTGGACAAAAATAAAGTAAGTTAGTATCAGGTAGGGTTATGTTATTCTTACTACTATGTGAAGTTTACTATTGTATACACAATCAGACTCCATCCTTAAAACTCATATAACCTCTTCCTTTACGGTTGTGAAAAGTCATGAGAACCGACCTTTTAGGACACCTACCTCCTCTAAGCATCCGATGTCAGGTACCCCAGTGTCTCAGCCTGTGTCAACTCGATGAAGTGAATAACCACAATATTCTTCCCTCTCTTATCTTTTTAGACCTTGTTTTTTTTTAGCATTCAGAACCTTACGGATGAAAAAATATCGAGATTACACTTTTACTTTGAGATTTACAGTCGACGATCTAAGTTCAAATTTTTAGTGTTAATTTAACATACTCATAAGTTTCAATCCCTTTATGTAAAAAGACTCCGGTCAAAAGAGGACCGAAATGGTTATACAAGAGAATCTACTAAACAATCTTTATACAAAATCAGAATATAAACTAATAATATAAAATTTTGACTTATGGTGATTTAATTTATTTTAGATTAAATTATATGAGAACTGATTTGGATACCTGATATATATTCAAATAAATATTGATAACAATGTATATAGTCCGTACAATGTTAATAATCATTCTGATAAACTTTTACCCTTCCACTTCTGTCAGGAGAACTCATAAAGTCTTTGAGAGAGGTCAAAGTTTGTGAACTTGTCTTACGAAGGAGTAAAGACGACGGTCACGATACAAGTCAAAAAAGGGAAATCTTATCACACTAACCATCAAAATTCCTATAGACTCTAAGCACACAAACCGGTACTATTACCAGGGAGACTCACCAAAGGTTGTAACGAAGATAAGGTTCTTTTGGAAACACAATCCTTCATTCGTAGGGATAGGGTTTCAATTGGATGAACTATTTAAGGGAATACTGGTTTTCTCTCTTTTTTTGTTTTTGTTTTTTGTTGTCTACTATCGAAAATTTTATTCTTTTTAAATTAGACAAATCATAGACTCCGTTAGATTTATTGACGGAGAGTCAAGTCAAGTCAAGTCAAGTCAAGTCAGCGAGTCAGCACAGGCTGAGAAACGTTGGGGTACTTAGCGTGGTGCGGTCCGGAGGGACAGGTAGTGGTTGAGGGTCTCAAGTGAGTCTAAGTGCAGGTAACTCAGTCACTACGGTAGGTCGGTAGAGTAGGAGACAACAGAGGAAGAGGAGGACGGGGGTTAGGGAGGGTCGTAGTCTCAGAAAAGGTTACTCAGTCGAGAAGCGTACTCCACCGGTTTCATGACCTCAAAGTCGAAGTCGTAGTAAGGGAGGTTTCATTAGGGTCCCAACTAGAGGAAGTCTTACTTGACCAACCTAGAGGAACGTCAGGTTCCCTGAGAGTTCTCAGAAGAGGTTGTGGTGTCAAGTTTTCGTAGTTAAGAAGTCGTGAGTCGGAAGAAGTGTCAGGTTGAGAGTGTAGGTATGTACTGGTGTCCTTTTTGGTATCGGAACTGATCTCCCTGGAAACAGCCGTTTCATTACAGAGACCAAAACTTATACGACAGATCCAACCAGTATTGAAAAGAAGGTTCCTCATTCGTAGAAAATTAAAGTACCGACGTCAGTGGTAGACGTAACTAAAACGTCGGGGGGTTTTATTACAGACTGTGACAAAGGTGACAAATGGGTAGATAAAGGGTACTTCACTACCCTGGAGATTGTGTTCTGTTTATGATTTTTGGTAGGGAGGAAGTTTAAAAAGGTAGGTCACAATAAGAATGTCTTTGAGTTAAAGAACGATTAACTACCTATAAAGAATGGTCTTGGAAAATGAAACAAAGATAACTCTCATTTGATAAGTCTTTCTACGTAAGAGGTAGAAAATTTTCTATAAACCTAGTCTATGTTCGAAGTCAACTTAGACCTTTCCGTTTTTCTTACACATCCGACCACATTATAAAAGGACAAGTAAACAAAAATAGTTCTTATTAGATAAAAAATAAAACTTTTTCTCCCTCTAGTATTTTCAACGGGGGAAAAACACTTTTACATCCTATCTTCACCGAGTGGTCAACAAATTCAATCTTATTTTGTCCTCAGAGGTCAAATATAAGGAAATTTCGTTTAAACTAAGTCAGGAAGGATAGTCCTCTATGACCTATACTTCCTTCACTTACACATAAATCGACGAATGAACTATAGAGGTATATCTACGAAAATTTAGTAGAAACATACCCTTCTATACCCTAGGAAATTTTATTTAAATTCTCTGATAACCCATAGGAGTTATCTTTTAATCCATAACACATTTCGTAAAAAGACTAAGAAACCACATAGATATAGAAAGTGACAGAGACTCGAAATGGCGATACATTTTACACCTTTTTGACTATCTTGACGTTTAATGAGAACAGGGATCTGTACGTTTACTTAAAAAAGTAGTTCAAGGTGACTAAAGAGAAAAGATATTTTCTGTGTCCGAAACGGTAGATGATTCTTCAAGCAAAGTCATCAAGAGTAACGTAGATATACACAGAAGTGAAAACCTAAGGGGAAACCTGACCAACAGCATAGAATCACCAAGTGAGTAATTGATTACTGAATCTATTGAATGTGTACAGGTAAAGTATGAACATACTCACTTCTAAAATGGAAAAAATTTGTTTATGAAAAATTGTGGAGTATAAACCTAGTTGAGACAAGGACTAGAAGAAGGTGACAAGGGATATAGTCTTCGTAGTAGATAACAAAGCAATTATATACATCAGTCCTTGAAATCCCAGAAGAAGTCGTAGAAGAAAGGTAAGAGACAAGAAGGTCACACACACAAACACGAGTTCATCAATCAGCACAGACTGAGACGCTGAAGTACCTGACATCGGACGGGTCAAGGAGACAGGTACCATAAAAGGTCCGTTCTAATGACCTCACCCAACAATAAAGGATAAAGTCCCCTAAAAATGTTGGGTCTATCCCCTAGGTGCAGAGAATTCAGAGAACTTAACGTCCACCTAAGAAGTAGGTGACCTCTTAAGTAGAAGACCTCTTCCTTTGCCGTTGGGTGAGGTCAGGGAAACGGCCTGTCTCTTCGGGCCATCCGATGTCAGGTACCCCAGCATTTCTCAGTCTGTGCTGACTCACTGAAGTGAAAGTGAAAGAAGTAGGTGACTCAGTAGGTCCTTCGGGAAATCTACAAAAAAAAGAGGTAAGAAGGACGACAACGACGACGACGATTCAGCGAAGTCAGCACAGTCCGAGACACACTGGGGTCTCTGCCGTCGGGTGGTCCGAGGGGGCAGGGACCCTAAGAGGTCCGTTCTTGTGACCTCACCCAACGGTAAAGGAAGAAGTAGGTAAGAAGGATGAAGTATAGTTTAGATAAAAGTTCAGAAAACAAATGTCCACGAGGACAAGTTTATGTACTCTAGGATTACCTGTAACATCGGTCCTAAACCGTTCCACATACGTAAATACAGTACTGTTAGGTATGGTGTAATATATTAAAAATGAAAGACACATGTTAATTTTTAAAAAAAGTCACTCGTTATAAAGTGTTTCTGTCGGAATGTAAGTTAAAGGTACAGGGTATATAAGATGAAAGGTTTGTAGAGAAGTTTATTAGATAAAACGAGGAAAAGGTGGTAATGAGATCGATGTGATACCTATTTTTCAAGAGAACTTGTTGAGACCTTCCTCCAACCAGTCAATTGTTGTTTAATAAAAGTTCAAATCTTTTCTACCCGTACCCGACCACACTATACCTAATAACGCTATATTCACGTATACACACCTTTCCGAAAACAGAGATGAGAGATAATCTTACAGTATACAAACACGTCTTCACGACCATTCCGTCCATTTTTCTCTTAGTCATTTAGTAAATCGTGAACGACCTTCTCTTGCTAGATGATTAGGTAGTCAAATACCTCGAACACCTATAGTCTTGTTTTCGGTCCACCGATTCACATGAGACATAGTGACATATGACTGTGTTTATAGGAAATAAACTAATGAAACTGTCTTTGGTCGAGTTGGTTATGAATCTTTTGTCCTAACGGAAGATGTAAATCTACATAAGACTCTCATTGACTCATGTAATAGAGGACTCTTCGTGTTTATTTCTGGAAATTAATGTCGTAACGAAGTTTGTGTGTATTTTGAAATAACGCCTGGAAAAACTTTACCCTTTTAATAAAAATTTTCTAACTTAATTAAACGAGGATGACACTTGGGTGTAAAATCAATGATTCGTATAATAAGTTTTTATTAACGGTGATCAAGCGACGACGATTTCACAGTCTGAAAAGTTGTCGTTTACGTAGTTTTGAAGGTTCGAATATAAAAAATAGAGTACTTTTTCCTCTCCTTTGTTCTTTCTTACTTTCTCCCCTGTGACCCTAACATTAAGTAACTATAGAATATGTATACTGTCAGGGAAAAACAAGTGTTTGGAGTTGTACTTCAGGGACCATAAGAAAATTTTATCGAAAATTTTTACACAACACAAAAACAAAACACAAAACTTTCTTCCTTTCTCTTCTGTTTAGTCGGGATTGAATCCAAATCTTTTTTGACTCTCCAAAAATAAAAAAATCTACCGATTTAAACACTTATGAGAAGGAATTATTACTCACAATAGACTTCCCTCGATGGTCAGGTCATCGAATGTCTTTCAACTCACAAAACTTTTGTAAAAGGAAATTTATCCGTGCGTGACAGTAAACGTGTAAGTACCTTCTCCATCAGGTACTAATACACGTTTACTGAAAAGGGTTAGTAAGAAGTAGAAAACAAAGTCTAAAACTTATTCTTTCGTTGTGTATAATACTTACACTTTTACTTTTTAAACGATGGTTTTCGTAGTTCACCTCTCCTTAACGTATTAATATCAATATTGAAAAACCGACTAAGTCTCACCGTTCCATCGTCTTCTTGTCGAAAACTGACACAAGGACAGTCATTCATAAAATTTCGTCTAGAAAGTGAAGACCAACATGATCAGAAAGGGAGGTGTCCCCAAAGGTCCGTTCCCTCCCCACCGTTGATTTTAGGTAAGGTACAACACAAACGATTTAGTACTTAGGACCACTTACTTATACAGGGGATTCCGTTACCTATAAAAAAGGATATTAAACACATTTCAGATGGTCACAGGGACAAATTTCGAAGCTCGATACGAGAGTCCTCGTTAAGACTGTAGGACCTTTTATCTAGGTCAAATTACTTATAAGGGAGACTTCTGAACTGAGACTCTTTTTTGAGTTCTACTCGAATACGAGGAAATCACGGTCTAACAAAAGTCATTACAAATTTAAGTTAATCCAATAAATTTAAATTGTACCGTGTCTAAAAATTGAAAGATTTCCTAAACACAAAGAAATTTAGGACGAAAGTCATAATAAAGTAATAAACATATGATTATTTAGTAATTCATTAGTTCAAAATTAAAGTCAGTTTTAATACACCCCATGACACATGTATCAACGTGAGAAGATCAAATGTAACGTATACTGTCAGGACTGTAAATTAGATTACATAGTTTTTACTCCACCACAATTACGTTCGAACACCCGTTACTCCGGTTTGTTTGTCTTTGAAGTCTCGAACCTCGTTTCTTTCCAAATAACGTTCCAGCTCATTCCTCCGTTCCACTGAGTCCGGGACTTTTCGGAGTTCCAGTGGTCTCTCAGGATCGTTTTGTAAAAGTTTCCCGTCCGCTCCTTCCCCCATAGTACCACATACACTCGTCGTACACACACTAATAGACTAACCGATTACCACTCCATCGTTCCCCCAATTGTGATAGTCAGGAATCCGAGGTCCTCCGGACCCCGATACGCGAGTTCCAGTAGTTTATCAAGAAGGTAAACTACCCAAAAAAAGTGTAGACGTTTTGCTGAGTTCTTTTGACGTAGTCACTAATAATAGATCCAAGAAATCTTTCCTCGATTTCGTCTCCTAGACCCCCTTTCGGACAGAAGTCTTACAGGCCATCGTATGACGAACCAATGGACGAACCAATGTCATCGACGGAGAAACAAATGACTACACCTTGTAGCTTTAGATACGATACCATCGTTATAGTTATTGTGTATTTTATAATGTTCGAGATTATTAATAAAGACAACGGGGTTTTATATTTTTTAAATTTCGGAATGTTGTCTTACTTTTATACAACAAAAAACTGTTACATTCCCTTTGACTTTGTCTTTTTATAATACTTAAAGTGTTTATAAACACACACACACATACACGTGTGTACACGAACAAGAAACTAATTAATTTTTGTACCAAACACATGTGTAAATCTTAATCTCCACCCAACCCCCTGTATAAAATTACAAAAAGAGAGAACCTCGGATGTCAGTCAATTTCGTTGGTCTAAGTCGTCCTGGTCGAAAGTAAAAATAAAGACTTATACGAAAGAACGTTGGTTCTTACGGAACGATGTATCTACAGTATGTAATCCGTAATAAGCACAACGTCTTCTCATAATAAATTGGATTAATAACCCGACCGGAATATGTTCACTGGACGTCGTTCTCTTTGACGTTGTGTACCGACTGACAACCGTTTTAACGTTTATATCCACTTGGAACAAAAGGGGAACTGTAAGTAGACAAAGTCAAAGACAGGAAAGAAGGAAGAGATGGGGATTCGGTCGGGAGTACCGGTCAACTAAGTAGTAGAGTCCGGAAACATTGTTTTAATATGATAAGAACATGAGAGGACCATCGAGTCGACCATTTCTTAGGCGGATGTTAAGTCCTCTGGGGTCAAGCTAAGGACCCAGCCCTTCTAGGGGACCTCTTCCCTATCCGATTAGTAAGGTCATAAGAACCCGAAAGGGCCACCGAGTCGACCATTTCTTAGACGGACGTTACACCCTCTGGACCCAAACTAAGGACCCAACCCTTCTAGGGGACCTCATCCCTTACTGATGGGTGAGGTCATAAGACCGAAGCTCTTAAGGTACCTGACATATTAGGTACCAGCGTTTCTCAACCTGTACTGACTCGCTGAAGGTGAAGTGAAATGAAGTCGGGAGGTTTAGAAGAGTGGATCCGGACGATTACGACACGACGAGTCGTGTCTATCCACAGAAGTACTGGTAAGTAGATTCTGGGTTCTATAGGGAAGCGATTAGACTTTATACTTAGGGATAATCACGGGCATTCCCGAAGGGTCTACCACGATCTCCATTTCTTGGACGGACGGTTACGTCTTCTGTATTCTCTACGTCCAAGCTAGGAACCCAGTCCTTCTAGGGGACTTCTTTCTTTACCGTTGGGTGGGTCATAAGAATGGACCTCTTACGAGTCGTTTTATACGGGTATTATTATACATAAAATTGTCAACGAATATATATTTGTTATAAAAAAGAAAAGCACCAAATCAGTGATTCAGCACAGACTGAGAACACTGGGGTACCTGACAATGGGTGGTCTGAAGAGACAGGTACCTCAAAGGGTCCGTTCTTATGACCTCACCCAACGACAAAGGAAGAGGTCCCCTAGAAGGACTGGGTCCCTAATTTAGGTCCAGGGGAAGTGATTCCGTCTAGAGGACGTAACGTCCGTCTAAGAGATGGTTGACTCGGTTGTCCCTTCGGGGGGAGGAAAAAAAGGGAAGATGATTTATTAATTAATGAGATACAACCCTAAAAAGACACACTCCTTCTTTATAAAAATAAAAGATTCTAATGTTTCGTATTAACTGGTTGATGTATTAATCTCAACTAAAATCTTCACTTTGCGAGTAGACCCTCAGTTTTTCGAACCGAACATCAGCGTCAAGGTCATAATACGTGGACAGTCTAAAACCTTTCTGTGAGTTGAAGAGACTACAAGAGAGAAGAGTAAAGATTAGATGACTCTTTAAACCTGGACCACTAAAAAAATTCATGTAGGAAATCATCGTCAAGACTACACACACACAAAAAAAAAATATTCTGACATTAACATATTATTGTGAGGTAGTGGTCTTCCGTTGACTTACATCAGGTATATTAGTAAAGTCAGGTAAATCAAATTAAGTTCTAAGTTCCATAATGTACGAGTTCAGGATAAGAAATCCGTCTCATAATACTTTGAGCACAAATTTATTTTGTTTGTTTGTTTTTTACATACCTTTGCGAACTTACAGGAAGTTCGAACGTATCGATCATTTAAAACTTACCCCTTATCCTGAACTCAAAAAACTAAGGATTAGGTTGGTTCCAATTTCACTTTAGACCCCGTCTAAAGGTCTCTACTAAAGAGTAAGAGACGTTCTTAATTGTGTACACGGACGAATTACTAAACAATCACGGTTCAGAAAGGTGATATTTCTTGTAAATCATCATGAATGATATGAGATTCGTCAACCGGTTTTCCGAACACCTCACGTAACACCGACGAGAATGGTCGTACGGGACCGTTCGTCCGATATGGATTGTCTAAGTCATAAACGGACATGATTAATGTTTCTTAGAACACGGGTGTCTCGTGTTGAACGAATAGTGAAGAGAAGACAAATGTTACCAACTCTGGTTCTAATCTTCTACCTTCCCTCTTCCTCCCTTCTTCCCTCTGTCTCTCTCTGTCTCCGTACCGTGACAGATGTCCCCCTATTCTTTATCACACGCCCCTTTACTCGAAGTATTTCCTTATTTGTTATTAATCTTGTGGTTTAACTTGGACTAGTAGAGTGTCAACTTTACCTATCGTTATAGTGTCTTAATAAGGAATGTAAACAGGTTTGCCCTTGGATGAAGAAGTGGTTAAGACACTTCTTGACACTTCATTCTAAGTACTTTTTCCAGTATTATTACCTCTGGTATGAAGAAACCGAAACAACAACTCTGACCTTCGTGGACCGAATCAATTTGTATAACAAGTATAGCACCAAGCAATAAAAGTAGAAAAGTCTGTTTCTAGAACATGGTTTATATATTGTATGACTATGACCTAAAACAAAGAGAAATAAGGGAAAAGGAAGAGTGGAGTATCCACTAGTATGGTTATATTTATAACTATAGATTACAACCAAACACTAGAACACTTTTACACATAAGGAAACAAACTTATATATTAATTATATGAAGTCACCATAATAGGATCTATAGTAACATCAAGAATCGTAAGTGGTAATAATAACAAAATACTTTTTGACATAAAAAAATAGATATATATCAATACACAAATAGTCCGGATAGAAGTAAACAGACACCGTACCGTACGGAGACGGTGAATAACAGGTCGGTAAAAAGGTCCCTACCTATGGCCTAACAGAGACAGAGACCTAGTAGTAATTGTTGTAACGTTACTTGTATTAACATGAACAGGGAATATCTGGCACCCCACTAAAGAAACCCTGTAATTTGGTCTCGTCTTAACAACGGACTACCCCAGAAACAGAGAAATGAATCCCATACGACTAGGGTGGTTGTCCCACACTTCTATGAAGTCGGACACAAAGGGTTGTGTAAACTGTAATAGGTCGAAAGTTTAATATCGGTCAGGTCTTCCGAATTAGACAGGAATAGGAATAGAAATAAACTTAAGAGACTTGTTTAAAGTTATAAACACACGAACAAACGGAAAATTTAAAATAAAAATTTTTAAATTGAAATCGATTAAAAATCGATTTTTAATCGAAAACGTTTAAATTTTTTAGAATGACTAAAACGTTTATGTCATACAGAAGTGATTAGTGATAAGAGAACGACCAAAATCTATATAGTTTATAGAAAGGATTATATAATAAAAAATTTTAAACCAGTAAAACATGAATTAGGGGATTATATAGTTAAGTATATACTACCGATGAAAAAAAATCTTTCTTTAACCCTATCAAATATATACTTGTTACACAGAAAGACCCCCCTCAAGTTGTCTCTTCGACTGGTCAACACAATCTGGGTTTCGATGATTTTATACAGGCTCCTCAGGTTTACTGGGGACGACAGTTCTTCTCGATCACTAGTATTCGGGTATTAAAACTCATATTAATTAAACTTATTCAAATATGAACACTGATTAATATTCTACGAAAGAAAATTAAAATACTATATATATTTTAAAACCAGAAAATACGTAAAAATATAACATTGAAATATTAATTACATACATTTATTTACCTATAGAAGACATTATATAACAGACATTGGGTACATTTTAGTTTATAATTTATCCTTAGTTGAAGGTAAAAAGAGATTTATCATTTGGGTACAAGTGTTATGATGGGTACTAAAAGGTAACTGAACACAATGGGGGCGATCGTATAAACTTTGAGGACATTCCGGTACCTTTACTTGAAAAATAAAAGAAAATCTTTTACTCTAACAAGAAAAGAAAGACAAAAGTTTTTACTTTTGACTTACAAAACCAAAGAAGGTCACTTTAAGATATAGAAACGGAAGAAACCCTAATTAGTCACACGAGGTTTATACAAGGACTTTTCGTATGAGTTAAACGATTATTTTTAAGTCCCGTGAACTTGTTTTTGTGGAAACTCATCAATGTACGATATTTAAGAGTTAAACAGATTGACCCAGAAGTCAAGTCAAGTCAGCGAGTCAACACAGGCTGAGAAACGGTGGGGTACTTAGCGTCGTCGGTCCGGAGGGACAGGTAGTGGTTGAGGGCCTCAAGTGAGTCTAAGTGCAGATAGCTCAGCCACTACGGTAGGTCGGTAGAGTAGGAGCCAGCAGGGGAAGAGGAGGACGGGGGTTAGGGAGGGACGTAGTCTCAGAAAAGGTTACTCAGTTGAGAAGCGTACTCCACCGGTTTCATGACCTCGAAGTCGAAATCGTAGTAAGGGAGGTTTCTTTAGGGTCCCAACTAGAGGAAGTCTTACCTGACCAACTTAGAGGAACGTCAGGTTCCCTGAGTTCTCAGAAGAGGTTGTGGTGTCAAGTTTTTCGTCGTTAAGAAACCACGAGTCGACGTTGAGGCTTTACACCATAGTAAGTGTATTTAAATTTTAATGTACAAAAATCTCATATGACACAAGTGAGATCCGTGGAATTTTTGTAACAGAGGTAATGTATTCTCAGTGAGTTCCTTGAAGTAACTACTCAAAAAAAAAAAAAAAAAAATTCAGTGAATGCAAGTATATGTTCCCTCCACTGAAATAACTTAATAAGTTCTCTTGTTGACTCTTTCCTATACTGAATCCGTATACAGTGATAGGAAACAAACCTTTATTCACCACTTCTAGTAGAGTCACAGTTTCCATAATTCTCCTGTCTATTGTCCCCCATTCCTAATAGAGTAAGAGAAAAGATTGACCCGACCGAAGTGGAATAGTTGGGTCTCAGTCACCGTCGTCTTCAAAATTATCCGACAAAGAGAAGTGATAAATATCTCCACACCACGGACCTCGTAAAGTACTAGTAAAAATAAACGTGGTCAGTTGGGAGTAATGGGATGAAAGGATCCTGTTATCTTAATATTTTAGTGATACAGTCAGACGGGATAGGAAAAGGTGATTATTGAAAACTAGGGTCTCCGATTAAAGTCGGTCTGGACCGTCTCACCGTTTCCCGAATAGTCAAGACATTTTTTGTTTCAGTGAATGTTCCTTCATACCGTCGGATGTGTGGAGTGCGGTACTTACCTGGATTATCTTCATCCGAATCGATTTTCTGGAGTTCACACGTTTAGCCAATGTGTGTTTAAAAGACTCACTCGAACTTTTATTGGATTAAAGTCGTTTCACACAAGTCAACTTTATCAGACAAACTTTATATAAATTATTTTGGGTCTAGGAACTCGGACGAGTGTATTTTTGAATCGTTTTCATTATAATTAATTGTTTATATTTTTATAAAAAATCGTATAAAACATTGAATAAAGTCAAAAGAGTTATTGGGATTTGTATATGACGTCATAAAACTTTTACTAATGATTTTAAATTTTTTCTCTTATATATAGTAAATAATAATAAAAATAGATAAAGTCTTTGATAATTAAAATTTTCAGTCACGGTTTATAATTAAGGGAAGGTCAATGATAAAAGTGGTGTACATAACTGAATGAAAAGGTAGTGTAAAAGAATTTTTCCTAAAAAAGAAAATAATGATACTCAGATATTGACATACTGTTCGAAAAAAGTGCAAAAGAATAAAAAGACTTTTAAATAACACTACTCAGTAAAAGTTGATGAGGACTTAAGAAAAAATTTTGTATTAAGGTTTAAAGACTATAAAGACACAGGAAAGACCAAACGAAAACAACAACCTAATAAACTTTAAAACAAAAGTGTGGGTTATTCGATCATATTAGTTTGTTATTAAAAGATACATTTTGTACCATAAAATTCATTCAGGAGAGAGAGAGTCTGTGTGTGTCTGTGTGTGTGTGTTTTGTCATTAAAATTTTTGAATGTCACAATTTCTGTGAATTCATAACAGAAGAATAAACCGAATATGAACTGAAATACTTATATGAACAAGAATTAACATGAAAAATAAATATTTTAACCTCTGAAACTTAGTCCCGGATTTTTCTTAGTGGAGAGGTAGACGGATTATATACGTACAATTTAACAATACCTCTAACTGTATAATAATCCTTCTTCCCAATTACATGTAAATGTGTGTATTCGTTTCCAAGAGTATCACCCTTAGTTACTTTTACAACCGGTCAATTCAATCTCAAAACTTCAATAAATAATTTCTTACAGTCTACCGACCTTATCGGAGATTGTCTCGGTCCCCGGCTCTTTTCCAGTTCTTTGACAACTTTGTCTTAAGTTCTCTCGTCCTCTCCTTACGGAAGAGGTGTTTTTACACCCAGTCTCACCTTGACTACAAGAACCAGACGTCATGGGAACTCTGAGTTTGAGAAGTACTGAATTCGAAAGACTGGAACGTCTTCATCCGGAAACCCATTATTGACACAACATTATGACTGTAGTTAAAATATTTATTCGGTACCTCTCTTCATGGTAAGGAACAAGTCCTTCTCGAAGATATATAGGTAATTCCGTAGTAGTCAGGGTCATCACTACCACTATTGTTTTTTCTCTCCGTGTCTCAGTGTCTTCAAACTAGTAGTTCACAGTGGTCATCATACTCACTGGATACTAGGTGGACCATCGGTTCCTGGTCTGGTCGAGAATCCTTTCTTGTTTCAAAAAGCGAACACAAACAAAACTAAAACATTGAGATCAGAAGATCATCATCTTCACCATCATATCGGAGAAGAGACGACCATCTTCCTCATCATATTGGAGTCGAAATCCTTGCCAAACGTCGACTCAGTCTCCACTATCCGAAGAGGTTGAAGGTGACGGATCCGTCTTACGGGAAACCTATACACATATTTCGAGTTGTAAGTCTTTTGATTCTAGAACCGTAGGTCAGGGTAGTGAAGTACCGTTTATCTACCCCTTTGTCACCTTTGTCGCCGACCGAAATATAAAGACCCGAGGTTTTAGTGACGTCTACCACTAACGTCGGTACTTTAATTTTCTGCGAATGAGGAACCTTCCTTTCAATAGTGGTTGGATCTGTCGTATAATTTTTCGTCTCTGTAATAAAACGGTTGTTTACAGGCAGATCAGTTCCGATACCAAAAAGGTCACCAGTGCATACCTACACTCTCAACCTAATATTTCTTTCGACTCACGGCTTCTTAACTACGAAAACTTGACACCACAACTTCTGAGAACTCTCAGGGAACCTGACGTTCCTCTAGGTTGGTCAGGTAGGATTTCCTATAGTCACAACCCACAAGTGACCTTTCTGAGTACAACTTCGATTTTGAGGTTATAAAACCGGTGGACTACACTTCTCGACTGAGTAACCTTTTCTGGGACTACGACCCTTTTTAACTCCCGTCCTCCTCTTCCCCTACTGTCTCCTACTCTACCAACCTACCGTGGTGGCTGAGTTACCTGTAACTAAACCCACCTGAGGTCCTCAACCACTACCTGTCCCTCCGGACCGTACGACGTCAAGTACCCCAGTGTTTCTCAGCCTGTGCTGACTCGCTGACTTGACTTGACTTCGTAAGAAACCCTGAAGGGTCTACCGAGTCACTATTTCTTAGGTGGACGGTTCCGTCCTCTTCGCCTTATTCACTCAAACTAGAGACCCAGTACGTCTAGAGGACCTCGTCCTTTACCGTTGGGTGAGATCGTCAAAACGGACCTTTTAAGGTACCTGTCTCCTCGAATCTCCAGATGTCAAATGCGGTAGAGTTTATCAGTCTGTTCAAACTCACTGACTCTTGTAGTACTTCGTAAGAAATCTCACGTAAAAAGGAAAAAGAAAAGGAGGATAGGTGTGAGGGAAAGAAGAAAGGAAGGAAGACCAAGCTCTGAAAAGGAACAGGAAAAAAAAAAAAATTAGAAGAACCTTCGTCAGATCTAATTGAACGTTATAAAAGTACTAAAAACTTGAAAACACTATATATAAACTAAGAAGTTGATATGTCGTAATAAAACACAAACTTTCAAATTTATTACATGATTGTAAAATGATTTGGCAATTGTTGATGGAACAAAATCATTTATGACAAAAAAGTATGTAAGGAGTTACAAATCTATATATACATCGAACAAGTAAAATTGACGATAAATGTACTAGAATTATTATGTAGTAATAAAAACAGTTAAAGGGACAATCTTTTCAGTTCAGTAAAAAAAACTGATGATTTTCGTTACAAAAGTATATACGACATGTATAAAGAAATATGGGTCACAGCCCCAAAGAAGTTCCACCTATGTCTCCCCACCTTGACGAAGCGGTTCCTAGACCTACCCTCAGAAGTATAAGGAGACATAACGACTTAACAAAAAATTTCAATGGAAATATTAAATCTGAGGGTAAAAATTTTACAACAATTTGATATGGGTGAGAAGCTTAAAGTTTGTAGAATAAATCAATCATCTCTATCGTTTCATGGGATTATAAGTGACCGGTAAGTCAAAACAAAAGGTCCAAAAGACAGGTATAAGAAACGAGAAAATAATTTAGTCCGAGACTGGAAAATTTTAACTTTCATATATATACATTTATACCCTAAGGGACTACCGAGTCAACCATTTCTTAGACGGACGTTAAGTTGTCGACGTCCTCTGTACTCAAACCAAGGACCCAACCCTCCTAGAGAACCTCCTCCCGTACCGTTTGGGTGAGGTCATGAGAACGGACCTCTTAGGATACCTGTCTCTTCGGACTCCCGATATCGGGTATCCCGACGGTTCTCAGTTTGTCCTGGCTTCGTTGAATCGTGTACACACACGTGGGCACGTGTGTGTGTGTGTGTGTGTGTGTCTGGGTCTTCGTATATATTTATGGACCAACCAAGATAAGACTCCCATCCAGTGTTCAAAAAAGTTGAAAGTGAAATCAGAGAACTTCATACGGACAACTTCGTGTTTAAAAATATATAGAAAAAGTTTAATTCAAAACAGAAAAAGTTCCGAATGTACAAAAGTATAATCTATTTAGACTGTAATAAAAAGAGATACTCAAAGTGAAAATACAAAAAAATCTTTATTAAAAAAGAATCTCGAAGGGACCACCGAGTCTGACATTTCGCAGACGGATGTTACGTCCCCTGGACCCAAGTTAGGGACCCAGTCCTTCTAGAGGACCTCTTCCTTTACCGTTGGGTGAGGTCATAAGAACGGACCTTTTAGGGTACCTACAAACTTGGACCATCCGATGTCAGGTACCCCAACGTTTCTCAGCCTGTGCTGATTCGTTGAAGTGAAAGTGATATTTTATCTACAAACGGATATAAGAGAGTATTTTAAACGTCAAAATAATAAAGTAAAAATGAGTATCATTAATTTTGTATACTTTTAATAAAAACACATATTACACTGTCTCCTCAGATTCAAGTAGAAAAGAGTATCTATTGACTAAAAGGGTCTGAGAAGTAACTAATTAGATGTAAAGACGATACTTGATAAAGACCCAAGGAATAAAATAAAACAACAACAAATCAACCATTCACCACAGGTTGAGAAAAAACTAGGATACCTGACATTGAGCTGTCCGAGGAGACAGGTACCCTAAAGGGTCTGTTCTTATGACCTCACCCAACTGGAAAGGAAGGGGTCCCTCAGAAGAACTAGGTCCCTAGTTTGGACGTAGAGGAAGTAACAGTCCGACCAAGAAATGGTGACTCGGTGGTTCTTTCGGAATAAAAATAAAATAACCAACAGTTTTGATTTAATAATATTTATAGAAATCATAAGACGATTATCTGCGAAATATAAACCATTAATGGAAGAGTCAAGAATCAAGATAATCACTAGAAAGATATATATAAAAAAAGGAAAGACATATAAAAAGAGAACGTGATACTTTAACCTGTCAATCAATTCTTACACTTTTTTTTTGTACAGGTTTAAAAATAGTATTAAAGTGATATTAATATTACTGCCTCTACTTAATGTACTTTACACAAAACATTAGTTATTTCAAAAAACATATACACCTATAAGTCTTGTCCTTATAAAGTTTTAGTTCCAACCCTTTTCTGAAATAAAGTAAATTAACCCCAATTCCCAAACTATTTAGACGTACTTGTAGTCACTACCTAAAGTACTTTCCCTTAGGTCGTGACCTACCTTTTCACCTAACGCATTGGAAGTTTTAGGGTATATTAAGTTTTCAAGATCCATCATTTTGTTCGATACTTCTGATTACAAACTTATAATGAAGACGGATACTTGGATCCTTTTAACAAGGTATAAGGACTCAAGGAAAATAATAGAGATTTAACCGTAACCAGTACAACAACAACAAGTCGACAATTCAACAAAAGCTGAGAAACTCTGGAGTACCTGACGTAGTACGGTCCGAGAGGACAGGAAATGGTACAGGGTCTCAAACGAGTCTAAGTACGGGTATCTCAACCACTACGATAAATTGGTATAGTAGGAAACGACGAGGGAAGAGGAAAACTCAAGTTAGAAAAGTTTTATTCGAACCTTCCTAATTGATTTGTAGAGGATTGTGTGACGTACAAAAAGACTGTGTGTTGTGGAAATCAACGAAAAAGATAGAGACATTATGAAACACCGTACATGTCCCGAAGGTTCCACCGTGAGCACCATTCCTTAGACGGACGGTTACGTTCTATACGTCCTCTGTATCCAAGCTAGGAATCCAATCCTTCTAGGGGAACACATCCTTTTCCTTTGGGTGAAATCATAAGAACGGACCCTTTAGGGTACCTGTCTTTCGGACCGTCCGGAGTCGGGTATCCCAGCGTCTCAGTCTGTACTGACTCGTGTCGTGCCGTTCGTGTAGTCCCTGATTTCGTGAGCAATATTTCATTATTAACAGTGTTTTAGTAATAACTATTGGAATTCGAATATACTATCTGATCGGTTTAGTTTATAGATTAAAATGTGATTTTATAATGACAAGACTTTCGATTTCTGATCTAATCAAGTTTGACAACGGATCCGTACGAAAAACTCCCAAGTCCTCTGAATAAAGATTCTCTAGATATAGTGTTGTAAGAAGGTCACGAGAACGGTCTCAAGATATAAGTCTTAGTGAGAGATCGTTATATAAGTGTTTTTATTTTTTTATTCGTTCTTCAAAATTTTTTTTGTGGTATTACTCATAATGTTTGGAAACCATTAAATAGACGAAATTAACGGAGTGTGAAAAGTGAAAACGGTGTAAGAAATGAGAAAAAGAGTGTGAGAGATAAAGATTTAGATAAAAAAAAAAAAATCTTTTTGTTCTAATCATAATGTGGTTTTAACGTTTGTGTAAAAGATCAGTGAGGGTCAGACGTCCAAGAAAATAATGTGATTTATAAATAATAATAATTTGACCAATAATGACCGTATGTTTTAGGATTTATTTCAATTTTTGTACAAACGGTAAATGAAAAATAAGAATTTTAAAGAGGAAAGAATGTGAGTAAGAGTGATGGATAAAAAGAAAAAGGGAGATTTTAAACGGAAAATAGGGGTTTAAGGAAGAGAGAGAGATACGTCTATATGTGTCTCTTTTGATATATTCTTACTGAATTCAAGACTAACGTCAATACACTTTAAATGTCCTTTTTACTTAGTTTGAACAGGAAAGATGTCTACTCGAGTGTGAGAAGGAAAAAGGGTAACTTTTATTTTTCAGTCCCTTCTTTAGGTTTAGTCTTGGAAATAGGGCTACGGTTATTAAATAAAGGTTGAAAACACGAAGTGGTTTTTTCAGAGAACGAGGTTTACAGAGTGGCTACTTGAAATGAGTCTTTTGTTTTGTTTTACGTGTCTTGATCTTTGAGTTCTTCTTTCCTGTTTCGATAACTTAAGTTTGAAGACTATTTAGTGATATCGTTATAACATATAACAAGAATCAAATAACAAGACCAAAAATACCGTATATTTCTACCCCATCCTTAGTACGGTGAACGACTACATTTTTGACATATATTTGACACATTTTCAAGAGTTATAGAATAATTTAAATCCTAAGTTAAGTTTGAGGAGAGATACTTGACGTTCTACGGGGGTGGGTGTACATTAACCTATAAAGGACAGTGAAAAGGTGATTGAAAGGGGTTCCGGTTATAGACAAACAAAAGAAGAGAAATCAGTGTTGTTGAGCCACTCAAGATGACATGCCCATAAACTATTTATGAAAATGTACATACTAAATTATCTATGGATGTTTCTATGATAAAATTTTTATGTGACAAACATTTCCTGTGAAAAATTATTTATTTTAAACAGTATTCAATGGATGATGGATGATAAGAGAGTATATATATACCCAAATGAAATTATTAGACAAAGAAGGACTTTACTAAACAGATAACATAGTTTTTAAACTATTTTTACCCTCTTTAATATAATAATAGAATAATTATGAGGTAAATAACTCATCGTAATACAACGGTGAAAAATTACAAGACAACACGTATATAATTATTCTAAAGATTTTCTTTTTAAACTATAATATCGTTATTATCTTTGTATTAGATTCTCTCTTCTCCTCCGAAGGGTACACCGTGATCCCCCTTTCTTTGACTGACGGTTACGTCCTTTACATTCTATACACCCAAGCTAGGGACCTAACCCTTCTACGGGACTTCTTCCCGGACCGTTGGGTAAAGTAATAAGAACGGACCTCTTAGGGTACCTGTCTCCTCGGACCATCCGATGTTAGGTACCCCAGTGTCTCAGTTTGTGTTGACTTCACTGAATCGTGTGTCGTGAGTGTCCCATTATTCTCACAACAAGACGTATAGAATCGGTTACTTGAAAATAAAGTTGACGACCATATAAGGGGTTTACGGTGAAAGTGGGAGTTACAGTGTAAAAGTTCAACCATGAAAAGGTTCCGAACTGTTCACCTAGTCATCCGGTCACAAGGTGGTACGGTAAAGTCTTAGTTTCCCGAAAGGAAGAAGGAGAAGGGTTACCTTTGATTTCCGGTAAATGCTATTTTTAACCAATTGAACTACTTATTTAGGTATGATTAAACGATTATTTTATATGACTTCCGTTTCGTAAAACTAAGTCCTAGGAAAGTGAACCCAAGTGTAAAGTTTTCGCTGTAAGTCGTCCGGTACGTGACGAAGTCTACTATTTATCTACTTACAGAGATTACCACCCTTATGTTTCTTCCGGTATCCCTTTTAACAGACAAGAAATAAAATAGGAGTATCTTGACCATTAATCCCATATGTCTTAAATTGTCCTGAAATACCAAAAGGAAATTTCACGAGACGATATTCGACAAGTAAATAAGTAAATAGGTTATTAAATGATACTGATTAGAAGGATCAGATACACGACACTTCTCTTCCTACTTCAGGGATTTGAACTCGTTTTAGCGGGAAATGGAATCCCTGTTTTGATATGTTTTTGTAATCTTTACGAATCTTGTAAAGAATTAAGAAAAGAGTGAATATGAACCAAAAGGTTATTAGTGTTAAGTCAATGGTGAATCGATAGAACAGTGACAATGTGTAAGAGTTTACCCACTCAGACTTGTTCTTTGTAATAGAGTTAATAATACTTTAAAATCATTTGTATAGTTCAAGAAGTCCCGAATAGACTATCGAGTCGACCATTTCTTAGGTGGACGTTCCACCCTCTGGACCAGAGCTAGGGATCAAACCCTTCTAGGGGACCTCTTTCCTAGTCAAGTCAAGTCAAGTCCACGAGTCAGGACAGGCTGAGAACGTTGGGGTACTTAGCGTCGTACGGTCCGGAGGGACAGGTAGTGGCAGAGGACCTCAAGTGAGTCTGAGTGCAGGTAGCTCAGTCACTACGGTAGGTCGGTAGAGTAGGAGTCAGTAGTGGAAGAAGAGGACGGGGATTAGGGAGGGTCCTAGTCTCAGAAAAGGTTACTCAGTTGAGAAGCGTCCTCCACCGGTTTCATGACCTCCAAGTCGAAATCGTAGTAAGGAAGGTTTCTTTAGGGTCCCAACTAGAGGAAGTCTTACCTGACTAACCTAGAGGAACGTCAGGTTCCCTGAGAGTTCTCAGAAGAGGTTGTGGTGTCAAGTTTTCGTAGTTAAGAAGCACGAGTCGGAAGAAGTGTCAGGTTGAGAGTGTAGGTATGTACTGGTCTTCTTTTTGGTATCGGAACTGATCTGCCTGAAATCAGCCTTTTCATTACAGAGTCGAAAACTTATACGATAGATCCAACCAGTATTGAAAAGCAGGTTCCTCATTCGTAGAAAATTAAAGTACCGACGTCAGTGGTAGACGTCACTAAAACCTCGGGGGTTTTATTTCAGACTGTGACAAAGGTGACAAAGGGGTAGATAAAGGGTACTTCACCACCTTGACCTACGGTACTAGAAACAAAGGACTTAAAACTCGAAATTCGGATGAAAAAGCGAGAAGTGAAAGTGAAAGTAGTTCTCCGAAAAATCGAGGAGAAGTGAAAGACGGTATTCCTACCTCAGTAGACGTATAGACTCCAATAACTATAAAGAGGGCCGTTAGAACTAAGAACGAACACGAAGGAGGTCAGGTCGCAAAGAATACTACATGAGACGTATCTTCAATTTATTCGTCCCACTGTTATATGTCGGAACTCCATGAGGAACAGGTTAAACCTTGGTCAGACAACAAGGTACGAGTCAAGATTGACAACGAAGGACTGGACGTATGTCTAAAGAGTTCTCCGTCCAGACCACCAGACCATAAGGGTAGAGAAAGTCTTGAAAGGTGTCAACTAACACTAGGTGTGTCAGTTTCCGAAACCGTATCAGTTATTTCTTCTTTATCTACAAAAAGACTTTGAGAGAACGAAAAAGGTACTAGGTCGCCTACAACCGTTAAACTAGAGACCAAGGAGACGGAAAAGATTTAGGTCGAACTTGTATTCCCTCAAGTGCCAAGTACATAACGACTTCGGACCGAACCTCTTAAAACTCGTAATGAAATGATCGTACACTCTACTCACGTTAACACGCCATCAAACTCGTAAGAAACCGTAACGGAAAGAAACCTTAACCTTACTTTTGACTGGAAAAGGTCAGACCACCGGTGACGAGTCATAAGGTTTGAACGACCGTATAACTCACGTCGTGAAAGTGTCGTAGTAGAAAGTCCTAAACTTTGTCGAGTTGACCTTAAGGTAGTGGAGGTGATCGAAACAAGGATCACTACGAAAGATTCCGGGTGAACTGAAGTGTAAGGTTTTACAGACCGAGATCTAATCACTAGTGTAGTAGTACTAATAGACCCAGCACTTCTAAAAAAAACATACAAGAAGTCACATAAGAACGGTGGAAAAGAATTATAGAAGACGAAGACAATCCAGGTCTGGTAAAGACAGGAAATAGCTCGGGTAGAAACGTACCTTACAAGGGAACCATAAAGATTAAAAGAATTTCTCTAGAGATCAGAAAGGGTAAGACAAAAAAAGAAGATAAAGAAACGTAACTAGTGACTTCTTCCGAAAGAATAGAGAAGAACGATAAGAAACCTTGAGACGTAAGTCTACGAATATAGAAAGAAAAAAGGAAACGAAAAACGGAGAGAAGAAAAGTGTCGATAAACATTCTAGAGGGGTCTGTCGGTAAAACGAAAAAACGTAAAGAAAAGGTACCCCTACCAGAACTAGGGATAGAGGACATGTTACAGTACTTGGAGTAAGGTATCAAGTAGTCCGGGAGATAGATAGTCTAGATCCGGGAATTTAGATAAAGAGTGAAGGTGACATATTAGTATTCCCTAAACTAAATCCAGTATGGACTTACCAGATCGCCAAAAGGGATCAAAGAAGTTAAACTTAGACTTAAACAATTATTCCTCAAGTACTAGAATCGGTGTCAGTCCAGGACCAGAACAAAAACAACTGACATATCTCGAAGATGTAGAAACCGACGTATCTTATATTAGTTAGACTAAAGTCACAACTGGGGTAGACCACTACAGGTACACATCTCAGAGGAGAACACAACAACCTTCTCCCACAAACGATACTGGTCACGTAAAAGAACCGTTTTGAGATGATCAGAAACGGGACGAAGTAAGGCGTAAGGTTCCGGTTTAAATGGACAATGAGGTCAACAAAGAACTGAAGGACGAAAACGTAAGGTCAGGGGATATTACTTTTCCTGTAGAAAAAACTCACAATCAAGATTTTCCAGAACATCCAGAAGTATCTTGGTAAGTTGAAGTCGACGAAGTCACAATGACCAACCCCGTATCTCAACCTAATGGTACTATAACTTACCAAACGGAACCTCTGCTTGTCTCTAGTAAGACAGTAAAAGCTCTAACGTAGGTTCATGACATAAAGCCTGAGAAAACAACTGGTACTACCGATGAGGTAAAGAAGACTCCCTAAGGACGGGCGTCATCATCTATATTACCAGTAGACTCAATTTAAGTGTGTAAGGTCAGGTAAAATCAAGTGACTAAGGATCTTACAGCTGTAAGTGGAAACGGTAGAGAACAAACTGGTGAAGGTTAAACGGAACTAAGTCCCTGGACTGTAAGGTCCAAGGATACGTTATAACGAGAAATATCGTAGCCTAGAACGAAGATAGTGGTCAGTGTAGGTGTCGACCCATAACAAAAACGAAACCGAGGTAGGGAAGTAAGAAAGACCTCAATAAAGAGGTGACTAGAGGTCATCGTATAACCCGTGGATTACTGGATCCTTCAAGGAGAAAACCATAGGATAGTAAAACGGAAAAGTATGACAAGTACCCCAAGAGTTCCGTTCTTATGACTTCACCAAACGGTAGAGGTCACCTGGTGTAAGACAGTCTAGAGAGGTGGTACTGGGTGGGCAGAAACCAACGGGGCATCCGTACCGAATCAAAGTAACTCAATCTGTTCCGACACCAGGATCACACTAATCTAACTGATAAAAAGACACTCATACCAAAGTTACACAGACGGGAGACTACGGGAGAACGTTGTGGATGGTAGAATGAACCCAAAGAGAATGGAACCCGCACCCCATAGAGAAGTGACGACGAGGTCGTGGGTTAAGTCTTAAGACAGGACCTCTTAAGGTACCTGTCCACTTGAACCATCCGATGTCGGGTACCCCAGTGTTTCTCAACCTGGGTTGACTCGCTGAAATTGAAAGTAGTTCAAGAAGGTCTAAGAGTTTCTCACAACCGATGTTAGATAAAGGGGATTGTCTAGTTATGAAAACCATACTAGACGAAAGAGTTTTTGTGACCACATGTGTCCCTTAGAACTTGTATGACGTATACTGGACAAAAACATCATAATGTGATCCCTTAACCACTCAGTTACTTGTATATACCTCAGCTTGCGACTAATTTTCAAGAAAAATTAGTAATTCTTTTTAAGATCTAGTAAAAAATCTTTATATATGACGTACGGTTAACCAACACATAACTAATATGTATACATATTCATCTTTGTCTTTCCTGATCAGTTTCATAAAGACGAATGATGTCCGAGAATTTACACTCTTCTAAAACTACTGTCCTGACTTTTATTAGAAACTCTCAGGACTCCGTCGAACCATCCTTTAGATCGGTTTTGTTTCCCGTATAACTCGTATCTTTACTTGTTCGTTTAATCAGACTTTACCATCTTTTCGGCCTCTTCCGTTGCCGTGGAGTGAGGTCATGAGAACGGACCTTATAGGGTTCGCGTCTCCTCGGACATCCGACGTCAGGTACCCCAACGTTTCTCAACCTGTGCTGACTCACTGAAGTGAAAGTGAAAAGTGAAAGTACGTAACCTCTTCCTTTACCGTTGGGTGAGGTCACAAGAACGGACCTCTTAGGGTCCCTGTCCCCTCGGACCACCCGACGGTAGATACCCCAGCGTGTCTTAACCTGTGCTGACTTCACTGAATCGTCGTCGTCGTCATCTTCTCGGCCATCTAGTTACCGTTTCCTGGACTGATCCTCCTCAACCCTCACCCCCGTTATTTAATATAACTACGCCTAGGAACTTCTGGTCACATACTTATTTTTACGGACAGTAAACAGGACGGATCCCCTCCTTTTCCGGGTATTGGACTTTGTCCAGTAAACCGATTATCCTGAGACCTCTTTCGGGTTCAGTTGGAAGAGTCATGGTTCGTCTGTTCCGATTAATTTTTATATAGTAAATCATTGTTCACCCGAATGTTCTCGTTTATGTTTTCTTTGACTCAATATGTATTAACTTATACATCAAAATAGATGGTTTGACGAAAAGGGGGTTTTCTGACTATATCAATGTACGTTCTATGTCACTTTTATGACTTATATTTAGTCTCAATTTTTAACTACGGAGACCATATATATTTCCAATTGAAAAAGGGGAATATTGTTCTTACGGACGTGTATAGTTTACGTCGGGCCGAATGAGAGGGTCTGTTGACGTTGGACTGACAAGGTTCCACGAACTAAAGGTCGAGTAGCTAGGATTAATAAAGAGAAGAGGTGAGTCCCAATTTATATGGAATTACCTAAAATTTAGACGGACTGTTTCTCCGACTGAATCTCTGAGTAGAATGAGTACTGTATGTTAATAATTAATTACTCCCAGTCGACGTATTTCCCTAACGTCGACTATGCCCATTATTCCCTTTCGTGAGGTCCGACTTAATACGTGACCTCTTGTCCTTTCTCATGTAAAATAATCTTAGTAGTTTTAAAGGACAAAGGTTTGATTAATTAAATTGAGAAAGACAACAAATTTGTTTAACATAAATACAGAAAGTCTAATGACGTTAAAGGAAGATCGTTTATTTTACGGACACAGAAAAGTAAACCTCGTTATTCGAAGGAAGGATGTAGTCAATTTAAAACAGAACCATAGTGTCAAATAGGAAAAAATGACAACCCACCCCAGTTTGTCTCACACGTAACAATTAGAAACTTCGAAATCAGTTACGACCGGTAGGTATCATTGACACTTTGATTTTCTCTTTCTCTCTCTTTTTAGAGATATCCGAGGGAGTTAGGAGAAAGGTCGGTTTTTTTTACGAAACACTGTTTCACTGTTAATTGAATTTGGACGAAAAAAGGAAGACCCTATAAGGGAGGTGGACTTATGTGAGACCAATAGATTATAATAGACTCTTATATAAACTTTTACAAGGAGAGTACTCTCATAAGAAAACTTCAAACTCTAGAATAATTTCTTCTTCTACAGACTACTGGAATCGAAGTTGGTCGACTTGATATAGTGTCTGGTCTACACGTCTTAGAGAACTCCTCCTCTAGACAAATTTTTGGTTTTACCTTTTTTTTTTTTTTTTTTTCGAAGTTCGATTGATTATTGAATGAAGGGAAGTTCGATTGATTATTGAATGAAGGAAATCCCATAGTGTTAATAACCCTACGTAAGAAGTATTCTTAAATGTTGTATCCGAAGGAACCGGTTGGTGAACCGATCGGTCTGTACTGTTAATTCTAAAAGTGGGAACGAAAGGAAAATCTCCATTGACCTTACTATACCTGAATAAAGTCGGAGAGGACTTAGGGTACAAAACCAAGGTCGGTTGTACCCTGAACCTAGGTGGAACAACAAAAAGTCAGTGATTCAGCACAGACTAAGAAACCTGATGTACCTGGGGTACCTGATGTCGTACGGTTCGAAGGGACAGGAGATGATAGAGGGTCTCAAACGAGTTTCAGTACAGGTAACTCAGTCACTACGGTAAGTTGGTAGAGTAGGAGACAGTGAGGGAAGAGAAGAACGGGAGTTAGAAATGATCGTAGTCTTATAAGTGTAGTCCACCGGTTTAATAACCTCAAATTCGAAGTCGTAGTCAAGAAGGTTATTTATAAGTCCCAACTAAAGGAAATCCTACCTGACCAAACTAGAGGAACGACAGGTTCCCTGAGACTTCTCAGAAGAGGTCGTGGTATTAAGTTTTCGGAGTTAAGAAACCACGAGTCGGAAGAAACCGATAGACTACATGTAACTTTTTCTGGGACTACGACCCTTTTTTACTCGTGTCCTCTTCTTCCCCCGGTGTCTCCTACTCTACCAATCTATCGTAGTAGTTGAGTTACCTGCACTCAAACTCGTTTGGAGTCCTCCATCCTTCCTGTCCCTTCGTACCACACGACATCAGGTACCCCAGTGTTTTTCAACATGTACTGAATCGTTGTCTTGTTGTTTGTTCTTTACGGAAGAAATACCAGGTTGAGAGTATAGACATGTACCGATGACCTTTTGGGTATATAAACTGATATACCTGGAAATAGTCGTTTTACCATAGAATCGAAAAATTATACGATAGATCCAAACAGTATTGAAAAGAAGGTTCCTCGTTCGCATAAAATTAAAACACTAACGACAATGGTAGGTGTCACTAATACCTCGGGGGGGTTTTATTTTAGACTGTGACAAAGGTAAAAAGAGGGTAGATAAACGGTACTTCATTGTGTTTCTCAACCTGTGCTGACTCACTGACTTGACTTGACTTACTCTGGTCTACGGTACTAGACTCAAAAAACTTACAACACAAAGTTCGGTCGAAAAAGTGAGAGGAGAAAGTGTGAGAAGTTCTCCGAGAAATCAAGGAGAAACGAAAGACGACAACGTCACCCTAAGTGGAATATCTACGTATATGAATCAATAAAAATGTCATACGAAGAAGTAATTAAATAACAAGTAATTTTACATTTTAGGACCTCCGGTTCTAACAGATAAATCAAACGAAATGTACCGTCGAAGAAATATACCACACATACAATCTAAAACTTTTAATGAACAACTATTAAAACATCTCTATTTTACCTTATCTGAAAAATTTAAAGGACGAGTTTCTTGACACTAGTAACTTATTTAAAATCACACAACAATTTATTGTGTCAAGTCGTTAAAAGAAAATTATTCTATCAATAGAAACAACCGAAGATCTAAATACGAAAGAAATCAGATTAATGAACTTTGAGAGGAGATACTCTCAAGGGAAGATACTGGAAACCGAGCAAGGAACAGACACAAACAGATACTCCAAACGAGATGACAATAACGAAGGTGAAGAAGTCAAGTTGTTCGACATCCAGATACGAGAAAGGGAGTCCGTCTTTGTAGGGGTCCTACATTTCAAAGGTATAACAAAGTCGATTGATGTGTAAATTCAGAAGGAATCGGGACAAGTAGAGGGAAAAGAACAGAAAGATAGAAGGAAGAGTTGTTTCCTTGGGTCTACTAAAGAATTCCTATGTTATCTTTACCCACACAAAACTTCAACTCACCCTCCTGACAAGATTAAAACCTCAGATTTTTACAGTAGATTGTAGTATTCTAGTCGAACATATTCAAACACTGTTATCAAAACTTAAACGAACACCCTAAATTCAACCTAGTATACGTAAACACTTCATGTTATAAGTATAAATGATTAGTATGTAAAATAAGTATCTCATAATTATTCTTGAGTTTGTCCTAATAAATATGTTCATTTCTAGAAGTAATTTTTACATCTGATACTTTTGATATTCCAGTAAAATCTTTTCAAAACAGATCAATTAGAAATTCAAACACTGGCAGTTAATAGTCTATATATCCTAAGAAGTTTTACACAAAAAAGAGAGAGGGAAGAGGGTTTACTGAGTTCAGTTCTTAGTTTCATATGTATGCATCAACTAAGTCGGACTTTCAAAATCCTAAGAAACAGATCGAAAGTGTGTTTAATTGGAATTCCGTTAAATCGTCTAATCTCATTTACAATCTACGTTTAATTAGAAACCCGACGGGAAGTTTTACCTATAATTTGACCACAATAAAGAAATCTTTTGACTATATTAAGATAACCAACCGGTTTTCCAATCAAGTCCAAAAGGTCATTGTAGAATACCTTTTTGGACTTACTTATCAAACCGGGTGGATTAACTTCCAATCGGGGTTCAGAAGGACCACTCACTTTAAGTTGCACCAAAAATGAAGAGAAAAGTAAGGAAAAAGACCAATGAGAGTAGTGTTGTAGATTCAGGTTGGGTACTTTGAGAATTCGACAAGAGATCCATCTTTACTTGGAAAAGAATTGTGTCGCAGAACCGTGTCGGTTCCGCCCAACGTGACGGTGAGAATCTTGTGGCAATCAATGTAGGGGTGTGTCCAGATAAACTCCTGGATAAAGGTCTTAGATTGTATATACCACGAATATATTTTATTCTTCGCGAATTAGAGAGATGAGAAAAAGTTTAGGATCCATCTCGTACTTTGAAGACCTCGTCCTTATTTTCTTGAGGAATAAAATTATAGTCACAAAGTCAAACTTTGCATTTAAGGATCGTAAGAAGGGAAAAGTGTAAACCTGTAATACTTTAAAATATATAAAAGAACGGTTTATTTATAACGACACATATTTATGACCGAGACAAAATCCCATTGTGAACGAAGACACCACAAGTACATCACTTTCAACGAATCAGCACAGGTTGAGAGACACTGAGATACCTGATATGTCAGGTACCCTAAGGGGTCCGGCCCTATGACCTCACTCATCGGAGAGGGAAGAGGTCCTCTAGAAGGGTTGAGTCCCCAACTTGGGTCCAGAGGGCGTAACGTCTGTCTAAGAAATGGTCGAGTCGGTGTGCCATTCTGAAAACTTTTTAATTGTTAAAAAACAACAATAGGTACTTATCATTGTCACCATATAGTTGAAAGAGTCTTTTGTAAAAAAAAAAAAAAATCATCTCCGAACAGGACAGATTGGTCTTTACTTCTCGAAACTACTTATAAGGTCTGTATAACATCCAAAGAATTTCATTATTGAAATCTGTTCCCTCATTAAAACATGTAAAGTCAAGTGTCGTACCTCTCTATTGACGAAAGTTTTAATTTATGTGATTATTCCGTACAAATTTATTTGACTCTAAATTGAAATCCCAATATTTAATGAACTTTTTTCACTTCTTAATGTATATATTGGGTTATAAACATAGTTATGTCTGTTATAAATTTATTAATTAATATTTTTAATGAATTCAGGATCATACTGCCCATATAATAGGCGATAAGAAGGGAACTAAAACGATAAAATGTGTGTTCCAGAAATCAGTTATTCGGGAAGTAAAATGACTTTAGAGAACCTTTTTTTAAGAGTGAATGACGAATTAATAACAACAGGACTAACACCATCCACACTTCTTTCATGTGTTCTTTCGTCCTCTTTACATAGTGGAATTACAATTCCCTGTGGTATTTATATGAAAATAGAAACGGGTACAATTAATTTACACAACCATCTTAGTTGACTCCGTTTTACGATATTTATTGAAAAGAACTTTTAAGAAAACAAGAGAAAAGGAGAAATGAGTGTTTATTGATCTTAAATAGATGATCTGTAAGTATTGATTTCTAAACGTTTGTGTAACAGACTACGTATTTATACACATCAATACTCGGTTAGTTACATTCGTTATCCAAATAATAAGGACTTTCATAAATTATGACTATTATACAACTCGTACTAATGACAATGTTAACAACCATCGTTTCATGGAATTTAAATATATCGAGAAACTCAATAGTATCCAATGGAATAATTATTTCTAAAGTTACCAATTGTAAACAAACAAGTGAGTTTTTTTTTATACAAAGAACTTAAGAATGATATACAAACCGTAAGAAGATCCGAGATCTTTATGTTATTACTATTTCTTATTGTTCTGTTTGTTTTCCTTTCGTTCTTTTCTTTTCGTGAGTCTTTCTTCCTTAATGACTTCATCTCACGTAAATAACCTAACGTAAGAGTATTATAATTTATCAAAACGTAGTTGATATATAACTGTGATTACACTTTTACTATATAAAGTGTAAAATTTTCTTGTTCACTATGTATTGAATAAAATTTATATACACTGACTTAATTGTTCAACATATTTTTCGTTTGTAGTTGTACCGTGGAACCAATTTGTGTATCCTTATTTGTATAATGTAAGATTGTATTATATGTAGTTATATTAATACAAAACGTAGTCTTTACCATTGTTTATATTTTAGGATGATAATATTTAATTTGTTACATTCAATTCTACAATCCTTGAGTATGTTCGAGAAGAATCGAAGTTTTTAGTGATGAAACCTTAAAACTTGTCTTATTGATTTATCACGTATAACTAAATTTTGGTCCCAGAAAATAACGTTCAACCTAAAATTGTATATTCGAATCTCTATTACTCTCTATTTCTCATAAAACGGTTTTTTTTTTTTTAAGTTTCGTTATAAAGATTTCATCCCTTATCGTCATCGTTGTACCCTAAAGAGATCCCTAAAGAGATCCCTAAGGACGGTATAGTGGGAGTATCGTCTGGAGTTCCACACGATGGAAAGTACGTTAGAGACAAACAAACTGATATTTAACGAGTAATTGAGAACAAAAGGAGGAGAGTTGTTGTGTGTATAGAAAAGAAGACTTTTATGGATGGGATCTTAAAGTGAATTTAACGATTAACTTTTGTCGAAGTTGAAATAAGGAAGTTGTATTGAAGAAAAATATTCATAAATTTAACAGTATATATATTGTCTCTCTCTCTACTCTGTCTATGTCTCTGTCTGCCTCTTTAAATTTTACTCTTAAAACTTTACCCATGAATATTTGAGTAAGGTCAAAATACACAATGGAACTGTATTCCACTATAACGGACTACATCCTTTACCGTTAGGTGAGGTCCTAAGAACGGACCTTTTAAGGTGATTGTCTCCTTGGACCGTCCGATGTCAGGGACCCCATCTTTTCTCAGTCTGTACTGACTCACTGACTCGTGTGTGTTCCACCATAGCCGTCCCGGACTTTATCGACTTGAAGTTCAAGAGGAGAGGTGAGAGGAAGGTGCCTTTGTTAGAGATGGGTTTAATGGGGTGAGCGATAGTCTACCTAGTTTACGTCAAGGGTGAACTAGAATGATAGACACTCCTCGTTTAAAGTCAAGGGACTGTTGGTCGTACGAGTCAGTGAAGTCAACACAGGCTGAGAGACGCTGGGATACCTGGTACCGGACGGTCCGAGGAGACAGGTACCCTAAGAGGTCCGTTCTTAGGACCTCACCCAATGGTAAAAGAAAGAGGTTTAGACTGGACTCTGTTCGGTTTTGTTGGTTGTCTGTTGGTCGTCTTAATACGTTTGTTCGGTTAGTGTTAGAGGGTGTCCTTGACTCTTGTTAGGTACGAAAACTAAGATGTATAGGAGACCGAAAAGTGAGACAAAGGGTCACGTTTGAGGTACACCAAGACATACCGTACTCTACAGGAGGAAGGGACCGTACACTCAAATACACTGATTTTTTGACGTACGACAGGGTACGATCCACAGGACACAAGTAACTTAGGGTATTGGGATCTTACTCTTAGGGAGGAAGTAGGAATCGTTATTTGTTCTGTTACTTTGTACTAACGTGGTTCGTAATCACAAAAAAGGAAAATTTCTTTTCCCGTTTGCTACTCTTACATACTTTGTCATTATGTCAATATTAACTTCTCATTCCTATTGACACATTTTCTACGGAAGATGGAGTAGTACTTTGGAACTGTAATAATAAAGTCCAATAAAAGTCTGTCACTCTTCCTACCCCACCCCACTCACAGTTACCTTCCAGATGCCGTACTTGTCGACGGGACCCTAACGTTACTCCAGAAGGGGTGACCGAGTACTTTCCCACTGGTACGCTAAGACTTCCGTTAAAAAGGAAGTTGTGATTGACTAACATTTTTACCGATTTTACGAACTTCTACCACAAAAATCCCAACCTCTTAAAAGTCACTAACATAATTTTAAAATTCCCTTCTATTGAAAACCCCTCAGTCACTCTTACATGAATTTTATATGTAAACTCCATTCGGAATCATTTATCCCTTCATGTAGATCTTCCTTAAGTCATCTGACCTATAACCTTTTCAGTCAGTTTCAACCACACGGTTCTCTGTTTACTTCTTTTGATACTCTCACTCTGTCCTCCGTCAAGAAAGAAACGGTAAACAACGGATTCCTTTATTTTGGTGACAAAGAAACTGTAGACATGTATAAGGATTTAAGGGTATATATATTTAAAGACTCATTACTGAATTTGTGGGGATCTATAAATATATAAATTCTTATATATATTCTTAAATATTTAACACATAAATTTTTTAAAACTTTGAGAGGGGTAAAGATGTTAAAAAAAAAGAGATATGATCCCTTTTGTAAACATAAAAAATTAACAAATCTAAACCAAAAGTCATTAATAAAAAGAATTTGTTATGTTAAGAAATTTAAATATGTTAATAATATTTAAAATTTTCTAGATGTTAATAATCTTTTACCCTCTTAATGAAGAAATCCTCTTGTCAGAGACAAATGTTACCACACATATTATTGGAGTCACGGGGAATTACTGAGACGTATAATTTAATATCCTTTCGTAGAGGGTTGACCCTTCTTAATGATTTATCTTTTGGTTAAATAACGTAAATAACGATTCGGTAAATAATATTTTGAGAAGAGATGAAGTTAAGAGGACTTAGTCACATTAGTAAAAGAGTGTACATCGTTAAATAAAATTTTTTCAATTTATTTTACCCTCACTTTAAATTCTCTGATCTACTTCCCTCTACTCTAATTATGTAGTTCAAAACGTCTTGGTCACTAAAAACTTTTAGTGTATATAAAATTTACAGTTTTCAGTAAGTTTCTACCCGTTTTATTTCTTGTCTTGTCATACCTGGATTGTCTTCGTCTTCTATAATTCTGCTCCACCGTCCTTATGTGTCTTCTTGATATATTTTTTCTAGAATTACTGGGCCTATTGGTGTTGGTACACTAGTGAGTGGATCTGTGTCTGAAAAACCTCACACTTCAATTTACCTAGATCCTTTGTAGTGCCGTTTGTTTTGATGACCTCCACTACCTTAAGGTGAACTCGATAAAGTTTAGGATTTTCTACTAAGATAATTTCACGATGTGAGTTATACGGTCGTTTATACCTTTTGAGTCTTCACCGGTATCCTGATCTTTTCCAGGTAAAAATACGGTTAGGGTTTCTTCCGGTTACCGTTTCTTACAAGTTCGATAACGTGTTAACGTAGTAAAGTGTGCGATCCTTTCATTACGAGTTTCAGGAGGTTCGATCCGAAATTATCATGCACTTGGTTCTTAAAGGTCTACATGTTCGACCTAAATCTTTTCCGTCTCCTTGTTCTCTAGTATAACGGTTGTAGACAATAGTGTCTTTTTCGTTCTCTCAAGGTCTCTTCGTAGTTGAAAACGAAGTGACTGATGAGATTTTAGAAAGTGACACACCTAGTGTTGTTTGACACCTTTTAAGAAGTTGTCTACCCTTATGGTCTGGTAGAATGGACGGAGGATACTTTGGACATACGTCCAGTTTATTGTCAATCTTGGATGCACCTTGTTACTTGACCAAGGTTTAGTCCTTTCCCCATGTAGTTCCGACATATAACATTAGAACAAATAAATTGAATATACGTCTAATGTAGTACGTTTTACAGTCCGACCTACTTCGTGTTCGACTTTAGTTCTAACGACCCTCTTTATAGTTATTGGAGTCTATACGTCTACTGTAGTGGGAGTTCCGTCTTTCGTTTCTTCTCAATTTCTCAGAGAACTACTTTAACTTTCTCCTATCACTTTGACTGAATTTTGAGTTGTAAGTTTTTCTCAAGTACCGTAGACCAGGGCAGTAAAGTACCGTTTATCTCCCCTTTGTTACCTTTGTCACTCTCTGAAATAAACAAACCCGAGGTTTTAGTGACGTCTACCACTGACGTCGGTACTTTAATTTTTTACGAACGAGGAACCTTCTTTTCGATTTTGGTTGGATCTGTCGGATGATTTTTCGTCTCTGTAGTAAACGGTTGTTTCAAGACACATCAGTTTTCATACCAAAAAGGTCATCAGTACATACCTACACTCTCAACTCAAGATGTCTTTCGACTCGTGGTTTCTTGACTACGAAAATTTGACACCACAACTTCTGAGAACTCTCAGGGAACCTGACGTTCCTCTAGGTTGATCAGTTGGGATTTCCTTTAGTCAGGACTTATAAGTAACCTTCCTGACTACGACTTCCACTTCGAGGTCATGAAACCGGTGGATTACGTTTCTCGACTGAGTAACCTTTTCTGGGACTACGAGGCTTCCTAACCTTCACTCTCCTCTTCCCCTACTACCTGCTACTCTACCAACCTACAGTAATGGCGGAGTTACCTGTACTTAAACTCGTTTGAGGACCTCTACCACTTACTTCGGACCGTACGACGTCAAGTACCCCAGTGTTTCTCACCCTGTACCGACTCGTTGACTTGTTCTTGTTATTTCCAGTTTTTAGGTAAGTGTCTAGAAGTATTGAAGAAATCATAGAGAAATTAATCCATCAGAGACCAAGACACTTACCAAAATTCTCTGGATTATTTCTACATTAAGTAGTACTGATTCCGGTGTAAATCTAAATCTACGGTTTAAATCTAGATACCCTTTCTCATAAGTGGTTACATGATTAATTCTATGGCACACTCTAAGATAAAGTTGTTAGTTCCTCAATAATTTTGTTTTGAAACCGGAACGTCTTACGTGACTCTTTTGTAAAAGATTGGACCTGGAACAGATTCATTAAATATGAAACGTTAATACTATGATCATTTTAAGATTGTATAATAACATGAAGATTATGATCACTTATTAATCTCTCTCTCTCTCTCTCTCTCTCTCTCTCTCTCTCTCTCTCTCTCTAGAGTCAAGTCAAATCAGCGAATCAACATAGGTTGAGAAACACTGGGGTACTTAGCGTCGTGCGGTCCGGAGGGACAAGTAGTGGTCGAGAACCTCAAGTGAGTTTGAGTGCAGGTAGCTCAGCCACTACGGTAAGTCGTTAGAGTAGGAGACAACAGGGGAAGAGGAGGACGGGAGTTAGGGAGAGTCGTAGTCCCATAAAAGGTTACTCAGTTGAGAAACGTACTCCACCGGTTTCATGACCTCAAAGTCGAAATCGTAGTAAGCAAGATTTCTTGTGGGTCCTGACTAAAGGAAATCCCAACTGATCAACCTAGAGGAACGTCAGGTTCCCTGAGAGTTCTTAGAAGAGGTTGTAGTGTCAAGTTTTCGTAGTTAAGAAGCCGTGAGTCGAAAGAAGTGTCAGGTTGAGAGTGTAGGTATGTACTGATGACCTTTCTAGAGTCAATTGGGTTTAGTAATGACAATCGTACACGTTACAGGATTCGGTAAAGTTAACACAGACTGAAAAACGATGACGTACCAGATACTTGGTGGTTAGAAGAGACAGACACCCTATTACGTCTGTTCTTACGACCTTACCCAACGGTAAAGGAAGAGGTCTCCTAGAAAAACTGGGGCCCTAGTTTGGACGTAGAGTATAAAGGATGTGACCGTACGTCCAAGAAATTTTGGTCCCGGTGGAGCCTTCGGGTGAGAACCGTATCCTTATAATTTTGTTAAGTTCAATTAAGTATTCGTTCCATTCGTGTGAATAATACTCTTTAAATTTAACGAAAGAATCCGATGACACTTACATGTACACAAATACATTGACACGTAAAGAAGATACATGTAAAGTGACTATAAATAAATTTATAATAAATAACACTAGAAGTTTAGTTATAAAGGATTTATAATACCTCAAATCGAGGATGATAACAATAGGTTCCCGAAGGGTCTACCGCGATGACCACTTCTTGTGTAGACGGTTACGTTCTCTACATTCTCTGTATCCAAGCTAGGGAGCCATCCCTTCTAGGGGACCTTCTCCCGTACCGTTAGGTGAAGTCATAAGAACCTCTTAGGTTACGTGTCTCCTTTAATCACCCGATATATTGGGTGTCCCAACGTTTCTCAACCTGTGCTGACAAAGTTGAATCGTGGATACGTACCATCAGTTTTGTTTAAGTAAAGTAAAATAAAAGAATTATAATTTCTGACGTATATCGACTCGATAATCTATATTATCCTTAACCTATTCTAGAAATATTGAATTTTATCGTAAATTAAGAATACACTGTTGAGAACTTCTCTGAACGATAACGACGACGACGACGACGATTCAGCGAAGTCAGCACAGGCTGAGACACGCTGGTGTATCTGTCGTCGGTTAGTCCAAGGTGTCAGGGACCCTGAGAGGTCCGTTCTTGTGACCTCACCCAACGGTAAAGGAAGAGGTTACGTACTTTCACTTTTTACTTTTACTTCAGTGAGTCAACACAGGTTGAGACTCGCTGGGGTACCTGACGTCGGATGGTTCGAGGAGGTAGGTACCCTAAAAGGTCCGTTCTTATGACCTCACCTCACGGTAACGGAAGATGTTTCTCTAAATTTGGTTCAAGTTTTGGACCCTTGAGGATACCAGTTGAGATGTGTCTTAGTATATATTACTTAGTGTCACGTCTTGACTTTCACTACATTTCGACAAAATTTTCAAAATAAAATAGAGATTCTTGAATCTTTTAATTGAAGTATCGGTATTATGTTGATTCATTTTTATAACGAAGACAGAATAGACAGTAAGGAAAGGGTGAAGACCTCGGAGACGGAAATAAAGGATACAGAATCACACTTTCAAAAAAAGGGGTAAATAAGAAACAGAGAACCCGTGAACGAGAGATGAGTCAGAAAACGAAACGACAGTATTCTATACGTGACCACTGACCACTTTAAAGAACGTCAACCCAATCAAACCAAGTCAAGTCAGTGAGTCAGTACAAGTTGAGAAACCCTGGGGTACCTGACGTCGTGTGGTCCAAAGGACAGGTAGTGGTTGATGGTCTCGAACGAGTTTGAACACAAGTAGCTCAGTCTACTTGTCTCAAATAAAGTAGGAGACAGTAGGAGAAGAGGGTGGAAGTTAGAAAGGGTCGTAGTCCCAGAAAAGGTTTCTCAGTCAAGAAACTTAGTACACCGGTTTCTAAACCTCAAAGTCGAAGTCGTAGTAGGAAGGTGACTCATAAGTCCTGACAAACCTAAAGGAAATCCTAACTGACCAACCTAGAGGAACGTCAGGTTCCCTGAGAGTTCTCAGAAGAGCTTGTGATGTCGAGTTTTCACAGTTAAGAAACCGAGAGTCGAAAGAAATATCAGGTTCAGAGTGTAAGTATGTATTGATGCCCTTTTTTGTATCGAAAGTGATCTACCTGGAAACAACCATTTCATTACAGAGAGAGACGAAAAATTATACGACAGATCCAACCAGTATAAAAAGGAAGGTTCCTCGTTCGTAGAAAATTAAAGTACCGACGTCAGTAGTAGACGTCATTAAAACTTCGGGGGGTTTTATTTAAGAGAGTAACAAAGGGGTAGATAAACGATACTTCACTACCCTGGTCTACGGAACTAGAGTCAAAAGACTTACAACTCAAAATTCGGATACAAAAGTAAGAGGAGAAAGTGAAAGTAGTTCTCTGACAAATCAAGAAGAAGTGAAAGACGGTATTCCCACCACAGAAGAAACATAGACTCCAATAATTATAAAAAGGACCGTTAGAACTAAGGTCGAACGTGAAGTAGATCGGTCCGTAAAACGTACTACATGAGACGAAAATTCAATTTATTCGTCTCACTATTATACGTTGGAACTGTTTGAGGAAAGGACTAAACCTTGGTCAGACAACAAGGTACAGGTCAAGATTGACAATGAAGAACTGGACGTATCTCTAAAGAACCCTCTCTCTGGTCCACCAGATCATAAGGGTAGAGAACTTCTTTAAAGGTGTCAAATAACACTAGGCGTGTCAGTTTCCGAATCCACATCAGTTATTTCTTCTACAAAAAGACCTGGAGAGAACGAAAAAGGTACTAGGTCACCTACAACCGTTAAACTAGAGACCAAGGAGACGGAAAAGATTTTGGTCAAACTTGTAGACCTTCAAGTGTCAAGTGCATAACGACTTCGGACCGAACCTCCTAAAACTCGTAATGAAACGATCGCACACTCTACTCACATTAACGTACCATCAAACTCGTAAGAAACAGAAACGGAAAGAAACCCTAACGTTGTTTTTGACTGTAAAAGGTCAGGAGACCTGACGACACAAAAGGTATAAATGACCGTATGACTCATATCGTGAAAGTGTCGTAGTAGAAAATCCTAAACTTTATCGAGTTCACCTTAAGGTAGTGGAGGTGATCGAAAAAAGTATGACTACGAAGCATTTCGGGTGAACTGAAACGTAAGGTCCTACAGACCGGGATCCACTCACTAGTGTGGTAGTACCAATAGACACAGTACTTCTAAAAAAAAACATATCAAGAAGACACATAAGAACGGTGGAGAAGAATTATAGAATACGAAGACATTCCAGGTAGAAAAAAGACAGGAAATGACACGGCTAGAAATGTACTTTACAAGGGAACCATAAAGATTAAAAGAACCTCTGTAGAGAAGAGAAAGGGAAAGATAATAAAAGGAGATAAAGAAACGTCACTTTTGACTCCTTAGGTCAACCCAATCCTGTCTCCCCTTTGTCTCTTAAACTCAACCACTTCTCTTTAAAATACTTCATAACTATCTCACTTTTTAGTCCCGGTGAGTAGGACATCCTTACATTAAGAATAAAAAGTCAAAACCCTGGACTTATAGTCTCTTTTACTTAATGATCGATTCCACTCCACTCTCCACACACTCTAATAACGATAAGACGTGAAAATAAAGTTAGGATAATGAAAAGAGAGAAATAGTGTAACTAAAACCGGTGACATTCAATGTTTTTATAAAAAATTTATTCCTCTTTTAATAAAATTTATTAGTATAGGACTTTGAGAGAATGGTAGAATCTTGAAAAGATATGTTCATGTCACTATGTAAACTCGGTTTGTACACGTATGTACTTATGTGTGTTGAAAAGTAAAGTCAACCGTTCATTGAGGAAACGACCGATGTTGTGATTATTGATTTTTTACCTTTCTTTCGGTAAGAATTGTCACGGACACATTTGAGGTGGTGACTTAAATTAGGGGTTACGGACTTATAAAGTCTTTCTGTCTGTTTTATTTTGTCTTATCGGTCTTTCTCTCTGTAATATTATCTAAACACAGTTTCTGGTGACCACTTTCACTTTCACAATCAACGAGTTAACACCGGTTGAGAAACGTTGAGGTACCTCACACCGGGTAGTCCAAAGAAACAGGTACCTTAAGAGGTCCGTTCTTATAACCTCACACAACGGTAACGGAGGAGGTCCCCTAGAAGGACTGGATCCCTAACTTGGGTTCACAGGACGTGACATCCGTCAAAGAGAGACTCGGTGGTCCCTTCCGGTATATAGACTAAATAAAAGAAAGTGTATATAGAATAACTAAGAGAAAGGACCAACATGTTGATTCGATGTCCAAGACCGTAAGGAACATTGGTCTATTACTGGAACACGATTTAAGATTACTTACTTAATATTCATTCTTATTACATATATAAGATGATGGTCTTAACCGGAACACATAGAGGGTACGAGGTTCAGTCTGGAGAACTGGAGGCTCGACTTATCTTCCACCGAAGTTTCTAGACTTTCTTGTACTTCGATGTTCTATCTTCCTAAAACTCGAACGTTTATTCGGGTGTCTTCCCACACCTATTTTTTATTAGTAAATGAAACTATTAGATGTCTATAAACTTTTAAACAAATTTGATGAAACTCATCGATTTAATCCGTAGACTTCCTGTCACGACTACACTTTTATTTTTAATTATAAATCCATCTTATAAATTCTTCTCTCTTCTATACTTTTTTTTACAAAGTAAGAAAAACAGTGACAAAATATAGAGTGAAGCAACCACCATAAAAGAAACTCCAGTGATCAAGTAAGAATTAAAAGGAGGAGGTTAGAGAAATACTGTTAACGGTGTTACGAGTACGTCAGAGATGGATGAGAAGAAATATGATAGGAAACCTTAAAGATTCAAGAGTCTGTGTGACTGAATGTTGTTTTATTTCGTTTTGTTTTACTGAGCCAAGAAAGTGACTGTCAGGTTGTTCAGGTTATAGACATCCAATAATCCAAACCGTTACCTTCAATCAATTGACGATCTCTACTCTCCTACCCATTCTTTACAGACCCCGAAGGGATGATCGAGTCATCCAGTTCTTAGATGGACGTTAGTCCTCTGTCTTTTACACCCAAGTTAGGGACCCAGTCCTTCTAGGGGACCTCCTCCTTTACCATTGGGTGAGGTCATAAGAACGGATCTTTTAAGGTACCTGTCCCTTGGGACCATCCGATATCAGGGACAACAGTGTTTCTCATCCTGTACTGACTCGTGTGTTCTTTACAAACTAATTCCTGTTCCTGGGGTCCCAGACAGAGTATTGTGTACCTTCGGTCCTCCGGGAACTGTTACACTTCAGTATCATCCTCGGGTTCTCAGGTAACTTACATGATCCTAGTACCGTAGTTAGATGAAATCCTTCTTCCGATGACTTAAACCCCTCGACCGAACTCCACTTGTCACACGAAGATACAAGTGGTGTTCACTTCTATAGTTAGTCTTTTACGTTAAAGAAAATGTATTTATGGTAAAACTTACGTATGAGTCTGTCGTCTAAATTTCAACATAGAGTATAATGTTCTGTGTAAGTATTAAGCTCAGAAATATAAGACTCCTAGTCGGATTCACAAACTAAGGTCCGATACGTGTAGACACAAACCTTCTCTATCGTTAACTTTACTACTTACGTAGAACTTTTTCTCTGACTCCCCTGTAATAGTAAGACGGAACTCATACCGGACGTGAGAAGAGGGTGAACGTGAGAAAGTATTATCATTATTATAATTGATCAGGGACAGGTAACTTAAAAGATCCGTTCTTATGACCTCACCCACCGGTAAGGGAGGAGGTCCTCTAGAAGAACTGGGTCCCTAACTTGGGTGTAAAAGACAGAGGACGTAACTTCCATCTAAGAACTGGGTGACTTGGTCGTCCCTTATAAAGTACGTTTCTACCCGAGCTATTTCCTGTCTTTACCAGACCTGGATTGTCTTCGTCTTCTATAATTCTTCTCCACCGTTCTTATGTGTCTTCTTGACACGTTTTTTCTAGAAGTACCCGTTATATTAGTACTACCACACTAGTAAGTGAATCTCGGTCTGTAGGACCTTACACTTCAGTTCACCCGGAATCTTTCGTAGTGATGCTTGTTTCGATCACCTCCACTACCTTAAGGTCAACTCGATAAAATTTAGGACTTTCTACTACGACACTTTCACGACGTGAGTTATACGGTCTTTTAAACCTTTTGAGTCGTCACCGGTGGTCTGACCTTTTCCAGTCAAAAGTAAGGTTAGGCTTTCTTTCCGTTACGGTTTCTTACGAGTTTGATGGCGTGTTAACGTGAGTAGAGTGTACGATCATTTCATTACGAGTTTTAAGAAGTTCGGTCCAAAGTCGTTATACACTTGACACTTGAAGGTCTACAAGTTCNACCTTTTGAGTCGTCACCGGTACCCCGACCTTTTCCAGTCAAAAGTAAGGTTAGGCTTTCTTTCCGTTACGGTTTCTTACGAGTTTGATGGCGTGTTAACGTGAGTAGAGTGTACGATCATTTCATTACGAGTTTTAAGAAGTTCGGTCCAAAGTCGTTATACACTTGACACTTGAAGGTCTACAAGTTCGACCAAAATCTTTTCCGTCTCCTTGGTCTCTAGTTTAACGGTTGTAGACGATCTAGCACCTTTTTCGTTCTCTCAAGGTCTTTTTGTAGATAAAGACGAAATGACTGAGACGGTTTCGGAAACTGACACATCTAGTGTTATTTGACACTGGACTGGACGGAGAACTCTTTGGATATACGTCCAATCCTTCATTGTCAATCTTGACCTGTACCTTGTTGTCTGACCAAGTTTTATTCTTTTTCTCATACAGTCCCGACATATAACAGTAGGACTAATAAATTGAATATACGTTTCATGTAACACTCTTTGCGACCCGACCTTCTTCGTGTTCGACCTTAGTGCTAACGGCCCTCTTTATAGTTATTGGAGTTTATACGTCTACTGTGGTGGTAATACCGTCTTTCACTTCTCCTGGATTTTTCGGAGAACTACTTTCACTTTCACCTCTCACTTTTTCAACCGAATTTCGAGTTATAAGTCTTTTGCTTCTAGTACCGTAGACCAGGGTAGTGAAGTACCCTTTATCTACCCCTTTGTCACAGTCTGAAATAAAAAAACCCGAGGTTTTATTGACGTCAACCACTGACGTCGGTACTTTAATTTTCTACGAGTGAAAAACCTTCTTTTCAATACTGGTTGGATCTATTGTATAACTTTTCATCTCTGTAATGAAACGACTGATTGCAAACAGATCAGTTCCGATACCAAAAAGGTCACCAGAACATGCCTACACTCTCAACCTGATACTTTTTTCGACTCGTGGTTTCTTAACTACGAAAACTTCACATCACAACCTCTTCTGAGAACTCTCAGGGAACCTGACGTTTCTCTAGGTTGGTCAGGTAAGACTTCCTCTAGTTGGGACCCTAAAGAAACCTTCCTTACTACGATTTCGACTTTGAGGTCATGAAACCGGTGGAGTACGCTTCACAACTGAGTAAACTTTTATGACTACGACCCTCCCCAACCCCGGTCTTCTTCCCTTGCTGTCTCCTACTCTACCGACCTACCGTAGTGTCTGAGCTACCTGCACTCAGACCCACTTGAGGCCCTCTACCATTTCCTGTCCCTCCGGACCGTAGGACACTAAGTACCTCAACGTTTCTCAAGCGGTACTGACTTGCTGACTTGACTTGACTTGACTAACTCAAAGATGGTACTTGATGTTAATCATTTGGTAGGGTCCCATCTGAATATCTTAATCTTTTCACTAATTTTATACGAACGACCCATGTTTAATTATTCATGTATAAGATAGGTTGTCTTACTCTGTTCCATAACCATCTATTTTGTTCGTTTTTTTTTTTTAGGACATTAATAGAAACAAGACAATTGTAGACTGAACCGGTTATCTGACTACTCAACATATTGCCCTCGTCTAAGGCTGACCTCTTTTGACTTCGGAGTAAGCACCACAGTGTGGACGAATCCCTGTGTCGGAAGGAATACCAGACTTAAATTTTTTAGGGATTTATCTCGTCAGTTCATTAGGTGTCTGGTAAGGAGTGTCACAGACCACGGACGGGTCCCTCCCTAAGTACGTCTTTCACGACCGTAGTGTGTTACAACGGTCCGGTTGTACTTCTAACCCGAAGGTCGGGTCATTGTGATTCATGGTCCTCCGTCCTTTCCCCTTGTCGACCGTCTACAATGCAGGTGTGCGTAGTTGGAGGGAGAGAAATGAGAACTTCCTACTTTTGTCAGAAGAATGTAGACCCTGACCCCAACGGTAACGTCGAGTACATCTGGACATTCCCCCGATGTAGACCTTCTTATATGTCTAGTTGTTCTTTAAAGTAGGTCCCTGTCGAGGTTCGACACTCCATTTTTTTACTTTCTCTCGCATGTTCACAAATTCCATGACTTCGTTCGTACAAAGACCTAATATAGGTGAAAACAATAGTCTACGCCACTTTGAACTCTTTGAGGGGAAGGTGTCATTCTGGACTAGTAACCGCTACATGAAGTCGTTGAATTAAGACTACGTTTAAACAATAAGAAAATGAAGAGGTCAGAATTATACCTGGAATTAGACTTCTTTACTGAGTATTATTTACTCAAATAAAGTTGTAATAATATATATATATATACATATGTATATGTATGATTATAGTAGTTACTTATACAAACTAATAAACAAATCTTGTTTAATCCTATACATTTTCCGTCCGTGAAAATACAGGTAGACTTTTTTACCCCGATGAGGATTAATGTAATCTCACACTACATAATTTTATTGTGTAAGGTCTTCGGAAATCTGATCAGGAACTTTTATTTTTAACGATTCATTTACAATAGAAACTTGACGGGCAGAAAAGTCATAAGACTTTTCAAAAGTAGGTGTGACGTTAGTAAAAAGTCCGAGAAACAAAGATTCAAAAGATAAACAAAATAAAATTTATTTTAAACTTTATACTCTAAATAAGTGTTCTATAATTTTGTCTAATAGACTCTCTCTCCCTTTCTACCGACTCCTTATCCTACCCTTCTAGTGAAAGAGGGAGTGTTTAAGGAGTTTTCTTGTAAAGTTGCGGCTCGTTTGAGGTGTTGTGTTGAAGACATCCGACCGTCTCCTGTAGTCCGTTGGTCTTTTCGTCTGGTAACAGAAGTTTTTGTCCATCCCTTTTTATATTTTCTGCTTTTTCCTCTGTTTCCTCCACCCCTCCCTCGAGGCAGGGCCCTTCCCTTCGGGCAGGGCCCTTCCCTTAAAATTCTTCTCTCCAAAGGTTTGTGGTCCTTTGTGAGAGGGACGACTCAGACACCGCTCGGAACCTTTGTGTCTCCCGTTGTATTGTCCTTCCTTTTTATCTATTTATTAATTTTGGTTGTCTAATGTTCGGGTTGTCATTGAGGGGGTCGCCTTTTCGTCGTGTCTGCGGACGTAGGCGGTAACCCTTCACCCCCGTCCCGTCCCTGCGCGCCCTCCGCACCCGACGTCTCGAAACATTCTTAGTCCGTCCTTGCGGGGTGTACGTTGGTCTTGCTAGATTGAACCCGATCGTTTGGTCTGACACCCTATCGATGGTGCGCTTTTCGAGCTTGTATTCTGTGGCAGTCCTGTCTCGTGTCTTGTTTCCTGTCTTGCCTTTTTCGGCCGACGTCTGGTAGGGGGCGGCCCCTGTCCGTCGGTCTCGGCATTCCTGACCTTTCCCCGTTAACGTCTGGGCCTCTCTGAAATGAATGGATTGACGTTCGTCCGAGGAAACGATTCTGAAGACGCCCACGACCTGTCAGTGTCAGACGGAGTGCCCCACGCGGTCGCCAGGTGGGTCTTTCGACTCGTCGTCGCCGCCTTTTCCACTGTTCGGCGCCGCTAGCGCGAGCGGTTTGAGGACTCGATGAGCCTGGACCCTTCCCGTGTTTCGCGTCAGGGTCGACTTAGACTCGGAGACTCCCGACGGACTCGTGGCTTGGACTCGCCGAACCTGGCCCCTTCACGTGCGTCGGATCCTGGCCGGGGTCTGCCAAGGGCCGACTCGTAGCATCTCGGTCTCGCCAAACACGCGGCACTCTTTCCTGTCCAGTTCACCCCGACTCTACGACACACGTGTGCTGTCACGACAAACAAACGTCGTAGGGGGGAGGGGTGTCGCACTGACTTGATCACTCGGATTTTTTGGTCGTTTGTCTTCTTCAATTTGTCTCCCTTGGTGGAACCTTCACTCGGGTGTGCCGGGTATTGTAGTCTCTTCCCGGTCTATATAAAAATTATAAAAATTTTAGTAAGGAAAAAAAAAAAAAAAACGAAAAACGAAAAAACAAAAAAAAA